>JAVRKA010000093.1:0-600000 GCA_034508555.1 Venustoraphidia nigricollis | reverse complement strand
AAATCATACCACAAGGATAACAATTTTCTTTTTGCTAAATTATCTAACAATATAACTTGCAATAATTAAAATGGTAAGAATTTAATACAAGTATTTTTGCATTTTCCTGAAAAAAAGTTTTTATTTATCTTTTTTCTATCACATATAGGGGAAGTGAGGGTAAGATGACGAACGGGGTAACATGACGAATTAGTTTTACTGGAAAACCAAACATAAATTTAAAATCATTTATACTGCACTGTCACCTACCAGTCAATAGACCAAATAAATTATGTAGTTAAGATTCAAACACAACGCACCGTAGTTCAGTAAAGGTTAGGTTTATGTTTCAGCGGCTTATGCTATAAAATTTTTGTGTTATTAATTAAGCGTTTTGGGATGAAGGAAAGGTAAGATCAATTTGCATTTTGCTGTGTGATATAAGTTACATCTGATAATACTTATTGTCAATTTACATTGCACAATTATTCTTTTTATTTTCCTAGCCTTAACAAAAATGTTCGCCTGTATAGCGGGGCAAGATGACGGGGGTAAAATGGCGAACTCGTCATCTTACCCCGAACCATACAACCCTATATAAAATTTAAATAAACAATATATAAATAAATAATATATAAAACTGTTGATGTGTACCTAGTTAAATATGCCGAGAACATACAAAAGAAGAAGTAGTCGTGGACAATGGTCCCAAGACGCGTTAATGGCAGCAATGCACGAAATTAAAATGGGCACTATGAGCTGCAATGAAGCTGCTTCAACGTATGACATACCTGAACCTACACTTCGGCGTTATGTAAAAAAAATTAATGAAAACAAAGACTTACCCGAACATTGCGGAAGATATCGGCATACTTTCAATGTTAAACAAACGAAAGAATTTGTGGATTATGTGAAAGAATTTAGCGATCGAGGACTTGGTCTTACTAGATTTCAGCTTCGGAAATTAGCGTATGAATATGCTGAAGCAAATAACATTGAGCATAGATTTAACCGTATAAAGAAAATGGCCGGACAGGATTGGTATGTGTCTTTTATCAAAACTAATCGACTTAGCTTAAGAGCACCAGAAGCGACATCCATAGGACGATTAATGGGGTTCAACCGAGTTGCAGTCAGCAAGTTTTTCGATCTTCTGAAGGACGTCCGAATCAAATACAAATTTTCTGCAGAGCGGATATTTAATGCGGATGAATCGGGTCTGTCAACCGTTCCAACAAGATTGCCGAAAATTTTGACACCAACAGGAAACCGAAGAGCTATTAAAGTTGTATCAGCCGAAAGAGGGAAAAATACCACAGTTGTGTGTGCCATGAGTGCAGTAGGTGTCTACATTCCACCTTTCCTAATTTTTCCGCGAAAAAGGATGAAACCAGAGCTTCTTAACGGCTGTCCTCCAGGATCTATCGGCATCGCTCAGTCCACAGGATGGATGACTTCAGAAAGTTTTGTAAAATATTTGAAACATTTTGCACAACACACCAAGCCATCTGCTGAAGCTCCAGTTTTACTTATCGTGGATAATCACGCTTCACACATTTCACTTGAGACTATTAATTTTTGCAGATCCAACAACATCGTCCTGTTAGGTTTGCCTCCTCATACAACGCACAAACTGCAACCTTTAGATGTTGCCTTTTTTGGGCCTTTAAAAATATTTTATAATCAAGCTTGCGATTCGTTTTCTGTGAATCAATCTGGCACTCCAATCAACTTGTGTCTAGCGGGAGCAAAGCAACTACTGAGCTGACCAATGACGTTAGAGGAATGCCACGCCGGCGCGATTACTTATTTTTCCGAATCCCGCTTTTAAAGGTTATGCCGAGATAAATACACATTGTAAATACAGATAAATAATAGGTGCCGGCGCGATTACTTATTTTTCCGAATCCCGCTTTTAAAGGTTATGCCGAGATAAATACACATTGTAAATACAGATAAATAATAGGTTACGTTAACGTCCACGTGTTTTGTTGTTCGCGGTTTGGTTTTCGGTTTTCCTTAATAAGGTAATTAATTATTAATTTACTAATTTATAAGTTTTGAGCATTGTGAAATGTGAATTATTTTTTGTTGTTTTCAGTTGGGTAAAATGGAGTGTGGTGCCTGTCAAAAACAATTCGTTAGGTTTAGTGACCTCAGAAGACATGCAAAAAAATTTCACCCTGAGGCAGTCGACGATTTGGCCCCATTAAAAAGGCAACAAAAACATTATGAGTTTTCTTGCACCTGTGGAAAAAAGTTTAGTCATAAAAAAAATTTCAATGCTCATTTAAAAACACACGATGTTACCAGAAAAGTTACAGAAGGACTTTCCCAAAATGATGATATTTCTGTAACAGAAACTCAACTCAAAAAGTGCCCCCTATGTTTATATAAGAGCAAATCCATATCTTTTGAGCATTTTAAAATTTGCCATGATATTAATATTAATGTACAGAAACTAAATTTTAAAACTTTTGAAGAGTTCAATACTTGGATGTGTGCTAAAGAGAAAGAGACAAAATCTAAATTTGTGAAACATGGAGGCTCAATTAACACAAAATCAAGAAAACATTTATATTATTATTGCCACAGGTCAGGCTTTTTTATATCTAATAGTAAAGGACATAGACACCTAAAAGTACAGGGGACTAATAAAATAAATGGGTTTTGTCCGTCTAAAATCAAATTGTTACAAAATAAGGATGGTCATTGTGAAGTTACATTTACAGAAACGCATGTTGGACATACAAATGATAACTTAGGTCATTTATTATTAAGTAGCTCGGAGAGGAAGTCAATTGCAGGCAAGATCGCAGCAAAAATTCCATTTCCATCAATTTTAGAAGATGTCAGAAAAAATCTATCAGAGGAGTCTCTGAATAGAATTGATTTATTGACGAAAAAAGATCTCTATAATATTGAGGCGGCTAATAATTTACAATCAGGTGCGGTAAGGCATCAGAATGATGCAATTAGTATTGAAGCATGGGTAAATGAATTAATGAAAGAAGGTAAGAACAAAATAGTGTATTAATTAAACAACATGTATTGAAAATGGCACTTTTCACCTAAGTTTGGTAACACGAGCAGACCCACGAGTACAAAAAATGCATGTCACAAGCATTGCAATCGATTCTTTTTTCGAGGTTTCTTTTTAATAAGTACTAAAATTTTCAATAACGCCTGTCTTCGCGCCTGTCACTGATATACATATAGAAACTACAATTAAAATTGTTTGTAAACGTTATTTTTTTTATTTTTATTGACCAAGAAGTAAAAAAGCGGGTTAGTTAGTATGGAAGAATTTATAAAAATGTTTATTGAATTTTAAACAATTATTATTATTTTTAGGTACCTCATGTGTGTTATTTTACAAGGCACAAGATTGTGTCCTCGAGAATTATCCACAATTAAAAAGCTCTGACTTCATGTTGATCATTATGAATGAAGGACAACTGCATATTTTAAAAAAGTGTTGTGATGACTGCATTTGTATTGATTCTACTCATGGATTAAACAGTTACCAATTTGAAATGCACACTCTTATGGTACTTGATGATCTGAGGCAAGGCTTTCCCTGTGCTTTTTTTATTAGTAACAAAAGTGATGAGGATGTCTTAAAAATATTTTTTGAACAGATCAGAGACAATGTTGGAATACAAATTAAATCGAAAGTATTTATGTCAGATATGGCCCCAGGTTATTATAATGCATGGATAAAAGTCATGCATCCACCTGATAAGAGGTAATCATTTTTACATAGATATTATGCTATTTCGAAAATTTTTATTAAATAAGAATTCCTTAAAAAAGTGTTCATTTTTTTCTCCGCTTTTTTAATGAAAAAAAAATAGGGCTGTAACTTATATTTTCTCATTTGCCTATTTCTATAATTTGTTAGTTAATGTTACTGTATTTAGCTCTAAATATTATACAATAATCCACAATATTTTATATTTTAACTAAGTATATGTATTTATTTAGGTATATGACAATTTATTTGATTTTAGATTGTTTTGCACCTGGCATGTTTTGCGCGCTTGGAGTAAGAAATTATCTTTAATATCTTCAAAAGACAAACAGGTTAGTAAACTATAAAAAAATATTAAATTATGTAATACCTACTTGTAAAGTTTATAATTTTAGTCAGAAATTTTCACCAAGCTGAGGACTATTTTAGAAGAAACTGACCAAAAAGCATTTTATGAAATGATTGAAAATTTTGTGCTGAACACATCTATTGATCCAGAAACATGTGCATTTTCTGCATATTTTAAAGAATCTTATTTAAAAAATACACTTTCATGGGCCTATTGTCATAGATTGCACAGTGGAATAAACACTAATATGCATCTTGAAAGGATGCATGGAACAATCAAATACTTTTATTTAAAAGGAAGAAATATAAAGCGTCTGGACAAAGCTATTAATATTCTTATGCAATTTGTTAAAGACAAACTTTTCGACAGAATTATTTCTTTACACAAAGGAAAAGTTAGTTCCAAGTTGGCTGAACTTCGCTCAAGGCATAAAACAAGTCTTAAACTCAAAACTGATATAATTTGTGAAAATGGTGAGGGCTGGGACATACCGTCATCATCTAGAAGCTTTGAAATTTACCATGTCCAAAAAAATAATACAAACTGTAATAATTGCCCTCTAAGGTGTAATGACTGTCACAGTTGCATCCATCAATATTCCTGCAGCTGCCTAGATTCAGCTATTAAATGGAATATGTGTAAACACATACATGCCATATGTCGATTTTTAAATGGAAAATTAAAAAATCTTAGTAAAACAGGTAATTTACATTGTTGTACAAATTGCATTTTTTCCTAATGAGAAACAATCACAACACACAGAATTCTGCTTTTGTGAAATCACAACAATACCGTATTTTTTTAAATTAAAAGTTATAAAAATTTGATATTATAAATATAGAATTCTATCTGTTGGCTCTGGATTGAAGTTCAGTTTATAAAGCTTAATTTAGTGGCGTCTACTGGAATTTATCGAAATTAATATATTTTTTTTATTTTTTATGAGGAACCTAAATCAACTGACTACAAAAAGGTATATAATAATGTAATTATAAATTTTGTTAGGTGGAGGGTATTTTTTGGTGTAAGTGTACACATAACATTTAGGTACTTGCTGTACTTAAATTTCTTTGGTGTCAGATATAAAGGACTTAAGTCGAAAAACCTAGTTTTTAAGCCGTTAATACCAAACGAAAGCTAATGCAATGAAATTTAACAATTTTTTACTTAAGTCCTTTATACCTGACACCAGAGAATTGTAGTTTTCATTACAGATTTTAAATCCTTATACATAGACTCTTATGGCAGAAACACTCGATTGCCGACTATTTGTATTTTTTGAAGATAGTTCTTTCCAACTTTGATTAACCAAAAACGAACATAAGAAAATAGAATGTTCATAAAACACAATGATGTATTTACAAACACTTGTTACCGTTCAAAATAAGTTTAAAATAAAAGTTCAAAAATTGTTTTTTGAGGTTGACAAGTAAAACTGAGAACTTACCCATAGACTATATACTACTACGGAAGTATTTTAAATACTGTTATTGTTTTAAACATCAATTAATTTAAACAAATAAGTTACAGATAATTTTAATAATTAAAATAACTAATTTTCATCATTTTTTTGACGTTCAAAAGAGCAAAAAAGTTCAGTCACTTTTTTGAGTCATTAGTTACGCTCGAACCTCCTTAACATTTTGTTCTTTTCTCCATAACTATAAAACTGTAGGATCAATTTGGAACTTTTTTTTGTTAGATGATACAGAATATCAAGATAAAAATAATTTATGCATTCATGATGATCCAAAACAGGAAGAGTCAAAAGCCCTCATAGAGACACTAATAGTTGGTGCAAAAGATGAGTCTGTTGAAGTTGAAGAAGAGAAGGAAGAAATTCGCCGTAAATTAAATAAAGTAATTGATGACATTAAAACCAAAGATAAATTAAAGGCTTTTAAGAAATTAATTGCTCCTATTGAAGCAACTATGTTAGCTGTTGAGCAAAGCACTAGTTATTCATTAGGAATAGTATCAGATGTACATAAAAAAATTCCCGCAAATAAAAAAATTTTGCCACAAAGACGATTGTATAGTACAAAAAAACGTGCAAATACACAAGCTAGTCAGAGGCGTATAAAAAAAATTTCAAAAAATGATCGTGATAAAGTAGCTGTAGAAATGCTGTTAAATAATAATAATAATGAAAATGTATCAGATCTAATTTGAGGCTTAGCAAAATAAAGTTAATTTTACATTATTGAGTGTCTTCTTTAATAAGTCCTTTTTTGATTTAATTTTTATTGACATTTTCTGACGAAAAAAAAAATGCGTCAGGTACTTATAATAAACTAAAAATATCTTACTTGAGATTCAAAAATATATTATTATTTTATAAAAAATATCCAGTAATTATTCCCAAATAAACATTTTTATTTGTGCATTAAAACAACATTAATGTTTTTAAAAACATAAACATTTACAACCAATAGGGTTAGGTCTGCTCTTATTGGCCAAGCTCAATAGTTGCTTTGCTGCCGCTAGACACAAGTCTCCAATCACAGACAGAAATTTTGGTCCAATGTTTGGGGAGGCATATGGTCGAGCTGCGACAGTTAACAATGCTGTCAAAGGATTTCGGGCGTGTGGAATAGAACCGTTTAACTCTCAAATTTTTCAAGATAATGATTTCGCTCCGTCAGCAACTAGTGAAAGGAACTACGTGCCCAACTTGAATGTTCCCAATGATGTTACCAGTGGGCAAAATAAACAAGATGATCGAAATGACTCGGACTCTTCGTCAGACGATAACGTTCCCTTGGAACGTGTGAAAAAAAATTTGTTTAGTAGGGTATTTACAAAAGAGAGTGGGCTACTATCTTCCACCGAAAAAAGCTTTGAAAATTCAACTGCAAGTCGCCAACTTTTCCCCGATGAACCTGAACCAGGTCCTAGCTGTTCCACGTCCAATCCTGGCCGATCGCTCTTGCAAATGAGACCCTTGCCATCAATTCAACGTCCTAATCAAAATAAGCGTAAAAAACTCTCAGCAAGTGTAATTAGTAGCACCCCTGTAAAGAACCAGTTGGAGGAGAAAGAAAAAATAGCATTAGAGAAAACAAGACAATTCTACCTAAAAAAGGCAACACAAAAACTCCTACATCTCAATCATCGCAGCCGTCACTTTGTTTTTGTCTGATGTGCGATGAGCCTTACGTAGAACCACCAGATGAAGATTGGATTGAGTGCAGTAAATGTTTGGAGTGGTGTCATGAAAACTGCAGTAACTATAAAGGTAAAGGACAATTCGTTTGTGATTCATGCTTGTAATCGCCATCTTACCCCAATTGCGGTCGTCATCTTAGCCGTACTATGGGGTAAGTTGACGAAAATGCACTCTATTCTTTATTGTTTTTTTATTTTTTGAATGCAAGTTTTTTTCTTTTATAAACATATGTAAATTAAAGATTACATATTAGTGTAGAATTTAAACACTGTTAAGTTACAATAAATAAAAACAAAAGTAAAAAAAAAATGTTTCTTCTTACCTTCGTCATCTTACCCTCACTTCCCCTACTAATAAATATATAACATAATATTGTATAATACAAAATGTTCTTTCTTTTTATAGATGTTAAGTATTTTCTCGTACACTGATGAAGCCAGAAATGGCGAAACGTTTGTTTTAAACTTTTATTACAATGTACTCCAATTTCGTTTTTCTATTTATGACATTCTCAATTTGATTGAAAATCTTTGAATAAAGATACTTTTATGTTTTGAAAAGAAAGAAGGCAATTTATTTTATTATTGATCTACTTGTTTTGGAGTGCAATATCTCATAGTATACATTTTTGGCCTTACTGATTCCAAACCAAACTACATATTCTTTTATTATGTTGCGTTCGACTGAATGTTTGGTTATCGTGTAAAAAATGGGCAAATAGAGCGATACAATAGGACTATCATGCCAGCTTTATTGAAGTTAACGACACCTGATAAATGGCATGAAAGGTTAGCCAAAATTCAAACTGCTCTAAGCCGAACTGTTCAGAGTTCAACGAAGAAGATGCCGATTGAGTTGTAACGATGTCCCCCTATCGTCACTAGTTTTCTCCAGGAAGTGTTTTTGTTTTTGAATTAAACGTGAACCAGATATTTATTTTGTTTTGTAAAGTGAACATTTATCCTTTTTGAACACAAAGTGAATTATTTGATTTTATTTAAAACATTTAATTTTGTATTTCTTTTTTTATAATAAAATATTGTTTTTTTTTTTGTATATTTTGGGTCGCAAGGGCGACCATGTAAGACTAATGATATTGTATTGCATCGCTTCAACAGCGACCGTCCTGACAAAATATTATTTAAATATTTGTGGAAAAATTGTTACCTATATTACATTAATAGTTTTTAATTGTTTTTAATAAACCCAATTTCAATCGTTGTCAAAATACTTTTGAGCGTTACTGTGTGGGCACTACACCACATGGAAGTGGATGTGATAGATTCTATTATAGAAAGGGAAAAAAAATTTCTGAAAACCATGCAAATTTGTAGCATCAATGACTGGGCGCAAATGATTCACATGGTCAGTGACAAATCTTCTCTGAGATGAACATCGAAGATTTTCTAAATATTAATGTTTTGGGATCTAATAGCAGCTCTCCTTTCATAAATCGAAAAAAAATTAGCTTAGCTTAGCTGAAAACTATCAAAAATTAAAATGTCGAGTCGAAATATATGGCCGATTAATCTAACAGGGTTTTCCCAGATCACTAACATCTTGAACAACTCGAGAAGAAGCTCTGGAGTTCAGATGAAGAAAAACTCCCCGAAACCTTCCAGACTGTCTGTGACAAGTGTAGTTAGTCCGGCGGCAGGCATTGAAGTAGAATATCAACGTTCCGACGTCGGTGAAATTATCATACCAGAAGGTGATATACTTTCCACGCTGTCCAGCAGTAGTACCCTAAGCAAAACAAAATCTTTCGCCCTAGGGTGGGTGGTTCCTAGCTCTTCGTCGGCCTCGTCTACGCAGGGTAGTCTCCTCGAATTCACGCACACGGATATATCATTTCACAATGATGGCCCCTGTGATGTTTTTGTCAAGGCCGCCCGGCCTTATGGATTTACCTTATCCCCTAGCAGAGTCGCTCATTGGGAAAGTTTGACCCATAGCGACGGAGCCACTGAGATTCCATCTGGTAAATTTCATAAACTGTCGATCCGACACCACGCAAATACCACCAAATGTCCTCAGAGACAATGGTCATAGGCACCTCCAATATAACTCAATATAAGTTAATATTCCCTCGAAAAAATTTTAAGCAGTTTATGATAGCAAATGCACCTCCTGGCTGTGTAGGGGCGGCTTCAAAATCTGGCTGGATGACAGGGAAACTGTTTTTGCAATTCATCAAACATTTTTCCGCACATACTCGATGCAATAAAGAAATGCCCGTTTTACTATTGCTCGATAATCATGAGTCACACCTATCTATCGAAGTATTAAATTACTGCAAGGCCAATGGTATAGTGCTCCTGAGTTTTCCACCACATACCTCGCATCGACTTCAACCTCTGGACCGGACTGTATACGGTCCTCTCAAAAGATATTATAGTACCTTCGCTGATGGATGGCTTAAATCGCACCCAGGGATCCCGATGTCTATCTACGATATTCCAACAGTATTAAAAGAAGCTCTGCCACATGCTGCTAGTCCAGTAAACAATCAAAAAGGATTTGTAGTTACAGGTATCTGGCCATATAACAGGAACATATTTCAAAATGACGAATTCTTATCATCGGAGGTAACAAACAGAAACGTAGATAATTTTAAAAGCAAGGAGACAGTACAAAGTGTTCAGTTAATTGAAAATGTACCAGAAACTCGTCAGTCCACACCATCACCTCAGCCTTGTACTTCTGGTTCCAAAATTCATAATTCCATACCATCGCCTCAGCCTTCTGCATCGAAAATAAGTAATTCTACACTATCACCTCAACTTTGCAATTCTGCTTCCAAAATTCGTCATTCCACACCATCGCCTCAGCTTTGTATTTTTGGTTCCAACGAATCCGTACCAGAACCAACTTTTAACGTCACCCCACAACAGTTGAAACCCTTTCCTAAAGCTGGTCCTAGGAAACAAACAATAAATCGCCGGAAACGTAAATCTGCTATTTTAACCGATACACCAATAAAGGCCGAACTTGAATTAGAAGCTTGTGCAAGACAAGAAAGAAAGCAGAAAGTAAAGAAAGTCACTAAAAATCTAGCTGAAGAGGACAAAGAAAAATTTAAGAAGAAAGGAAAGAGGAAGAAAGGAAAGCCTAAAAAAGATCATGTATGGTCAGATTCTGAAGAGTCAGAAGAAGATGGTGCTGATGAGTTATGTCTGGTGTGTTTAATGGCTTTTTCTGAGTCCAAAAACGAAGACTGGATTCAGTGTACCATTTGTAAAAGATGGGCGCACTTATCCTGTGGTACTGATTCAGATTATTATGTTTGCATAAACTGTATATCTGACAGTGAATAATTATTAATATTATGTCTGTTTTGTTGTTCTTTAGCATAGTATACTCATTCTGTTTTTCAAAGGTGTTTTTTAAATTTAAGTTCGCAAAACTTTACCCAACCCATGCTTTGTAACAACTTCCCCCACGTGCTGTAACAATGTACCCCATAGTGGGGCACATTAATACATTATGTATTGGTTTCTTAAAATACTTATAACATTTTTGTGCATGTTATTAAAGCCAAAATAAAATTTATATTTCAAGTAAAAGGTTTTTCGATCATATGTGTTAATTGACTTTTTTGTGTCGATGTTCGTGTTCGGTGTCAAAAAATAAAATGTCAGAATTGTAACAATATGCCCCACCCTCCCCTATATGAACAAGAAGTCATCTTATATAAACGCAGAATTATTTCTAAAATGGTTTAAGGACCATTTCTTGCCCCGCAAACCAAAAGATGGTAAAACTATTTTAATATTAGATGGTCATTCCTCCCATTCCAATTCCATAGACCTTCTTGACTTGGCCTGTGAAAATGTTATAATTTTTTGGAAAAAATATTGCAGCGAAGTTACGAACCTTACCAAGACAAGTCAAATTATACACGGAGAAAGTGATTAATGATTTATTTTTTGACGCGGAAATGGGCAATATTGATAAAAATACCAAGGTTGTTACGTCATGTAATGTAAATAACGATATAATGGTTGAAGCCCATCCACGTAGCAACTACAACCCTTATTTGCAATTGAATGAATATTCTCGTCCAGTCGCTTATCGTCCAATACATGAACCCAGCGTAAACCAAAATTTGCAAAGTGCTTCAGCTTCAACTACTCCTCAGTACGATACTAACTGTATTTTAGATATTATTGAAAATTAATATGTAAGATGTGTTTTTTATTTACTTATTTGTTTATTCTGTACAAAAAAATGTACACAAACCACTGAACTTGACTGTGGCTGAGCTAAGGAAGTACTTTTTAACACTAATATAATGTCCGTTATAAAATTAAATCAAATTCAAGTCAAATGGTTGACGACACGTCAAACAATATCACTGTCACAGAAATACAATGCGATATCATTATTAATGAGTCTAATACTAGTCGGATACGGTTCCACCAACTCAACAATTAATTGTTTCAAGAGATGTTTTGGTGAAATTTTTTAATGTTGCCGATGTGTTCCGTCATCTTAATACGGTTTGTCAGAGTTTATTTAATAATGAAGATACGCTTCGTTGTATACAATAGGTAGCAATTACATCACCACTAAATGAATTAACACGTAATTATCAATTGGCTAATTCATCCACTTTAAGTACATTCAATATAAGAACTGTTATAGATGCGCAGTCGCAGCAAACAAAATATTCTTTGATCGAACAGCAGGATGCTAAAGAATTCTATCAGACATATCCGTTGTTCCAATATTAAATGGAATAGTTAGTTTTGAACTAGAAACGGTTAGGACTTGCACTCGTAATTATGAAATCGTTCAAACAGAACACTCAAGCGTATTGCGTGTTCCTATCGTAAATGAAAAATTTAGTTACACTCTTCAAAATCTTTATTCGGCTACATTCGATCAGTGGTAAAATTTAACTGAAGCCAATTGTAATACCATAGACTTTAGAAGGGAAAAAACAGAGTCGTAAATGCAAACAGTGTATTAATACTCAAACTTTAATGTTACGAGATTCTTGGCGATCGTGCAGTAAAGAAGATACTACGCCTTAAAAATTTGCGAAACAGTACATTTAACATTGGAAATAACGAATATGAAGTATCAGCTGCTATATTTCATCACGGAAATACGACTAACACCGGCCATTACACATCATTTATAAAACGCAATAGAGTAAATTTAACTGAAGCCAATTGAAGACCTGGATTGACTAAGGGCGTAACTCAAATGAAGGCGTTATTTCTAACATTGGCTCATTTTAAAGTTTGCTATGTCTGCCATCTATCATAAAAAATTCACACATGTACTTCAATTCTCTTCGATACGAGAATTACAAATGTTTAACTACTTTCAAGTCCTTATTCCACACAAGTACAATTTATTAAAATGGCGGGTGAATTTGATGTAAGTTCTGATGATAGCGTCACTGATCCTACGTTTATAGTGTCAGCAGAGTGTGACAATAGTGATAATAATGATTTAGCCTGTGATTTACTGTTAATAAAAAAACAAAATATAGGTAAAAAAAGGAAAACTTTTAAACCTTTATGGAAAAATGAACTAAAAAAACACAAGAGGAACGCTGGCCAATCTTATGTGTACAAAAGGAATAAAATTATCCCAGAGAAGAAATTTTTGCATATTACTGATTGTTGCAATAAAGTCTGTTGTGCTTCAATTAACAAACAAGATCAGAAAATCGTCACCGGGGGTATCCACGGGCTATATGTCAAAGGACAGCCAGCGCAAATGAATTTTTTTTTTTTTTTGGTGTAATAATTTTTTTTTTTTGTGTAATAATATTTTTTTTTTGTGTAGGTACCTGAACTGAAAGTGCTGCAATTTTTGAACTGTGATATTTAAAAAAAAATATTTACAATGAACTTAAGTTTTCTCTTTTTTTTCTGTGATATTATGCATTTATTTTATTTTTTTTATGATCGCTAGCTTTGCGATCTAGTTATTTGCCAGGGTGGGGAGGTTTGTTACGGTTATAATTTTCACATCGATCAAATTATTAACTTTTGAGATATAAACGTAATTATAATAACATTTCTAATCTCTAACAAATACATAAAACAATCAATTAGTTACCTACATAGCTATAAAGCGGGCTCCACATTCTCGACGAAACTACACGGGACTTGCCAAATACGAGAGTGTAGAGGGAATATTCGTCTATATTTGTGTTGTCTCGTCTGTATTCGTACAGTCTCCGTTCCGTGTCGGTAGATCAAAGGGTTCTCGGGTAGTTTTGTGCTGGTTTTGTGTTAACGCGAAACTATTCCTCCACATTCTCGCCTTGCTCAAGCTAGTCGGCAACAGCACAAGTCAACTGGTACGGCAGCAAACGATGTGTGTTTAGTGAATTTAAAATGTCGACAATTAATTGGAATCACGATCTGGAGTTAGCGTTTCTGGAAGTTTACCAAACTTTTCCAATAGTGTGGGACCCTAAAGAACGGGACCACAAAGATAGAAACAAAGTGCACGATGCGTGGACAAGAATGAGTGAAGCCTTGGAAATACCAATTAAAGAATTAAAAAATAAGAAGGACTCTCTGATGACTACGTTCAGGATGCATAAACGAAAAATTAAAGCATCTCAACAATCAGGCGCCGGAACTGAAGATATTTATTCTCCAATTTGGTTCGCCTTTAACCTGATGGATTCTTTTCTAGGGGATATTGTTGATAATAATCATAGTAATAAAACAAGAAACACGTTAACTATGGTAAGTAACTTTATTATTTGAATCATATTTTACTATCCATTTCTTAGTTACAAAAATATTTAGTAAATTCTTCCCTAACTGCACGTGCATCGAGTGCCGATCGACGTGCAACCCGTGGTAAGTCGCGAAGAGTAGCGCTTCCTTGTGTCTCGTTCCTCCATGATCCAGGTTGGAATAATATGTCGTTGTCGTCATATATGTCCATGGTGCCTGTCGGTGTATATATTTGACATGATGTTCTACTTTTTCTCAGGTAGTTATGCAGTAATATACAGGTTAAAGTTATAAGTGTAACTTTTTCGGGACAAAGCGCGATTGGCTTTTTAAAAACTTGAAATTTAGTAGTTAAAACTCCAAACGTATTTTCAACGATTACCCGTGATCTTGATAACTTTTCGTTAAATATACGTTTAGGAGTTCCAGCATCATGTATTCCCGGATAAGGTTTCATGACATTTTTGTGAAGTGCAAACGCACTATCTGCCAAAAACACGTAGGGCACGTTAATATCAGAACCTGGGAGTGGATGGGGACTAGGTAAATTCGAGGCTTCTGTAGTAATTTGTTGCCACAATGTCGTGTTTCGAAAAATACCTCCATCGCTCATCCGACCACAACTACCTATATCAGCAAAAATAAAATTGTAATTACTGTCAACTAGAGCCAGGAGTACAATACTGTAATCTTTTTTGTAATTGAAATATTCAGATCCAGAATTGTTAGGACATTGAATAACTACATGTTTTCCATCCAACGATCCAATGCAATGTGGAAATTTGTTTTTGAAACCATTTTCTATTCTTAGCCATTCTTCAACCGATGACGGCAACTGTAAATAAAAATAAATTTAAAGTAATACTTGTTAATAAATGGCAATACTTTTTATTTCTATGATTTTAATCAGACTTTTTGCATTACAAAAACTTTTTGTTATTTTTACAGCCTTACGAAATTAACAACGACCAAAATGAAAGTCAGCACTCACAGTCACAAGAAACGGATCCCGCAAGCAATGATACTACTTTAGTACAACCTAATACTTCGCAAACAATCCGCAGACGTAAAAGCCCTCCTGAATTGAGAGAAGCTGGAAAAACATTAAATGAAACGCTAAATACTCTTAATGAGGTATTACATAAAGATCAAAGCAAACATATTTGTCAAGAAAAAGAGGATGAGTGTGATTTATATGGGAAAATATTTGCGAAAAAAATGAGAAAAATACCAGAAGATGAAAGAATGAGTTTCATGTATGAAATAGATGGCATGTTTATTCGTCGATTGTCACGAATTACAATGTCTTTTCCTCCAACCTCTAATCGTATGAGCCGACCTTCGTCTACTTGTACGTCATATTCAGAGCCTATTCTACAGCAGGATTATAGGATTGTAGAGAGATCATTTACTCCATCACTCTCGTATAATGCTACCTCACCACCTCAGCAGAATCAACTATCTCAACAACACATGTTTCAAGAAAGACCGCCATCTACCTCAGGACTCCTGTATATTGCTACCTCACCACCTCAGCAGCATCAACTATCTCAACAGCATATGTTTCAAGAAAGACCGCGATCTACCTCAGGACTCCCGTATACTGCGAACTCAACAAAACAGAATCTTTCACAGAAGCCAGTCCTAATTCACATACCGGAGCAGTTTTCATCTTCCAGCCCAGTGGTTGATTCTCAAAATTCAATATCTATATTATCTGACACAACGCTCAAGCCTCCATCTGATGAATCTACCTCTTCACCAAATTCTATAATAATAACAGCATTTCAGAACGCTTGAGATGCTTTTTTTTCCTAATATTGTCATTGGTACAGTTTCCATAAAAATTGTCATAATTTTTCATTAAAAAATAAAGTTTAAAAATAAATTTACTAGTTTATTTTCAATCTTACCTTTATCTCATCTTTCAAAACTTGATTTAAAGCCTCACATACTTGTGGAATAATTTGGGAGATTAATTGAGGTGAAATTTTAAACAAAAAATGTAGGCTTTCATAGCTGTGTCCTGTAGCCAAGAACCGCAGTGTAACGGCTAAGCGAATTTTAGCTGGAACAGCTTCACGCAACTGGGTATTGTTTTTTGTAATTGATGTCCCAACTTTACACAATAAATATTCAAAATCTTCTAGGGACATTCGTGTAAACTTATGAAATTCTCGACTAGGTTCGTAAACGAGTTCTAATAATTGTTTCTCCATGATTTCACTGAAATTCAATAATATTTTTACAATTTGTTTTTAATTGGATAGATCTTATTAGAAATGCTATATAAAACAAAGGCAGTTATTTAGCTTTACCTTGTTCTGTTGCGGTGTATGGTAGTCATCCACCACATTCGCTTATTCCAACGTCTTTTAATAACCTTTTTTTCACGAATCAACAAATAATTGTAATACGCTGCCGCGCATAATACTGCAGCGGCAGATATTTTCAAGTCGTCCATCTTGACGAGCGTCCAATGTACAACTGTGCCAAGCAAGAATGTGGAGAGTCGCTCTCGTCTCGCCATGTCTCGGCAAATGTTCTCGCCGAGACCTCTCGCCAAGAGTGTGGAGCCCGTTTAATACGTAACCGCTGTTCTCCACTATTTAGATATAACACGGATTGCCGTGCTACACACCTCCCACTCTTCGCCGATAGCTAAATACGCACTATGTACCGTAGTAGCTCTAAAGGCGGTTTCTCACGGCGCGTTAAATCGGAAGTCGCGCCGCGCCAGCTCGCGCCTACGCGCCGTGTGAAGGTAGTGGCTCAAGGCGGCGCGGGCTAGCGCGTCGTAGCGTGTCCGATCCGGACGAAGTCGGTATCTTCAAAGGCGCGGCGCGGGGCGGCGCGAGCGCGCGCAGGGTAGCGCGAGATGGCGCGGGTGAACACGTCTCATAAACATGTTTGAAAAATTATGTTTTGTGTATTTGTATATCTCGGTGTAAAATTATTGTACTTAAATATTCTTCGTGAAATAATGTGTGTTTTTTATGTGTGCCAACAATTGATGATATCTCAACAATCATAATATTGATTATTGGTTTGTTTATTATTTATATTATTGCATAAAGTGTGAAAAATTAGAAATCGGAAATTTAGACACGTGCGGTCGTAAAGTACTCTCGCGTAGGTACGTAAATATGGAGTGGTCCAATGAAACAATTTCCGAATTTTTAATTCTATATGAAAACGAGCCAGCTTTATGGAACTCAAAAAGTGCGGAGCATAAAAATAGAAATGACCAGTACGATGCCTGGGTTAGAATACAAAGTAAATTAAAAGACGGTACTATCCCGATAAAAGATATAAAAAAGAAAAGGGATACCTTAATGGGAACATATAGGAAGTTAAGAAGCAAAATTTCACAATCTACAAAGTCGGGCAGCGGCGCAGACGAAATTTATAAGCCTGATTGGCCATTTTATAATGTCATGTCCACATTTTTGGATGATGTGTATAATCCAAGAAAAACGAAGAATTCTGTGGTAAGTATTTTTATTATAATTTAGCTACATGTAGTTACTGCACTAGCCAAATCTTATTGATATTTCAAAATTTTATTTTAATTTTAATAATTATTTTGCCATGCAACGGCACCATTCGTTTTAAAGTATTCAGCAAAATGGTCTCTTACAACCGTGGCAGAAAGAGTTGCTCTTCTTGGGCGATTTTGTAGCGATAGTAATGAAGTAATTCCATTTTGATCATCACGCCATGAACCGGGCTGAATCACGCCATCTTCTTTCTCAGTGTCAAAGGATCCAGCGGGAGTGTATATAAGTCTAGATCTTTTAGACCGTCTCAAAAAGTTGTGTAACAATGCACATGTCATCACAATGTCAGTTACCTTGTCTGGTTGTAAAAGCATAGGTTTTCTTAGTACTCTAAAAACCGCAGACATAATACCAAAGACGTTTTCAACAATCCTTCGAGCCCGTGAAAGACGATAATTAAATACACGCTCTTTTGATCCTTTATTGTGAGTTCCAGCATAAGGTTTCATCATATTTTCGGTTAGAGCAAATGCGCTGTCCGCAACAAAAACATACGGTAGCGGTGTTTCTTTCAGCGGTAAGCATTCTGCCGGTGGAAAATCGAATTCTTTCCGACACATTTTTTTGTATAACTCAGTGTTCCTGTATACGCCACCAGCACTTATTCGACCTTGGCACCCGCAATCCACAAAAATAAAATTGTAATCTGCGTCAACTAAAGCCATAAGTACTACGCTGAAAGTTTTGTGATAGTTGATGAACTCTGACCCACTATGAATAGGACTTTGTATTAACACATGTTTTCCGTCGAGCGCTCCCAGGCAGTGAGGAAAATTCCAAATTTGGCAGAACCCTTTTTCTATCATTAACCAGTCTGATGATGTTCGAGGCAGCTGAAACAAACAAAGTAAGTTGTAAAATATAATAAACTTTTCATTTTTTCTAGGACTCTGAAGATACAGAAGAAATTGAAGATCATAGTGACAATAGCAACGATGACACAAAGCAGGATGATGAAGGAGGACAGCCACAATTTAAGACGCCAAAAATTCTTCCTAAACGTACAAAAAAGAATGAAACAGAAAAAAAAATGGATGAAGCATATGATTATTTGAAACAAATGACTCAAAAACTTCACACGCCACAAGATGAATGTTCCTTATACACGCAATTATTGTGCAAAAAATTGAGAGGCTTGCAAGAGAATACGCGTGAAATTGCGATGCTAGAAATTGATAGATTGATTTTCAACCTAAAGCAAAACGAAATATTGACTTCGAACTCATATGCACAAGTTTCGTCTGTACCAATTAATTCATCACAGCCGTTCAATTTTGGACAGTCACACCAGTTCCCACATTTCTATGATTCAGCAACACGTAATTCCCACCGTCAATATTCTCCACAGCAAGTACCAAGTTATAATGCGACTCCTTCTCCACAACAATCACCAAGATACCATCCATATCCTTCTCCACAGCAATCTACAAGTTACAATTCAACTCCTTCTCCACAGCCATTACCGAATGATCACCCATCTCCGTCTCCACAGCAATCTACAAGTTACAATTCAACTCCTTCTCCACACCCATCACCAAATTATCATCCATACCCTTCTCTACAGCAATCAACAAGTTACAATTCAACTCCTTCTCCACAGCCATCACCAAATGATCATTCATATCCTTCTTCACAGCAATCTACAAGCTACAATTCAACTCCTTCTCCACAGCCATCACCAAATGATCACCCATCTCCTTCTCCACAGCAATCTACAAGTTACAGTTTAACTCCTTCTTTACAGCCATCACCAAATGATCATCCATATCCTTCTCCACAGCAATGTACAAGTTACAATTCAACTCCTTCCCCACAGCCATCACCAAATGATCATCCATCTGCTTCCTCACAATCGTCATCAAAGTCTCATACGTCTGCCTCTCCACAACTGTCACAAACAGAAGCCTTACTAGCTTCAAATAATGTATTGAAAGATTTTTACGAACAGGAGGCTACAAATTATGCTTAACTGGATGTTTAACTACTACATTTGTACGTTTTGAATAAATACTTTTTCTACAATTACTTACTTTTATTTCTTGTGATAATTCTTGTATCAATGCTTTACAAACGTCATTGACGCAACTTGAAACGGTTTGGATAGACACTTTGAAAAGATATGAAAGGCTTGTGTAGCTATCTCCGGTTGCCAAAAATCTGAGAGCAATTGCAAACCGTTCTTGAACTGGAATACACTTTCTCATGCTAGTATCTTTTTTTGTAATATGAGAGCCTATTTTACTTAGAAGATATTCATAATCTTCTGTAGACATTCTACAGAAATTCTCAAATTTTTTGCTCGGTTCTTTTACAAAATCAGCTAACATATCTGATCCGTTGTATCTGAAATAAAAATTGTGATAATTAGTACCTAACTACAAAAAGTTATCAAAAAATCCTGACTAAAAAAACAAACAATTGATCTCTTTACAATATGACTAGATTTTTCTGTTACATCTTGTATAGATACATATACCCGATAAGGGGTTGGCTGTCAATCATAGTGCTTAAATTAACATAATTACCCTAATAAAACAATAATTTACCTCGACCGACTCTTATTGAACGACGTCATCCACCAGCGTCATTTCTTTTTCTTCTTCTTATTTTTATTAAGTAAATAATATCCACTAAATACCACAAAAGCGGCAGAAGCAACAGCGATGTCTTCTTCTTCACGCGACATTTCTTGGTGCCCTGCGTCAGCTGCGGCACTTCGTCTTTCATGCGGCGCGGCACGACGCGCGTCCGTGCGAACGGGTGGCGCGGGCTTGCCTGTGGCGCGTGCTCGCTCGTACAAATTGGCGCGACGCGGCGCGACTTGAGATTTAACGCGTCGTGAGAAGCCGCCTTAATGCTATTGGTTCACGTGATGGACTAATCAAAGACGTCGCTCTAGCGCAACCGGCCGAGCACTATATAAAGAGCTCCACGCATTGAAATAGGAGAGTTGCTCCGACCGCTGAGCTCTTCACTTAAGCTTGCCTATGGGTGATGACCAGACGTAAGCTTTAAGGACCTTTTCCCTGTACTTAAACTTGGCTATGGGCGTTGACCAGATCTAAGCTTTAAGTACCTATTCCTTGTACTTGGGCTTATATATGGGCGCTGACAGGTTCAGACTCTCAGTGTCACCAAGAACATTAGAAAAAGTAAACTCGACATTCGGTATCCCGGAGGATGCCCCTTGCATAGTGAACATACAAGTGAACGGCAAGTGGGTCAATCTGATGGTTGATACAGGATCGGCAGTCACCATAATGAAAAATTGGATATTAGGACATGAAGGGGAACTGCACCAATCAAGACAAGATCCGGTACTTCAGGGAATTTCGGGAGCACCACTCCACCATTTGGGATTTGCTACAGTCGAATTCCAAATTGGAACTGGCGGGCATCGGCGTGAATGCGTGGTTGTACAAGATACACTACCGCTTCGGGCCGATGGACTGCTAGGGAGGGATGCTTTGGATGCCCTGAATGCGATCATAAACTACCGGAACCAGACTTTGATGGTACAAGGGGAAGTTTAGGATCTACGACCCCTTGGACTGTCAAAGTACATACCTGATGAAGAGGACGACGATTATTACAAGAGTGAAATGTTTGTTAGCGGAATTTCTGTTCGACAGAAGGAAAAAGAGACGAGACAATTTACGAAAAATGAAGGGCTGATAGCGCCAAGGAAGTTAGAAGAACGACAGAGGGAAGTAAAGAAGAAGATGGTAAGATTTCTGATAGATGAGACGGAAATAAGCAGCAATAAGGAAGTCATTTGAGAGCACAAATTTCGAACTTGTATGCGGATGTTGTTTACAACGTTGTACTTTGGAACAACAAGTCCTGAAAAATTTACAAACCTTAGCAATAACTTCCCCAGCGGAATTCGCTTACGCAAAAATGCAAAAGCCGGGTTTTACAGCTTTTAATTATGGCGAGGTGGTTCATATAATAGAATGCTCACCAGTAGAAGTATCTTTACAAAAATCCAACAAATGATATCACGAAATTCCGGTATTGTACGACAACAAAACATATTTCATGACACCAAGGAACCATATCATACAAAAATTCGCAACCGAAATTGGATGCAATCCGTTTTTATATTCAACGTATAAATTAGAAAATAAGTGGTATAAAATAATTAATGGTATACACGAAATATTGTCACCTCAGTTGATAGAACCAAAAAATAAAATTTTATTGTATTAGATATCAGCAAACATTCCTTTTATTGACCGGGTTTCAGGGGGGCGGGGACGCGATATTCGTAAAATGAAATTCACTGTAGCACTCCTGCGACGGATAACAGATTAGATGTTACTTTTCCGATTTTGACCCCGAATTATTATTCACCGTGACTAATCTGCCCCGATACGGTCGAGTACGAAGTATTACACGAAGGTCGGTCCACGAACCCAGGTCCCGGACATGGAAGGTGTTTGATGATTTTAAGATAAGCTCCTAGAATAGAATAGAAATTTGTATTTGTTTGTATTTGTTGCGGATCTGCCGCGTAAGTATTTGTATTTACTGCCTAGTGTTTATTCTGTTTTGTATTAATGACGATATTTCTTTTTGTTTGTCTGTTTCACTAATGTCACGGAAAACCGCCGAGAATGATGATTGACGTAAGAGAAAAAAAGAGAATAGCAAAGTCCAGGACAAGAAACGACCTACCAGAGGGACGATCGCAATAACAAGCGGAGCCGATCAACAGCAATCCGATACACTGAAGGACAGTTTGCCGATAGGAGTATCTGCTTTTGTCGATAGATACTTCACATCAATACCCCTCATTGACACACTTCTTACTCGCAATATTTATGTAACTGGCACACTCATGAAAAACAGAATCCCTACAACAAACACGAAGTTTGAAACTGATAAGGACCTAAAAAAATCTGGTAGGGGCTCCCACGACATGTTAGTTACCGAAGACAATGCCATTGCAGTAGTGAAGTGGTATGATTCTAGACCGATCTATTTGGCTTCTTCAGAGTTTGGGGCTGAAGCATTAGGACTGTGCAAGCGTTGGTCGGTCAAGGACAAAAAATATTTCGAAATAAGTCGTCCGTCAGTTGTTCAACAATACAACGAGAACATGGGCGGAGTGAACTTGTTAGATCGAGTTATATCAAAATATCCTAAGAGCAGTAGATCCAACAAATGGACCGTTCGTTCTATATATCATTTTGTAGACTTCGCTGCGGGAGCGGCTTGGCTACAATACAGAGAAGACGCGTCAGCCGCAGCTGTTCCCAAAAAAGATATTATGGACTATCTCGATTTCAAATTTACGCTGGCTAAGTCACTTTTGTATTCGGGAAATACGGCGACAGCTAATCCAAATCCAGACACTACCGACGTGGAAGAGACTGCCCAGCCAAGTTCTAAACGAAGAGTAGTTCTTCCTATTCCTGACAAACGATTGCGTAAGCAGGAAGCGAAACATTTACCTGAATTCATGAATAACAAGCAGAAATCCAGGTCAAAGTGCAGGTATGTGGGCTGCAAAAATCTAACATTTTCGAAATGTACGGTATGCAATATATTTTTATGCTGTAGTATACAGCGTGACTGTTTCTCAAAATTTCACCAATAAATTGAAATTAAAAGTACTTTTAATCTTGTCATTGTAAATGCCTAAAGTATCATCCATGATACCCACTTTTTTGAAAAAACCACAAACTTTTTTGAAAATGTGAACACATAAGGAAGTTATTTATACCCATTCAACAATTTATGACACATGGCACTGATATTTTAAAAGCGAAATTTGCCGTGGGCCCGAGGAGGCTAAATAAGTTAATTCGATTTGATTGATTCATAGATATGTTGATTAATAAAAAAATATATGGAGACGATGGATTAATAAAAAACTTACCTCAATGTAATTATGAGTTTTTCTTCTGGTGAAATGCTATATCGCACGTCGTTTATATCTGCTACGAGTTCATCGTTAATGAGAGCCAGTATGTCATCAAATGACTCGATGGACATTCTTAAGTAGTTAAAAAATTTGGGTCCGAATTGCCTTAATTTAGGATACAGAGTTATGTACTGGCTTTCAGTCAGCCTGTGTCTTGACAAAGATTCGCTTTCACGATTCGCGTTGAGTTCGTCTGCTGTCCACACTGTTGACGCTAAATTACACGTAATCTTATATTACACGTTACACACGTCTGGACCCGGCTTTAGAACAAACAAAACTGCAGCTAAATCTACTTTCTTGGACCCGAGATTCAAGAAAATTGGGGGGTTTGGCTTAGAAACTAACGCTGATAGAGGGCTTCACAATGGATTATTGACGAGATAGAATGCATAAACACGAGTGAAGATAATACAAGTACAGAATTTGATTGTTCAACGAGTCAACCTCCTCAACAGAAAAATAATGATGCAAACGATTTATGGGAGCAATTAAATGCAAAACTTTCGGAACGTACTTCAAATAAATCATTAACCTCGGCAATTATTATGGTAAAGCATCATAATGATGAAGAATATTTGGATAGGAAAGATGACCCAATTGCTTATTGAGAGAAAAGGAAATTGATTATGCCGGTGTTGTATAAATTTGGAAGCCTTCGTGGTCGGCTCGCTCGGCGGCTGGCTGTCATCCAATGACGGCGTCATTCGGGCGCTGGGAATCGCCGGGCGTTACGCGGACGTCATGGCTCGACTGATGGTTTCGGACACCCTCCGCTGGTCCAGGGACATTTACACCGAAAACGTCTCTGGGGTGCGGCAATATGTCTAAATTACGTATATAACTTCTCTACCTTCTTTCTATTTCATTCATAATAACGCAACATTCTCTTTATCTTGAACCTTCTATACCTAAGTGTTGGTGGCCCCCCGCGTGCCACATAGCCTTGGGTGTGTGACTCGCGGGGGACCCACCAAAGGTGTCGCCCCCTGGTCAGTACTTATGCTGACCTGTGGGCGGCATCCTATTTGACATATTTGAAATTCGAATGTATTATCAAAATTACTTCTGTACTACACCTTATGAAATTTATTGTAAACTTTTGTATTTTCTTATATTAAAAAAATAAATGTTTTTAATCTATTTATGTATTCAAGCCACGCGTCTTTGCAAACGCGAAATTTTCGTCAATGGGGAATTTTTCACCAAAATCTTGCAATAGACGAAACGATGGTAAAGTATTTTGGGCACTGATATGTTTCTAAGTTTTATAAAAGCGGATAATGTAATAAATACTACTTATTCGCTTGACAAAACTATAATGATTTTATTCACAGAAAGAATTTTTAATTTACAATACAATTACATAACATTGGCAATGAATGTCTTAAATATAATTATCTAATCAACTTAAACACTACATTCCTCCTTCCTAAGAGGAAAATATTAATGGAAAACGAAAAATAATTAATATATAATATACATATACCAATATCAACCATAATTAATAATAATTAATTCTTATAATAAATATATTATTTGTCATATGTAAACCGGTCAATGGGTTTGGGTGTCCTTTTTGGATATCTGCACTCCACTGACTCGTCTACAGTATGATCTATATTTTCAGTGCCACTGGTCCCGTTATCATTAATGTCAACTGTTGCAGGGGCACTGTTAGAATGTTCGGGCATTGCATTGTTATCAGGGAGGGTTGCTGCTGCCAACTCTGCTGTTGAGCGACGCTTTATAATTTGATCGGAATGCCTGCGAATGACTTTTTGGTCATCTGTTTGAACCGTATATGAAACTGGCCCGGTCCTTTCTAATATCTTTGCGTTTTGCCAACTTTCTTTATTTGGCTCATAATTTCGTACTAAAACGTTATCAGCAATTTCAAATTCTCTCATTTGCGTACGCTTGTTTTGAATTTGTTTATTTTGCGCATTAAGCACGTCTTGTGTAATATTCGGTTTTAACAAATCTAAACGAGATCTCAAAGATCTATTAAACATTAGCTCTGCAGGTCTTTTATTAGTTGTAGAATGAACAGAATTTCTATAGGCAAACAAATAGTTACTTATTGCAATATCAATATCTACATCGTCCTTTACAGCAATTTTGACAGCATGTTTAAAATTTCTTACTGCATTTTCAGCCGCGCCATTACTAGAAGGGTGATAAGGCGCTGAAAAAATATGCTTAATACCATTCATAGTTGTGAATTTTTTAAACTCACTTGAACTGAATGGAGGCCCGTTATCAGTTACCAACTGGTAAGGTAACCCAAAACGCGCGAAAATATTACGAAATGCTTTTATAGTAAATATTGCCGTAGTTAGGGACATTTGTACTACCTCCATCCATTTCGAGTGTGCGTCAATAATTATTAAGTAATTTTTATTAAAAAGATGCAAAAAATCAGCATGTATGCGATGCCAGGGCTTACCCGGCCATTCCCATGGAAAATTAATACATTTTTCTGGTGAGCTTCGTTCCGATTGACAAGATGTACATGACTGACATATTTTTTCAATGTCTTTGTCGATGGAAGGCCACCAAACGTATGACCTTGCCATTTGCTTTGTCTTTACAATACCCATATGTGTCTCATGTAAAATATTTAAAATCTTAGGGATTAATTTGGTAGGAATTACAATTCTGAAACCCCACATTAAACAATTACTATCTACGTAAAGCTCATCTCTTTTAATATAAAAAGGTTTTAGTTCATCGGTAATAACAGGCCAACCGTTTTCCAAGGCATTGCATACTTTGCTTAAAACAATATCTTTTCTTGTTTGATCAGCCACATTTCTATAATTTATAAATTCTTCGACATAGTTAATATAGCTGATATTATTACCCTCATTATTTTCAGACACATTCAAGGGTAAGCGTGACAGCGAGTCGGCTAAAACGTTTTGCTTTCCTTCTATAAATTTAATTTCATAGTCATAACCAGATAAAAATAAAGCCCAGCGTTGTAGTCGATTTGCTGTCATAGTCGGTATGCCCTTTTTTGAATTAAATACATAAATTAATGGCTTGTGATCTGTAAATAAGTAAAAATGTCGGCCATATAAGTATTGATTGAATTTCTTTATTCCAAAAATTAGAGCTAAAGACTCTCGATCAATTTGTGAATAACGTTGCTCAGCTTTATTCAAGGTTCGCGATGCAAACGCTATTGGTTTTATATCATTATTCGGAAATTTGTGTGCAATCACAGCACCTAAGCCATAAGCGGAAGCATCACAATATAAATAAATCGGCAAATCATTATCGAAGTGAACAAGAATACGATCCGACATTAAACTCTCTTTTATTTTTTTGAAAGCAGATTCACAGCTGTTATTCCAACACCATTTAGTATTTTTACGTAATAGATTATATAAAGGTGCTAAAATGGTGCTTATATTAGGGATAAATTTTCCGTAAAAATTTACGAGTCCTAAAAAACTCTTTAACTCCGTGACGTTTGAAGGACCCCGCGCATTACGAATGGCTTCTACTTTGTCGGGAGCTGTGCGTAAACCACGCTTATCGATTATAAAACCCAGATATGAGACAGACTCTTTAAAAAATTGACATTTTAACTGATTTACTTTGAGTCCACTATCTTTTAAAATTGTAAATACTTTATCCAAATTTTCCGCATGTTCTGAATCAGATTTTCCAGTCACTAATATGTCGTCTAAATAGACTATTACTCGCGGAATATTTTGAAATAACTGTTCTACAATTCTCTGAAATATTCCCGGCGCTGAACTAATACCATACGGAAGTCTAACGTAACGAAAAAGACCCAAGTGCGTAGTTATGGTTACGTATTTTCTAGACTCCAAATCTAAAGGAATTTGTTGATACGCGTGCTTAAGATCAATTACGCTAAAAGAAATACCTCCGTCTAATTTTGCAAGAATATCCTCAATACGAGGTAACGGGTATCTGTCTACTAATAAACAGGGATTCAGTGTGATCTTAAAATCTCCGCAGATCCGCACTGATGAATCTTTCTTTAGAACAGGAACAATTGGTGTTTCCCACTCACTACTTTGTACCGGCTCCAAAATACCTTCTCCAATTAAATATTTTAACTGTTGCTCAATTTTTCCCCGTAAGGCAAAAGGTACAGGCCTAGCTTTAATAAATACTGGCTTTGAATCTTTTTTAACATATAATTGAATAGTACCTTTATTAAAAGTACCACATCCAGGTGTAAATACATCTTTAAATTTTTTTAACAAGTAGTCTAAATGATCCTCTTTTAAGCAATTAATAGAAAAACTGACACTAATTTTTAATTTTTTTATCCATGTTCTACCTAACAGTGGAGGACCCCCATTGGCAATCACAAACAAATTTAAAAGTTCGGATATTCCTCCATACATAGCCCTAACTTTAATAAGACCAATAGGTTTAATTTTTTCTCCGGTATATCCCGTAAAAAGCTGAGTTACCGGGTGTAATTCCAAATTAGCAAATTTTTGCTTGAAAACTGACTCTGAAATAGCCGATATAGCTGATCCGGTATCAATTTCCATTTTAATAAAAAGTTTTTCAATCAATACTGATACGTAAAATGGCTTTTCTAACTCAGATTTTATTTTATAAATACTTACATTATCAATGTCATCAGAAATTTCAGTTGTTTCATCAGACCCCTCTGTTATGTAATGATTACTATCTTTTGAATTAGAATTATTTTTGTCACTTCTACAAACGTTGGCTAAGTGACCCTTTTTGTTACAATTATTGCAAATTTTGTCCTTATACTTACAATTCTTCGTTTGATGATTTCGCCAACCACAAACTTGACATTTCTTCTTGTTGGTTGTCACGCGGTGTACGGCTTCAGTTGATTGTGTTGAACCATTGGGCTCCGTTATGGTTGCATTTTTCATCGCTGCCTCCAATGAAATCGCTATTTCCACTGCTTGCTTATAGGTCAAGTCGCGTTCTGCAAACAAACGTTGCCTGGTTGTTTCGTTGGAAATTCCCCAAACAAGGTGATCCCTAAGCTGTTCTTCCAGGTTAACATTGTAGTCGCACGTTGACGCTAACTTCTTTAAAGCTGCAATGTACTGTACCACTGTTTCTCCGTTCTCCTGTCTTCTCTGGCGTAACTTATATCTCTCCGCTATCACTGATGGTTTTGGACAGAGATGATCGGTTAATATTTTTACCAATTCATCGTAACTTTTTGATGAAGGTTTAACCGGTGTACACAGATTATGTAATAACTCATATCCCTCAGTCCCTATTACAGTTAATAAGACTGGGACTTTTTTTTCTACCGAAATATCATTCGCTATAAAATATTGCTCTAGACGTTCGCAGTAAATACTCCAATTCTCCGTTCCCAATTTAAATTCTTGAATTTTTCCGAGGATTGACATATTTTTTACAGAAAAAGGTAATTCCGAGAATAAAAATCTTCTTGAAGCCACAATGAATAATTTATGATAACTACCACAAAACAGTTGTTTTACCTCGTCGCCAAAATGATATGTTTCTAAGTTTTATAAAAGCGGATAATGTAATAAATACTACTTATTCGCTTGACAAAACTATAATGATTTTATTCACAGAAAGAATTTTTAATTTACAATACAATTACATAACATTGGCAATGAATGTCTTAAATATAATTATCTAATCAACTTAAACACTACAGGCACCACTCCAGTAAACAGATCATAAAGGGAAAACCGGTAAGATTCGGGTTCAAGGACTGGATGCTTTGTAGTTCTACTGGATACTGTTACAACTACGACACCTACTGTGGAGCTAAACAGAAGGATGGCAAAAATGTCGATTCCATGCTAATTATCCGACAGAAAGCGAGCATATTTGGATTATCATTCAACGATTAGTTACAATATAACAACACATTGCTATCAAAATATTCCTTGGGTCGAAACCATTATTACTGATCTTTCAAAATGATTCAACAAAGAAGCTTATGGGCCAAAATACTTTTAGATGCCTAAAAACCAGTCCCTTGTAATAAAAAAATATTTTCTTATGGAAAATCAGTATAAACTTGTGAATATGGTACTAAGTTCAAAATATAACATTATTGTCTAATACAAAAAACTAGATTTGAACATAAAAAATATGTTATTAATTTGAAAATTACAGTAACAATGTTGACATTCTTAATAACGCAGTAGTTCTTCGTACTAAATACCGTTGTCCTTGAGCATGTATCTGAGGTACACTTGACAATTTCTCATAACATTTCCTAGATGGCGTCCATTCGTAAATATACCACTATACAATGTAAGATTTGGACCTTATTACAATGCCAATAGATTTTTTTTACATAAAACATTTAATGAAATAAAGAATAATTTAAGCTGGGTCCCCAACAAAGAATAAAACCGTAACTACCTTGCGTTGTTGTATGAAAATAAACCTTAAAATGATTGTATTACGTTGTCTTGCATTTCAATCGGTACGACTTGTTATAACTTGTCTAACAAATGGCAGCTACTGCGCGGGGGGAGTACAATAGCCGGATCAGTCGCGTCACAGGCGTTGAGACGGGTGCGTGTGTTTATTGTGTGGCCGCTGAGTTACCGCTGTCGACAAGTACGTACTGACAATTTTTACATTATTATTATTTTAATACGCAGTTACTTGTGTATTGGATCAGTCAATGTTAAAATATCTGCATTTTGTTACTTTATTTTGTGATTATTCACAAGATAGTTCAATATTTACAACTGCGTAACTGTTACACTGCGTTACTGAAAAAAAGTAACGCAGTAGTTGCATCAGTAACGCAGTTGTTTTTGACGTTAATACGTTATCAAAACTAAAATATCCATAATATAATATGTTATATTGTATTTTTTTTTCAGAAACAAGCTTCTGCACTAAATGGCGTTGACGAACGCAGAAAAACAACGTCGCTACAGACTAAAGTTAAAACTAGATCCTGCAAAATATGATGAAGCCAAAAAAAAAACACCTCGCAAGGTACCACGCAAATAAAAAACTTGTGAAAGACATGACAGAACGTGAACATAGAAGTGCAAAGCGCAAATGGAAGAATGCGAACAAGAAACGACGAGAACGTCAAAAGACTGCTCAACAAATTATAGACATGACACCGCCGTCCAGCCCAATGCCAGAAGCTCCAATTTCACCAAGGTCTAGAGGTCGAAGACAAATTCGAAGAGATCGATCTGCATTATACAGAAAAAATATGAAATTGCAGGAAGAACTGGAAAAGATGAAAAGGAGGTGTAGTAAATACAAAAAGAGATACCAAAGAGCTAAAACTTCAATCAAAGACACAGCACAAGTAAATAAACTGAACCAAAATAAGTATTCAACGTTATCTAATGCCATCAAAGATCACTACAAAAGTTTGAAGTCATTGAAAGAGAAAAAAGCGTTAAAACAAATTTTTCAAGGAGAGGGCATATCTAAGTTGGGAGAAGTAAAATGTGTTGTTGATCGGGCAGTACGTTTATATCCCGAAAGATATGCAGATCGTCGTCAGCCCGATAGATCTGTTTTTCAGAAAACGTTAGACAGATTTCGTGCTACTGGTAATGTCGTCTTGAAAAAATGAAACAGAAGAGAAAATGATGAAAATGAAATTATGGTGTTGGCTCCAATTAATGCAGATCCAACTACGAGCCAGCGAATTATAAGTAGGGAAGTTGGTCTTTCTCTGGGTAAGGTAAATAAAATTATTAAGGTGCCCGTCGTAAAGAACTCGGTCCAGAACAACTCCGGTCAAAAATACTCGCCCTAAATAACTCCTGTCAAAACAACTACTGTCCAAAACGAGTCCGTTCCGAAATAACTACGGACGAAACAACTCCTGACAAAAACAACTAATTAAATTTCATTAATGTCGAATAAACACACACAACAACGTTGTTAAAAGGGCGCAACACAATTGCAAGCTTCTGTGTTGGTATAATGTCGAATAAACACGCATAGCAAATATACTGTACGTTTGTACTCATAGTGATAAGCATTGCTGTATTATCGTCTCTGTTAGTATATATGTGATTGCGTTTATGTTTATTACCATACAAGAGAATGGAATGAACTACCCCACACAAGGTATATCTTTTGCAATATCTTGGTCCCCCAACATTTGGCATTATCCTCATCAGTGCCGACACTGTGTCTTCCGCTTTCTTCGTGACCATCCGGATATGGTCTCCAAACGTACCATTTCCATCTATCATCACCCCTAAATATCGAACTGCAGTTTTTGGCACAATTTCAAAGTTGTTTAGTCTAAACCGGACATTCTTTCTTCTTTTCCTAGGACCTTTCAGAATAACGGCTTCCGTTTTTTCTGGGGCCAATTCCAGAGAATGGTTAGTCATCCAGAGCCTAATGCATCTAAGTGCCTCATTTACCCTGTCCTTCAGCTCATCTTCCTCCTCCGCGCTCACCACTACGGCTAGATCGTCGGCGAAACCTATTGACCGTGCTCCTTTTGTTAGTTTCATCCTCAGCACTCCATCATAGAGAATATTCCATAATATTGGCCCCAATACCGATCCTTGCGGGACTCCTGCTGTCACCTCTAGCTCTACGTTTCGGTCTATCCTAATTTTACGGCTCTCGAAATAGGCACCAATTACTTTCACCAGGTATGGGGAAATTCCTCTGGCATACAATTTTTCGATGATTAGACTCCATGAGGCAGTATTAAATGCATTCCTTACGTCCAGCGTAATTAGAGCGCACCACTTGGCTTCATTATACTCCTTGGCCTTAATGACCATTTCGATGGCGTGTACCGTAGAGCGTCCTCTCCTAAAGCCATACTGGTGCTCTGCCCATCCTCCTTTTTCTTCTATTTCTTCTTCTAGCCGCTTCCTTATGAGCCGCTCATATGTCTTACTCATAGTACTAAGTAGACAAATAGGTCTAAACGCTGAGGGACTTTCTATTGATTTCCCCCCTTTCAGTAATAGAACCAATTTGGCCACCTTCCATTTCAGAGGAAACACTTGTGTCCTTAGCAAGTTGTTGAATAGTGACAGCATCCATTCGGGGGCCACTTTTATTGCTTCTTTTACAACTTCTGGTGGTATTCCGTCCAAACCAGGTGATTTGCCACTTTTAATCCCCTCCATGGCTTCTAGAAGCTCATCCATGGTAAAAAGATTTACCTTCGCACTCACAGGGATCGCTTTAATTCTGTCAGTTCTGTGTGGAAACAGTTCGCGCGCAATTTCTAGCTTCCTTCCCGTTGTTAAGTCAACTGGTAGACGGTTGGTCAGGCGTCCAGTTACAATTTTATATCCGTCCCCCCATATGTCCATATCCAGTGCCTCACACAATTCCTGCCAGTGTCTTCTCTTAGATGCGTCTATGCGTTTTCTCAGGTTCCGCCTAGCTTGTTTGTATTTCTCTTTTAGAGTCGTTTTGGAAAGGAGTTGTTTCGTCCGGAGTTGTTTTGTATGTAGTTGTTTTGGTCTTGAGTTGTTTTGTCAGGAGTTATTAAAGTCAAAGTTCTATCGTCTGAGTTGTTTTGCCCTAGCACCATTATTAACCAACATACATTTCATCCCTAGCACTTCAATTTGACACAAGAACTTCGTGAAGAAGATTTTCAACGCCGAATAAATTTTTGCGATTGGTTTTATCACGAAAAAAACAATACACCTAATCTAGAAAATTTTATTTTATTTACTGATGAAGCAACATTCAAAAACAATGGGAATGAGAACCGACATAATATGCATTATTATGCTATTGAAAATCCGCACTGGATGCGGGAAGTTGCAAATCAAAAGATATGGTCAATAAATGTGTGGGGAGGGGGTGTCATTAGTGACAAGGTGATGGGACCGTTTTTCTTTGAGGGACATTTAAATGGAGACATGTACCTGGAATTTCTGCAGGAATCGTTACCACAGCTACTAGAGGAAGTACCGTTTAATATTAGAGCCATAATGTGGTTTCAACAAGATGGGGCACCACCACACTACTATCGACAAGTACGCAATTATTTACCGACAATATTTCAGCAACGTTGGATTGGCCCCCTAGGTCACCAGATCTGACCCTTATGGACTTTTTTCTTTGGGGTTATGTGAAGCAGTTGGTATATGCAACAGTTCCTACAACACCTTATGACATGAAGCAAAGAATACGTATTGCGTTCGCAAGTATCACAGCTGAGATGCTTCAGAATGTCAGAAACAATTTATTAAAGAGAAGGCCGACAATTCGAGCACTTGTTTTAAGTTTTATTCTGTTATGTTGATTTCATAATTATTTTTTTAAATATTACTTTTGTAAAATAAATAAATTTGTTTAGTTGATATGAGTTTTAAAATGACTATTTTCAACTGTTTAGGTAAAAATACTTCACAGCACACTGCGACAGTTCTTTTAAAAGATGAAATTTCGCAATATCGCATTCAAGTCGCAATAAACACGAAAATACCAGATTTAGGTCTAGGGAAAAAGTGTTAGTAAATATCCTAAAGAGAGCAATTCGGGCATAAAAACCAACCCGTTGTATTTAACTTTCACAAGTTATAATCGATTTAAGTTAGATAAAAGAAGTACAATATTTTGAACACCCTGTATAGTAAATTATTTTTTTGAATACAAAAATTAATTTGCTCTTTCATTACCTATTGATCTCCAAAATATCAGTTTGATAAAGTTTTTCGTTTGGGCTGTCTCGAATTTTAGGTAAAGGTCTGCATATGTCAAAAATTTCAAAAAAATTTGAATAACTCAAAAACTGCTAATTTTTCGAGCAACGCTTCCCTCACAGTTTCTATTTACAATTAGGTGCAGAATTCAAAAATCAAATAAAAACAGGATGCTGCATTAAAGAAAACATAACTTTAGTCTGCCCCGCTTAAATAGGACAACCTGTATAGTTGAAAATATTTTCCAGCTGTAGAGCAGATCGAACCTAACAACTTTTGTCTGAAACATGTTTCTGTAAGCGTCTTCATTTCCGAAATAAACTTGCCTTTGTTCCTTGCGTGAACACCCTGTATATATGTCCGTTATAAAATTAAATTCAATTCAAATGGTTGACGACACGTCAAACAATATCACTGTCACAGAAATACAATGCAATATCATTAACCAGTCTAATATTAGTCAGATAACGGTTCCACCAACTCAACAATTAATTGTTTCAAGAGATGTTTCGGCGAAATTTTTTTGTTGACGGTGTGTCACTGGGACACCATGGCGGCGCAACCAGTCGCCGCTACCAACAAAATGTATACAGCTCTATAGAGAGTTACTCACCTGGTGTCAGTTTGGTTGCGCAACCAATTTGGCGGCGCGACCAGCTCAGACGATGCACAGAAATATATTGGTCGCGCCACCAGGCTGGTCGCGCTACCACGAATTACTATAGCGCTGTATGGTGTCTCACTCACTCGGCCGCCAGTTCAGCCGCAACACTTGTGCACTGTTGTGTTTTGTTTGTTAAATTGCAGTATGATGGATAATTTTGATACAGAAAGGTTTATTATCGAAATTCAAAGTAGACCATCAATTTGGGATAATTCCTCATCGGATTATTCTGATAGAGATTTGAAAAAGAAATGCTGGGAGGAAGTTGTAGATTTGTTTGGAACACAGGAGCAAACCGTTGAGCAAAAAAAGAGCTTAGGTAAGTAAACAACATATATTTTTATTAATGAATTATTATCAATTAAATGTTCATGTAGACAGCCAAAAGTGAAGTTGTGTATGTATTTATTAATGAATATAATTATTTTGCCATGGAAGTGGGTTTTCGTTTACAAAATAATGTGTAAAATTATCTCGAGTTGTAGTAGCAGCACGCCCTCCTCTAGTTAAATTTTGCTGTGTTGTAGTTTGAAACCCCGTTATTGTCAGAGTATCATCATATGAATATCCATCTCTAGCACGTACAAAATTGTGTAACACACAACATGTTCTCACAATGGATTTTGCTAATTCTGTGTGGACATTTAATGGTCTGTGGAAAATTCTCCATTTGTTTGTTAAGATGCCGAATGTGCACTCGATGTAACGGCGAGCTCTCGATAGCCTGTAGTTAAAAATTTTCTTTTCGGCACTGAGGTTGTTTCCTCCGTATGGACGCATAATATTTGTGCTCAACCCGAATGCTTCATCGCCTATAAATACGTAAGGGAAAAGCGTTGGGTTATTTTCTGAAATTTGGAGGGGCTCTGGAATGTCTAAAGTATTACTTATGAGTTTCTTATGCAATTCAGTTTCTTGGAAAATTGCTGAATCGCTACTTTTCCCATAGGCACCGACGTCTATATAAATGAAATTATAATTAGCGTCGCATGCAGCCATCAACACCAATGAAAAAAAGTGTTTATAGTTATAATACATCGAACCAGAATCAGCAGGCTAAATCAGTCTAATGTGCTTTCCATCGATACTACCGATGCAGTGTGGAAAGTTGGCATGTTTTTCGAAACCATCTGCTATTTTCATCCAGTCATTTGCAGTAGCCGGAAGTGATAAACATGTTTGCAACTTATCCCAAATCACGGCACACACTTCTCTTATTATTGTGCTTAATGTTGTTTGTCCTAGACGAAAGTTATAATGCAATTCCCTCATTGTACACCCACTTGCGAGATACCTGTAATTAACAAAAAGTAATAATTAATATAATTTAATTTTCAGGGTTAGTGTTGCAAAAAAGATGGAAAAGCATCAGATCATGCTACGCGCGGGAAGTCAAACGCCAAAAAAATTTAAAGTCTGGTTCTGGAGCCACTAACCGCAAAAGCGAATACATATATTTTAAGCAGTTACAGTTTTTACAAAAAGTAGTAGCTATCAGAGAAGAATATGTAGAAGAAGAAAATTTGGAGAGCACTGAAGTAGGCGTGAAGAATGTGTTGGGCTAACCAAGGCTGATAAGGGCAATTTTATATGCCCAAAATGTCAGATGTAACCTAAAATAAATAAAAATAGGCCATATTGGGTAAACCATGTACCCAATATGGCCTAAATGTACGTTTGGTGTTATTATTTTTTTACCGACATAATTTTTTTTTAATTCTGTTCAATTGTTTTTTTTTACCTCCACATAAGTTTACCCTAGCATACCCATTCATTGAAATTAAGTTTAATGCATTAACAAAAAATATATACACAAAAAAAGCTTAGGTAGGCCATATAGGGTACAGTTACCTTATTCTAAATTTCCTATAAATTGATGCCGGCCTCTTAGGCCGCTACGCGTAGGATGACTGACAAAGTAGTATGAGGTTAACGGTTAATACGGTTTGTCAGTGTTTATTTAATAATGAGGATCCGCTTCGTTGTATTCACCAGTTAGCAATTACATCACCACTAAATGAATTAACACGTAATTATCAATTGGCTAATTCATCCACTTTAAGTACTTTCAATATAAGAACTTTTATAGATGCGCAATCGCAGCAAACAAAATATTCTTTGATCGAACAGCATGATGCTGAAGAATTCGTATACATTAAGTATATCCGTTGTTAGAAATGGAATTGTTAGTTGGAATATAGAAACGGTTAGGACTTGCACTCGATGTAATTATGAAACCGTTCAAACAGAACACTCAAGCGTATTGCGTGTCTCTGTTGCAAATGAAGAATTTGGTTACACTCTTCAAGATCTTAATTCAGCTGCATACGATCAGTGGCAAAATTTAACTGAAGCCAATTGGAACAATTGTAATACCACAGACTTTAGAAAGGAAAAGAACAGAGTCGTCGTAAATGCGAACAGTGTATTAATAGTCAAATTTAAATGTTACGAGATTCTTGGGGATCGTTTAGTAAAGAAGCCACTACGCCTTAAAAATTTACGAGATAGTGCATTTAGCATTGGAAATAACGTATATAAAGCCATCAGCTGCTATATTTCATCACGGAAATACGACTAACACCGGTCATTACACATCATTTATAAAACGCAATGGAGTAAATTTAACTGAAGCCAATTGGAACAATTGTAATACCACAGACTTTAGAAAGGAAAAGAACAGAGTCGTAAATGCGAAAAGTGTATTAATAGTCAAATTTAAATGTTACGAGATTCTTGGGGATCGTGTAGTAAAGAAGTCACTACGCCTTAAAAATTTACGAGATAGTACATTTAGCATTGGAAATAACGAATATAAAGCATCAGCTGCTATATTTCATCAGAAGACGAGTTGCCACAGCTTTACTAGTTCAAAATAAAAAGAAATTTACCTTTCAAAAAGGATATCCTAGCAAGACGCAGGGATTGGACCTACGATATGATCGACTGGACCATATAGTAATTCCTCAGCCAAAGCAAACTAGATGTGCTCTTTGTCACCAGAGGACAACAACAAGGTGTTCAAAGTGTGATATTGGAGTCCATGTAAAATGTTTTGCCTTATATCATACAAAATAAGAATGTTACTTCATAGTAATTTACATGCCTAATGTACTATATATAGTACGGCCGCCATTTTGAAATTATCTTAAAATAATTTTTTTTTATGTTTTCTCATTTTATTACTACCTATTAAGTAAAAAGACGGTGTATTTTCTTTTTTTTATTTTTCAGAAACTTTTAGGCATATCTGGGTTAAAAAAGAATATCCTCGCATTTCCGACATTGCAATCTTAACACTATTTCCATTTTCGACGACATTTTTATGTGAGCAAATTTTTTCGATTTTTGTATTAATTAAAAGTAATAAGCAGTCATGCTTAAGGTCTTGATCAAGATTGCGTAAAAATAAATACCAACGACAAAAAGGTTTAGCAAACTCGTAACACAATGGCTACTCGGAGGTTAGCAGCACACGGATCGCAGATATCGTTGGTTGACTGTAGGATCACCTAAATTACATATTTTCCACTTTTTTTTTCTCGTAATGAGTGGAATAAGGCACGAGAACAGGGTCACGACAAACTGGGAACAGACCGGAGGTGCTGTTAGAACGGTTTTTTCCGCAGGACGATGCTGCTGATGAATCGCAAGATTACAACGAAAATAATGATAAAGAATTTGAGTTGTCTGAGATTAAGGATACAATCAGCAAGATGAGAGCAAGGAAAGCACCTGGATTAGATGGCATAACAGCTGAAATTATTAAGAAAGTGTGGTGGACATTGTCCACCACACTTTCTTCTGAACAGCCTTCCGAAAATTTGATACATTTAGTTAATTATATTTTAAAAGTATATGGTCCAATATGGTTTCATATAAAAGTAAAATCATTGTGCAGCGAAGGACCTCGACACTTGTGGAAGCTAATTATGTATTCAAGATATATGCCGGATCACCTAAGAAAAACAGTGGATGTTGTCATCCAAAGGAACGCCTATTTCGCACACATGGAGAATTTGCTTCTGGCAATGTTGACTGATAACAGGGAACATGTTCGAAAATTAGCTTGCCGTAGAGTGATTGCTGCCAGAAAAAATAATGCGAATTCGACCCTTGTCAGAAAATTTCATGTACCAGTAATAAATGAAGGGTACAGGGAAAAAACCAGACTAGTCACTTTTTATTTAAAATTTAAATATGTGTATAATCTAATTCTTTACTTGAATACGCATCTTTTAGAACCTTAAAACTTAAATAAAACCAGCGTAGTCATCTACAAACTTTCATCAAAGTTTTAGCGTACAGGGAAAAAAGCAGTCAAGTCAATGTTGTACAATGAAAGAACCAGCTAAGTCATGAAAATAAACAGCTGATGTTTTTGTAGAAGGGATTGCTTAGATACGTCTTTATATTGTTAGTGTAAATTACACATTATTGCGTTCTGTGTTTCGGTTAGATTGTTGTGTTTTGTACGTAAATATGTCGGAAAGTGATTCAAATGACTGCGTAAATCTTTGTGCAAATCCGAAAAAAAAGAAATTAACCGGCCGTTTGTCTGAGGTATCAAAAAAATTACGGTTATCGACGCACGAGACTGGAGAGGCTTGTAACTGCGTGAGATACAAGTGCTTTGAGGAGATTAGTGACGAACAACGAAAAGAGATAATACGCAACTTTAATTCGCTGATTTCTCACGACGAGCAAAACTCTTATCTGGCAGGGTTGATTACGGTGTTACCCGTAAAACAAAGGAGACCGCGTCAAAATGAAAGTACAGCTGCTTTGCATGATGCTAGTTACGCGTACCGAGTTCGAGTTCTTGATCGTGATATTCCAGTATGTGCCAAGGCATTTTGTTCCATACACGGAATTACAAAAAATAAATTGATTTATATCAAGGAAAGTCTAAAACGAACTGGTGTAGCTCCTAAAGATAAACGAGGAAAGCATAGTGCAGTTCACAGGAAACTTGACGACTCCTCAAAACAAAAGATATGTGATCACATTAGAAGCTTTAAGGGTCGCCAAAGCCATTATAGCCTCAAAGACACAAAAAAAACCTACTTACCGGAAGAGTTTACAATTAAAAAAATGTTTAATTTCTTCAAAGAACTACATCCGACTGTTAAAGTTTCATACGAAACATACAGATCAATTTTTAATAAAAACTTCAACATTTCATTTGGATACCCCCGGACTGACACATGCGCCACTTGTGATGAATTTTACGTTAAGGTCAAAGCATTGTCAGCTGAAAAAGATGCTGATGAAATTAACAAGTTAACCGTTATGAATAACCTTCATAAAAGAAAGGCAGAAACTTTCTATTCTCGAAAAAGGGAAGCAAAAAAATCTGAAAAAAAAAATAAACGAATGGAAGCTATTTGTATTGACTTTGCAAAAAATATTTCGATTCCAAAAATTGCTACGAATGACGTATATTACAAACGGCAATTGTCTATGTATGCATTCAACGTACACGTCCTTTCTTCTGGCCAGTCAATTTTTTACACTTACCATGAAGGAACAGCCAAAAAAGGTTCAAACGACGTTGCATCCTTCCTTTTTCATTTTATTACCAATTTCTTAGACAATGACGTTGACCACTTGCAAATTTTTTGTGATTCTGCAGGAGGACAAAATAAAAATTTCAGTATTTTCCGATTTATACACTACGTTGTAAGGAACAAAATACATGGCCTGCAAGAAATTAAAATTACACTCCCAGTAAGAGGTCACTCTTATTTGGAATGTGACAAAAATGTAGGATTATGGAATCTGAGAAATCCTTTTGAAGTTCCAGAAGACTTCGAGGAAGTTATAAAAAATTCCCGCTGCAAACCTTCACCGTTTATTGTGGTACGAGTTACACAAGACATGGTTCACGATTGGAAAACATTTTTGGATTCGAGATACGTACAAAAATGTCCATTTAAAACACAGCCCTTAAAAGAGATATTCGCTAATTCTAACCACGACCGTCTTATCTACCATCGTTCGACGTACAATGGAGCAATTTTATCTAGCGTAATAAGTAAAATAACTGTTAAAAACATAAATTTAAGGGAAGGAGAGTTTGAGTTACCTACTCCAGCATATGATGGTAAATATGTATTTTTTTAACTAAATGTGTAACATCGTTTAAAACCCAGCATGTCCTTAAAAAGTCTCAACACAGCTTCACTTTTTTTACAGGTCCTCTACCAATTTCAAAGGCAAAATTTGATGACATAATGAGTCTCATGCGATTTTGTAGCCCAAAAGCGCTAACATTTTTCAAAAACCTGGCTCATCAATAATAATAAGTAAGTTCACGAACCACGATACTGTTTGAGAACACAAATTTTGTAAAGTTCATCAGTGTCACTTAATTTACAAATAACTGTGACATAGTCGGTTCTTGTTTGTTTCAGATGATATGGATTGTTTTTTCCCTGGAAAAAACGAAGTCAGCATGGTTTTTTGTTAAAAGAGAATACGTTACCGATTTTTTTCAAGCACAAATAATTTTAATAGTAATTAAAATATATAATAGCATCATTTTCATGCAGAAAACTTTTGTTATATTTTTTGGAATAAAAATATTTGGTTTTGAACATTAAAATGTGTTTTTCTCATCTTGCGAACATAGTGACATGTCTGTTTTTTTCCCTTTATCCTTCAAATATGGAAGCAGCTGATTATACTAGTATTATTTTTTGGGCTAATGATGTTAAACGGTTAGAGCCTCCAATTTTAAAACACGTCTCCGATGATGAGTTGCAAAGTTTCATATCAAATGAGGATGCTTCAGCGCAATTTTTTAATTTACCTAGTTTCCCATGCCACACACAAGGGACTGAAAGATGTGTAAAATTGGTTACTGAGGCTGCATCCCTTGTTTGTGGAGAGGAAAGAAGGGACGGATTTATAAGATCTCGACTTGAGTCTAGATATATTATGAAAACTTTCAACACCAAATCTGAGTTTAGATTCAAATAATATTTTTTTCCATGGGCTTATTATAGAATATAGACATTTTACGGTTAATTTCATTTTCGTTTTTTAATTTTCAAATGCATACTCAAATTCATTTTTTAGTTCATTTGTTACTCAAACTATCAATCTAATAAAATATATTAAGTATATAAGTAAAAAAAGTTTTATTGTTCGGGGCACCTGCAAAAATACTCCTAGCGTCTCCAATTTTGATACACATACTTTTTAGGCATACGAGAAGAGTTTCCATATAGGGCCAAAAAAAAATTGTTTATTTAAAAAAAAAAAATTTTCGGTGGGTGGGGCACCTGAAAAACATATTCAAAAAAAATAATTTTTTTATGAAAATCCTCAATTATGCATTTAGCAACTTTTGTCAAAAAGGCCATTATAAAATATTTTGTTTTTTAATTTTACGATATATTTCGATCCACCTTAGTGGACAATCCCTGAATATCTTAAAAGATATTTATGATAGCTGTCTAAAAACTAGTTATTATCGGAAATCGTGTAGACCCATTTGCCTATTGAATGTAATGCGGAAGGTGCTAGAAAGGCTGTTGGTACATAGATTATATGAGGTGTGCCACCATACTCTCTCTGACAGGCAGTATGGATTTGCAAAATGGAAGTGTACTGAAGATGCGTGGTGGGAGGTCAAGCAGGTTTTAAACAGGGCTTTCCCCAACAAGCTTTCTCTTTACGTTCTTTGACTTCTATTTTTTTGATTTCGTCTTAACCAGATTTATCTATCTAAATTTGTCGTCTCTTATTTCTTAGGTCTTTTCATTTTCGTCTAACCACTCTTTCTACAAACATGGTTGTCATCAGCACATGCACCGTCAATCAATTGTTGAAAGATCGTTATAACGTATCTTGAACTCGAACTGGTGGTCCGAATTTCCGATCCGTGGCAAACAGGAATTCCAACGGAGATGCTTTATGGGAACGGCTCGATGATCCTTTGTACACAAAGGGCCTGGCAGCTCACCAACTTGTAAATGCGACACTCCCCGAAGTGAATTAATTTATCTCAGTCTACGGTCTCGGAAAGTCGGATATAGGTCATTTGGATGTCTTTTATCGATGTTTCAACTTTTATTTTTACGGTGGTGCTCTATCTTCAGAGAGATCTTGGAGATAAATCCATGGACTACTACAACGCGATTTCGGATCAATGAAGATAAAACCACATTTAAACTTGTACCGAATAGCTAATGTGTAAATCTAAAATTTACTATTTCCATAATTTTACTTCATAGAGATTTGTTCAAATTACAAAATAAAGAGAATCAATATTGATCCATCTTAATAATGAGCTATAAACTCTAACCGAACCTAATCTACAAAAAATATTCTCTATCAACCAGCTGATGTTTGTGAGTCGGATATATTAGAAATTTCAATTTCAGCTGATGACGATTTAGAAGGATTGACATCAGGACTTAGCAGCGCTGAAATAACAACTCAGAAAACGGACACGCCAGAAAGTCATGATTCATCCTTCGAGAACCCAACTCCGTCACCGTCTAGAGGAGCAAGCAGAACTGGTATTAAAGCAAAGAAAGATTTATCTCCTGTCAAATTAGCATTTTACAAGAAGACGCAGTATTTTAGAAAACGAAATCGCATAAAAAGAAATAGCTGTAAGCGTCTAAGGAAAGAATTACTTCGGCTACAAACTTGAATAATATATAATCTCTCCAAAACTATTTGAATGAAAGCAGAACTGGTATTAAAGCAAAGAAAGATTTATGTCCTGTCAAATTAGCATTTTACAAGAAGACGCAGTATTTTAGAAAACGAAATCGCATAAAAAGAAATAGCTGTAAGCGTCTAAGGAAAAGAATTACTCCGGCTGCAAACTTGATTAATAGCAAATCTCTTCAAAACTATTTGAATGGAATATCAGACAGGTTGTCGCTTTTTTTTGCTAGTCAGTTAAAGGAAGCCTCTAAGAAAAGTAAAGGACCACGATTTGCAATTTATATATGGTGATTTTGATTTGAAATAACCTCACTTCGTTTGGGCGTTGATTTTTGGAACACTATGTATACTACTGACTAGAAAAGTCTGGTAAAAGTGTTACTTTTAATTTGATTTTTATATTTTGATTAATACAGGAAGTGATCCGAATATGGGCCAGGTATTTAATATGCCCCCCGTCCCCGTGTAACTACTTAGCAAGTAGTACCATCTGTCAATGAATGCGTACATTAACATTAGTACGTACCCTAGGTCGAGGGTGCCAATTTCTGTCATCATTCCAGTTGTTGTTTTTTCGGAGTGACAGATATTAAATCAAAGAGAGTGTACGAAAATTTATTAGCGCTATACCCCGAATAGAGTCACATTATTTAAGGGCTCAAACCAAACGTGAATATATTGAGGGCGGTAAAAGTTTGGCCGACTTGTACCGAGATTATAAAGATGACCGAGAGAGACAAGACCTACCATTTGCAAATACAGTCATGTTTAATCGCATATTCAATGGCGAATTCAACATCTCCTTCTACATACCAAAGAAAGATCAGTGTGATCTCTGCGAATCGTATAATAATGCAGATGAGAATGAAAAACAAAAGTTGGGAGATAAGTACAATCTGCATCTAAAAGAGAAAGAAATGTCCCGCAAGGAAAAAGAGTCTGATAAAAACAACCAGAATGAGACGTGCGTTGCTGTATACGACCTACAGGCTGTAATGCCAGTACCAAAAGGTTTGGTTTCTTCTTTTTATTACTCAAGTAAATTAAACTGCTTTAATCTTACCATAAGTGATTTGCATGCGAAGAATGTGGAATGTTACTTCTGGAACGAAACAGAAGGGAAACGCGGTGCCATGGAAATTGGCAGCTGTGTTCTTAATTATATCGGAATTTTAGTAGAAAAGATAAACAAACCAGATATTGACATTATTTTCTATTCTGATAACTGTTTTGGACCACAGAAAAACAAATATTTACTTTCTGCATACGCATATGCATTACATAAATTTAATGTCCGCAGCATTGAACACAAGTTCCTTATTTGTGGCCACTCCCAAAATGAGGGCGATAACGTCCACAGCGTTATTGAAAAACAGATTACTAGGCACCTCAAATCCGGCCCAATATACGTACCAGATCAGTATGCTACGTTGATCCGAACCGCAAAAAAAAATGGCCCTCCGTATCGGGTACACGAACTCACATTTGAAGATTTTTTCGACTTAAAGACTTTACAGGAACAATGGGGCAATAACTTTTCAGTAGACATTGATAGACTGAAAGTCAATTGGCATAATATTAAAGTGCTCAGAGTCGATAAGGAACACCCCCGTGCTTTCTTTTATAAAAATTCTTATGAAGATTCAGAATTTAAAAAAGTCATCGTAAAGAAAACAAGATCTCAAGAAGAACTAAATTCTGTGCAGTTAGTTCCAGCATATTCAAAAAAATTTCCCTTAACTGATGAAAAGAAGAAAGCCCTAAAATCCCTATGTGAGAAAAACACAATTAAAAAACATTATTATGAAGTGTTTTACAAGAATATTTTTGAGTTACTCTAATCTACCACATTCAATTTAATGTTCATTACAATGTAATAAGAAAATACAATTTGTTTTTTTCACAATTAATATTCGTATTTGTATTTTTTAAACTTCTGAAATTAACTATAAAAACCGTGACTGGAAATAGTTAAATATTTCCCCATTTCCACAAACCGTATACACTTCTATTACTGTATGTTTATTACAGACAACCAAGTTGCCATGTTAACATGGCAACTTGGTTGTCTGTAATAAACATACACTAATAGAAATGTATATGGGGAAATATTTAACTATTTTCAGTTATCATCCACAAAGTTACTCAAATTCAGTATTTGAATATAAAGACCGTAACAACTCCAAAAATATAATTTTGTAACTTTAATTAATTCATTAAGAATGTCACAACACAATATTTCTTTAAAAAAAAATCATCAAAACTGACACAATTCTACATAATTCAATTTTGTGTGAACTAAAAAAAAAATAAACGTCACAAGTCAAAAAGGCGTTTTTTTTAAGGGTTGTGAATCTAAAATTACTGAAATGACATAATGATCGTTTACTTTAACTATCATTCTGTATGGCAGTTGTATTTTGATTTCTCTGTAACTTTCTCTTAAGTTGGAAACAGTTTTTGACTCTTTCTGGAAAACTTAGTTTTTTGACTTGTGTCACTTTTGACGCAAGGGTGCGATATAATAATCTATATTATTTTCAGTTCATATTATATATTGCTTTTTATAGTTCTAAATCATGGCTCCTCGTAATCTATCTTTCGATACTGGTAAGAAGCGCAAGAAATGGAACCCTGAAGATATGAAAAAAGCAATTGAGATGGTGCGGTCCAATACGTGTGGTTATTTAAAGGCCTCAAAATTACACAATGTCCCGAAATCTACCCTTATAAGATTAGTTTCACAAGGAAACACCGACATAAATAAACTTGTGACTATAAAAATGGGACGTAAACCAGCATTACCAGAACATTTTGAAGAAATGTTGGTTGAATATGTTTTGCTGATGGAATCCAAATTATTTGGACTAACGAGGAACGACATAAAAAGTTTGGCGTACCAACTGGCCGAAAAGAACAACATTCCTCATACTTTTTCAAGGCATAACGAGACTGCAGGAAAGGATTGGCTGCGCTCATTTTTGAAGAGGCATCCAAACTTATCATTCCGATCACCGACAGGAACGTCATTGGCAAGAGCACGACAGATATTAATTTTTCCACAAATGATAACATTCCAATGTAAGTTTAATTAACATATTTTTTATATTGTCTGATATTATTTTATAGTTTTTTCTGCCTAACATGATAAGAGGTAATATCAAAATTGCATTTTAGCGCAGATATTAATTGTAAAACAGGCCGTTAGTTCATAGCCTAATATTTTGATTCAGTATACGCATAGTGTAATACGGGCTCCCTAAGCTAGTTGAAAATGGGCCGGGGCCCATTCCGAAATCTTATAATTTTATGTGCACATTTTAGCAGATGTCAAGGTTTCGTCAAAATTCCATCGAAAATTTTTTCGCAACAATATGAGAAAAAAATGAGACAAGGCAGATATGGGACGGGTTATTAATTCCGTTAATAATGAACAAATGGGTTTAAAAAATGCATTCAAAACGTTTGGAGATCATAGATGCGCAGATTGTTTCGTCGGAAAGAGTCCTCGATTTGGCCCATGGCGACAAGGTGGATAAGTACCGGGATTGCCCCGGTCTTGCCGAACTTGTTGCTCGGGACCTGGTTACAACAGGCGAACAACCGGTTTTTTCCTCGATCACCATATCTTGACGTGGTGTATGGTGCGCTGCTAGTGAACAGTTCCTAAAAGAGCTTAGACTGAGCTCTGGTACTTTGCGCCGTTTAACTACCCGCGTTTTGTATGGTTCGTACATGAATTGGATCAGGTTTAACCAAATGACGAGCATGCCTCGTCATTAAGTAGTGAAGTGTCTGGTAAGCTGGACGTTCCCGGTGCGTATACTATCCCCGTATCCGATCGCCCCCGCGGAGCACGTTATCTTAAGCAGGGTACGTAGTGTTGGGGAGCACCGCCAGCGCCAGACTGTTTCGTAACCTTAAAGCGCCAGGTTACTGTCTGGTGGTCGGCCGCTTATGTGGCTGGTTTTCAGCAGCTCAAGTGGGGCCTAGACATGCACCACTCAAAACGCCCACTTTGGAGAGGATGACGAGAGCAACCAAAACTAGACATCTTTCTGTTGGCGACATCAAACACCAAACTAGGACTCGCAGGTACCGTGGAAAAAGAATTGGTTGAATATATCCTTAAAATGGAGACACATTTTTATGACTTAACATTCCACAAAAAAGTAGATATCGAGAGGGCTTATAAGGTAAAACATTTTTTTATTTTAATAATTTTGTTTACATGCATGCAGTGCACGGTTTATTTGTATGTACATTTTTTAATTATTACTTCTGTTTTTGCAGATGGACAAATTCAATAAGATTGGAAACTGTGAAAAACACCGATCATAATGGACAATTTCGTAAAATTAGCGATCTAATCATCAACAAAAAATACGAAATCAAAAAAATCCAACTAATGAATACGAAATACGGATCTAAAATAATAATAAATCTTTCGGAAGAGAATGGTATATTTTTTTTACCTAGTAGATTCCAGAAAATGAGCGCTACTGAAAAAGAGAAGTTGATGAATATGAAAAACATTTCATTAGTATATAAAAGTGAAACGATCATTGGACAATACCACATCGTTCAATAAGTCCCGGGACTAGCGTAGAGATGGCGCTAATAATGCCATGTATATACCAAGGTTGAGAAGTACTAACCTTTAGATGAGATGTGTCAAAATTTGATGTAATTCGAAACATTACCAAGAAAGCTATAGTGGTTAAAGTGAAAAAATGGACCAAAACGAGTTTCGTGTGTTGATAAAAAAACACTGTTCAAGCTCAGCAATGGCTTGAAAAATGTTATCCGGACTCTACTCCGTCGAAAACAACCATTTGTCGGTGGTATGCTGACTTCAAACGCGGTCGTGCTGATACAAATGATGCGGAACGTTCGGGTCGGCCAAATGAGGCAGTAACTCCCGAAAACATCAAGCAAGTATTGAAAATCGTGATGGGTGACCGCAAAATGAAAGTGCGCGAGATAGCTAAGATGGTGAACATATCAACTGGTAGTGCATTTAATATTTTGCACCAAAAATTGGCTATGAAAAAGGTTTTTTCCAAATGGGTGCCGCGTTTGCTCACAATGGAACAAAAGCAACAACGTATCAATGATTCGGAGAGCTGTTTGGCACTGTTTACTCGCAATAAACAGGATTTTTTGCGTCGATATGTGACAGTGGACGAAACGTGGATTCACCATTTCACTCCGGAGTCAAGTCGGCAGTCAGCTGAATGGCGTACGACCGGTGAAAGCCGCCCGAAGCGTCCAAAAACACAACAGTCAGCCGGCAAAGTGATGGCGTCCGTATTCTGGGATGCGAATGGTATAATTTTAATTGACTACCTCGAAAAAGGAAAAACCATCAATAGCGACTACTACATGGTGTTATTGGATCGTTTGAAGGCCTGAATAGCGAAAAAACGCCCACACATGAAGAAGAAGAAAGTCATCTTTCATCAAGACAACGCACCGTGCCACAAGTCAATCAAAACGATGACCAAATTCAACGAATTGGGCTTCCAACTGCTTCCCCATCCTCCGTACTCGCCGGATCTGGCCCCCAGCGACTACTGGCTCTTTGCGGATCTCAAAAAGATGCTCCATGGAAAAAGATTTGGCTCGAATGAGGTGATCGCTGCTACTGAGGCTCATTTTGAGTCAAAAGACAAATCGTTCTACAAACATGGCATTGAAAAGTTAGAGAAGCGTTGGAATGATTGTATTACACTTGAAGGAGATTATGTTGATGAATAATAAAGAATTTTACCGATAAAATATTGTTTTCATAGTTAGTCCCGGGACTTATTGAACGATGTGTTATAATAATAAATGCCTCAAATTTGCTCTTGAGTCAAAAATATTTATACAACTACTTAACAATCCACAAAAAAGTAGATATCGAGAGGGCTTATAAGGTAAAACATTTTTTTATTTTAATAATTTTGTTTACATGCATGCAGTGCACGGTTTATTTGTATGTACATTTTTTAATTATTACTTCTGTTTTTGCAGATGGACAAATTCAATAAGATTGGAAACTGTGAAAAACACCGATCATAATGAACAATTTCGTAAAATTAGCGATCTAATCATCAACAAAAAATACGAAATCAAAAAAATCCAACTAATGAATACGAAATACGGATCTAAAATAATAATAAATCTTTCGGAAGAGAATGGTATATTTTTTTTACCTAGTAGATTCCAGAAAATGAGCGCTACTGAAAAAGAGGAGTTGATGAATATGAAAAACATTTCATTAGTATATAAAAGTGAAACGATCATTGGACAATATAATAATAAATGCCTCAAATTTGCTCTTGAGTCAAAAATATTTATAGAACTACTTAACAATCCACAAAAAAGTAGATATCGAGAGGGCTTATAAGGTAAAACATTGTTAATTTAGAATTAATAATAATGTTTTTAATGTAATAATAAACGTAATAATCACAGAAGTAAAGCAATCTTTAAGTAATAATTTTGAAGAGTGGAAAAAAATTAACATGTTGAAAAATATAACTACTGAAATTTTCCGAACAATGACTCTCCTCAATCTACCTATAGTCAACCATATTTCAAATGAAAAAAAAAATAATTGCGTTGCATGATACCTTATTTAAAAAAAGAAGATTCACCAGGAAACCACTATAACTACCAAAATCAAAGAGCTTATCAACAGAGGGATGCAGCCAACGCCATCACGTGCTATAATTGTCAACGTAGGGAACACAAGGCACGTGACTGTCGAGCTCCTCTATTAAACAGATGTTTTGTCCTCCACAGGACACCTAGCGAGGGAGTGTGGAAGGAGACCAAACCGTCAGGTTTCAACCAGTGGAGGAGGACAAGGACACTACCGGAATAATTTAAACCCGTCCGCACCTAACGAACATCTTATTATGGGAGTAGAAAATAGAGGAGATGATAATGAAGATGAATTCGACAGTGAGGATGAGATACCTTTAGCACAGTTGTTTGCTAAGCAAAAGGGACAGTATGTATGGTCCCGGTTCTTTACCACCATTTTTGGGAACAGAAGTCATAAATGTGCAGAAGCAGAATCCAGCTGATTTTTTTTAATCATTATTTACCGACGATTTGGTGGATGATGTAGTGTTTCAATCATAAATATATAAATATACAAGTTACATTGCACTCAAATGTACATATGCGCAAACATTCCCCCACTTTTTTGTCGAGCGCTCAAGAACCATCCCGGTACCTATAAGTCAGGAGATTTTTTTGACGCCGTAGTCGATGACAAAGTAATAAGTCTGATTTGTAATCACACAAATCTGTATGGAGCCCAGACTCTTCTACACTCTAATACACGAAACTCTCGCTTACATAATGGATTCCCACAACAAATACTGAAATCAGACATTTTTGGGCCTGGTTGCTTGGATGAGTTTAGTGAAAACGCCAAAAATCGCAGATTACTGGAGTAATGTTTCGGCTAACAATGTCTTATAAACGTTTTCTATTTTTGTTGAGATGTCTACGGTTTGATAATACGTCAGATCGAGAGGAAAGACTAAAAATTGATAATATGGCAGCGATAAGATATTTGTGTCAAATTATAGAGAATAAGTTTTTAGCTGCTTATTGCCCCGGCGAGAATGTAACTATTGGTTGGTTTTCGTGGTCGCTTTAGAGGAAAGGTTTACATGCCTAATAAACCAAACAAGTACGGCATAAAAGTCCAAGCCATGGTTGACTCGAAAACATATTACTTGTGCAAGTTTGAAATTTATTGTGGAAAACAACCAGATGGAGAATATCAGATATCCAATTCTCCAGATGAGATTGTGAAACGTCTTGTTGAACCAATAAAACGCAGCGGTCGAAACATAACAACTGACAATTGGTACACAAGTACAAAACTGGCTAAGGAGTTGCTAACGCCTGAATATAAATTGTCTCTTGTTGGTACATTGAATAAAAGGAAGCCTGACATCCCAACTGAATTTTTGCCAAACAAAAATAGACCAATATGTAGTTCAGTTTTCGGATTTCACGGTCAAATGACTATAGTCTCATATGTTCCCAAGCCAAAGAAAGCTGTTGTTTTACTTTCCACCATGCACAATGATAACGATTGACGAAACAACAGCCGGAGCTCAGAAACCAGAAATAATTACTTATTACAATAGTACCAAAGGTGGTGTGGATTGTAATGACCAACTTTGCGGCAATTTTAATGTTGGAAGAAGAACAAAAAGATGGCCACTGGCTGTATTTTTTCACCTTCTAAACATATCTGGCATCAACGCATTTGTCGTACACAAAGCGAATACTGATAAGATTATTACACATACAAGACGGATTTTTTTGAAGAAATTAGCAGCAGCACTTGTGGAAGATCACCAAAAACGTCGCGTACAACTACGTGCTGTACCAACGACAACAAAGAAACGGCTCCGTGAACTTCATGATGTGGACGAGACGGTCCAACAACCGACGGCTAAGCGCGGGCGCTGTTCATCATGTCCTAGAAAGGACGACAAAAAAGTGCCAACAAAATGCTTCAAGTGTCATAAATTTATTTGTCAGCAACACTCGAGGGTTTACTGCGTCGGATGCAGAACAGAAGAATCCGCTGATGAGACTGATTTATAACTTTTTTTAAGTTGATCTCGGCCATGCCAAAAAAAAATTAGCTTAAAGAGAGGTTACATTTTTTTATTAAATATAATGTTCCAGTTATGTTTTCGTTTCTTAAAGTTAATTATATTAAAGAACTTTACTAATTACTATAAAATACAGTAAGTTTTATTTCTTTTTGGCACTCCTTTCCCAATGTTTTTTTGGGGTCACTGAAGACCCCGTGCGCCTAATTGGGTGATTTTTTCAATGCGCCTAGTTAAGGGTTAAAAAAACTGTTAGTTGGTCTTGAAAACTGTTGCTATTGATGAACTGATGAACCGATTTGGCATACAAATTTCGACAGAAATAGGACGTTGTAAAGTGGTTAAATGATTTTATAGTTAAATGCTTTTATATTTTTATATATATAATTTTTTAGTGGTGTTAGATTTTATAGTTTATCAAATTTGAAACCCAAAGTCGAACTGGCTTTATGTGCGGTAAACGTTGATTTTTCGAAATCTGTAACAACGTTAGAAAATAAGGCACGGATCAGTTTTTTGTTTTGCCTCAGAAATCAGAAACCAGATACCTACCTACAAAAATATTTTACCATGGCACCTTAAAGTTAAAGTGAAAAAATTATAAGGATGGTATGAATATATGTTTTTTTGCGGAGAAAAACATTTTTTTATCGACTTTTCTTCAGTCGACGGTCTGCAGAAAATCCTAAGTCCAAAATTTTAATGAAACTCAATCTATCCAGATAATGAAGCATCATTTTATATTGCTTTATAATTTCAATATAACATTAGCTAAATGTTGATTCAAAATAAATAAGAGAAATTTCTTATAACCAACAATAAAGGGAAGCCTAAAAAACTAAAATAGAAAAAAGTATCCAAATTTATTTTCGGGAAAAATAGCGAATCGTGTCCATTTGGTAAGGCCAACACACTTCATTTAACACTTTTTTTTAATAATCAGATATAATTATTAGATATTCACCGTTTAATTAAATTTTATTTAGTACGATATTAATGTATATTATGCTTGACTCTTTAATATTACATTCAAGTACCAATTTATAAGCTTTTTATCTCACATTACGATAAATTTTATTTATTTATATACTTTTTTAGGCGCAGATAGCGAAGCTGAAGCGCTTGTAATACACCTTTTTTATATATTTACAAATGTAATTTAGCTGTTGTTTAATATAATTTTTGTTTTAACATATTATTTTGTTGTTTATTTATGACATCAGATGTTGAGCGTCTCTAATCTACAATCTATCACATTACGATATATTTTCGATTTATTTCATTATGACAATTTTTAAATGAGGTTACGCCATTATTTTATTTTTATTTTTCAATACTTTAGCATTAACCTATCGATTACTTGAAGCCAAATTTTTGTTGTAATTCTTCGTACCTATTTCATTATTCAAATTTGTATGTTTATTTGGAATTAAATTTAATGGATTGCAATTACAGTTAATTATTTATATTTTGTTGTCACTGAAGTTTTGCTTTAGCTCTATAAATGTATACAGATTTATAACATTATGGCGTATTACATACGTTAGTACTTGATGAAACGACACTTTTCTTTAATTTAAATATTTGCGCTCGTATTCTTTTCGAATACTTTACACATAACTATTTTCTTACGTAATTTCACAAATTTCAAAACAACATTCTGTTCATTGTTTTTTCCGCTTTTTAAATGTTTTTTTATGAAATTGTGATTTCAGTAACGCCATCACCGTTCTGAATAATTCAACTGTCTCCCTATTTACTGTTTATGTTTAAAACAATAGATTTGGCATAATGAGTTTAGATAGTATCACGACTTGAAAGTTGTATTTCAATTTCTCACTTTTATTATATTAACTCGCAGTATTGTTTTATTTAATCAACACTGCAAAATATAGATACTCCTCATTTTGTTTTTATGAACTAATATGTCTAATATGCAACCTATTATGACAATATCCGCACTTTTTATGCACGTTTTTAATTGTTCACTGGGTTGATTCAAATCACTTTTCCACGATTTGTTTTAATCTGTGTACGACACACAGTTTATATTTATTAAGTCGCTATTTTATTTCTCGTCTTTGCGCATAAAAATTAATAGTTATACAATTACTCACTTTGATGAAGCAAACGTGATATTAATGGCGGCTGTGAATGGCTATCATATGTGCAGTGTGCTTGCAATCTTGCATATTATATGCCTAGGAACAGTGACCTGATGTGGAACCTTAAACTTGTGCGCGCGCACACGGCTCTACACAGCTCAAAGCGGTCAATTTAGTGTTGCTACCAACCTACCAACTTAATTCCGCAACGCTTAATGGTTCCATAGAGCGGCCCGTACACAACCAGAACTTCACTACGAATAGTTGGAGACAGTCTGGTCAACTTAGCATCCGATTTTAACGGATTTTGATGTATTTGGGCTCACTCGATAGAGCTAACGATCAAGATGATAGCTCCCAATTTTTATCGTTAGCTCTGCAATAGTTTTTAAATAAACAATAAATAACTAACGCGTCCGGATTCTGAATTTCGGAGCTCGTTTCGAACATCCAGAAGCCGTTTGAAAAAAAAGTAAATAATGTAAAGTCATTAAATTATGTTGTTCTTGATTGCTCCGTCAAAAAATTCGCAAGAAAATCGTTTAAATATAAGTTCAAAAGGAAAATTGTAAGTTTAAGAATAATCGGTACTGCGCATGCGCGGATTTGGATGATTTGAAAAATAATTTAAAAAAAAAAGTTCATAAACTACAAGACGGTACTTTAAAAACCGATTGGTACCGTAATTTGATTAGCTCTGGACGTTTTTTGAATTATTTTTCAAATCATCCAATTAGTCAGAAGATGGGTATTATCACTGGTCTTCTTGATCGAGCCTTTCGTCTTAGTCATAGTGATTTCCATGATGCTAATAAGAATCGTGTAATTGAATTATTACTGAAGAATAACTATTCTAAGAAACTGATAGATCTTTGTTATAATTACAATTTTGTAAAAGGTATAAAAAACCGTAAGCTATTAAATAACTTATTCAAATTTCCATACACTAAAGTGTGGATATTAGATTAAGAGGACGTAATTTAGTTTTCTACAATCTAAAGACAGTTAAATCTGTTTATAGCAGGTTGAAAGACCCTGTCCCGCTTCTTCAACAATCTACTTTGATATACAAGTTTCCATGTTCTTGTGGAATTTGTTATATTGGACAGACTAAACAGAAACTTGAAGAACGTGTAAAATAATACAGGAATGATAGTAGAATTACTAATTTTTTGAAGAACAGCATTGGCTAACTATCATTTTGACATAGGACATAACTTCTGTTTTGATCAAATATCAGTTTTGCATCGTGGAAAAGGAATTTGAGTGAAATGGTTTTTCTAAAATTGAATAAGATTATAAACTTGCGTTCTGACACAAGGTTTAAATTTTGTTTATAATGACATTTTAAAAAATTGTTAACTGTATCTTTCTTAATATGCCTAGTTGTTTTTTTAAAAATATTCATATCTACCTATTTGTGTAATATTTTCTAAAAAAATTTTTAAGTTCATTGCTTTTTTAAATCAATTAGTTACCACAGTTACTTAATTTGATTTTATAAAAAATAATTTTTGTCTAACAAAAATAATAATTAATATTTGTTTGAAATTTCACTGTTTTTGCTTTAGATAAAAAAATATTTCATAATTTAACAAAATGAAATTACTTGCTGTACTGTTCAATGGTTTTTAATTTTTATTGATATAAAATACAACGTTTCAACCAAACTTTATGGTCCTTTTCAAGTTTCAAATGTATAACAAAATAAAAATTACAGTTGTTTAAGTAATATTAAAACAAATTATTAAAATTATTATTTGTTAAAAATAAAAAAAAAATAATATTATTATAGTCATTATAAGTATAGGTATATGTTTTTAGTAATTAACTAAAAATTTATGAATGGTACAGTTGACTATTTAAAGGTACTTTTTCAATTTTATTTAAAAATAAAACAAAAATATTTTGTATTATACCTATAAAATGTTCAGCTATGTATAAATTGTTCACAATATATGTCAGAACTAAATGTTAAGTTATGTAGAAAATACACACTGTATTACACATAAACATTTTTTGAGCACTCGGTAAGTTACTGAAAATAAAATCACTTATCTCTAAATAACTAACAGTTCACTTCTTCAAGACTGATTTTTCAGAGTACAATAATATATAAATTTTTCTTGTAAAATTATTTTATATCCATAAAAAACATTTTGAAAAAAATGCGTTCAAATTTGTCCATAATTCCCATTAAACTTTAAAATTATTAAAAAATGGACTTAAACTTCGATGAATATAGATAATTCTAAATATTGTTCACGTCCATTATAATTAATAAGTTTTTTTTTTATTTTTTAACATGATTTGTCCAATTTCCTGTTAAAAAATAAAAAAACTTAATATAGATAATAATTTATAAAGTAATTTTGTATATTAATTGTATTGACGTATTTATAGCATTTTATACTTACAAAAAAAATATGTATCTATCTATCTATTATTATTATTGTTATTTAAGAATAGGAAATATTTTCATGTTCATGTTCGAAATTTGAATTGAAGACATCTCATGAATATTGACTCCTTCCTAAGTACAAGACCCTCCTTGATAAACATGTTATGTAACTACCAAAGAAAACGCATGTTTCTTTCGGCTTCGTTCTTTACAAAGCTTTGGTAGCACCCGCATCCTCTTTACACACGGTAACACTGTATTCAACAAAAAAAATGGCCGGTTCGTGTTTTGTTGCGTGTACATGGTAAGAGAAGAAAAATTAAATTTCAAAACGTATATAATGCCAGAGATCGAGATATGCAATGATAAAAGTTTTTGGTGCTTTGCAAGCAAATTATTAAGGTATTGAAGTACGTGCAGATAAACAGCATGAAATAAAAATTATAAAACCAATTTCAAATTATCGCCACACCGAAGAAGGTATGAAACGTTCTGTATTTAAATGTAAAAAGTATAATTGGGATACCTAGATATTTCAGTAAATTTTTATACGCATATTAAAAAGTTATCAATACTTTGAAATACAGTTTCTGTAGCAAGAAAACACCACAGGCACCCTTAATTAATAAGAATTCTCACTGTATTCATGTCAAATTTCTAACTTTAAAAAAAGCATTTTTCCAATTACAGTAACATTTGTCTAAACCATTAAATCTTATTTTTGTATGCATATTTCAGTCAAAGATTTTGAAGAAGCGATACAAAATGACCACAAAACCACGTGTAACTTTTGGCACCGGAAACTGGAAAAACGAAAGCAATCTTTTGAATCGGAAAGGTGTTTATCAAACGAAGCAAATTGGATTACAAATATCATTATTTACGTGTAAGTATTTATATAACAGTTAAAGAAATTGCTATTTTACCACAAAACAAAAAATACCCGTCCGTGCCACAGATTTTGTTATTGCCATTTATTAAACTATGATATAACAGCGCTGATACAGCCACGAACTTAATCCCGACTTTTGTAAAAGAAAATTACGGAGAATTAAATTTCCCAAGATAGAAACTTAAAAGACAGATATGGATACGGGTTGAACACAAAGCCTCTGAATAGGTTCTTGGTTAGACAACTACTATGCAATCATGAGTCGGAAACGTTATATCGTATCAACGGGTATCACCAATCTGATAATAATAATAATGTTCATTTGCATAAAACGGAAATGCTCTTTATATTTTTGTCCAATTTATTTATTTTAACCGATACCTAAGCGGTACATTGATTTTTATCACTTTCTGTTCAAATCAAAGGTATTGTTAAATGCTCAAGAAGTGAGTGAAAATAGTATTTTTCTTGTGAGCTGAACGGAATTGCGTTGAAATTAAATCACTTCATGTTAATCGATTGATTTGAAATTTTGTTCTCACATGTAGTTCCGATATCGATCGAATATTATGAAAACTGACAGGCCTGGCTTCGTTCGGGTGTGAATCCTACTTGTAAATTTCCACTGACTCCCCGTTAATCGATTGACTTGAAATTTTGCTGTCGCGTGTAATTCCGATAGCGATCGAATATTATGAAAATTGACAGGCCTGACTTCGTTCGGGTGTGAATCGTACTTGTAAATTTCCACTTACTTCCTGTTAACCGATTGATTTGAAATTTTGCTGTCGCATCTAATTCCGATAGCGATCGAATATTATGAAAATTGACAGGCCTGACTTCGTTCGGGTGTGAATCGTGCTTGTAAATTTCCACTCACTTCGCGTTAACCGATTGATTTGAAATTTCGTAGTGTAACCTGTGTTTTTTGGCGCAATTAATGCCAACTTTTTACATAAACCATCCCCCCCCCCTATCTCCGAAACTACTGGGCCTAAAATTTTGAAAAAAATAGGGAATGTCGGCTCTCACCCATAGTTTACAGGAAAATTGTAACGAAAATCTTGTCTTAAAGTACTCAAGAAAAACGAAATAGTACGGAACCCTCTTCTCGCGTGTTCGACTCGCACTTGACTAGTTTTTTTTAAATTTTTATTTACTCAAAATAAAGCTGAAACTACGTAGATCTTATACCAAAAGTTTCAAAATGGGATCTGCATTCGTTTCTGAGATAGAGAACGCTCTGTGCAACAGAGCACTGTACTTAGCGCATGCGTAAACCGGCCGGTTTGTGCCCGAACTTAAAAAACACTGGTATTTTAATACTAATTAGTTTTATAACGTTCTCTATCTCAGCAACGAATGCAGATCCCATTTTGAAACTTTTGGTGTAACATCTACATAGTTTTAGCTTTATTTTGAGTAAATAAAAAAAAAAAAAAGGTCGAAGTTAAAAAAAAATTGTGTTAAAAAGTTCACTTTCGGTTTTCTATAAAAAAATTGTTTTTTTTTCTTATTATTGTTCCATAATACAAAAACCACGTATTTTTTCTCGATAAATCACTACATAAAATATTTTTTCATTTACTTAGTGTAATCCCAGCAGCACTATCCAAAAAATGTCTACTTCATAGTTGGTGCAATCTTTCGTAGTCCATAACTTCACAACCGAGTCTCATATAAGAAAAAAAATGAATGTGTACATTCATGTCCTCAAGGACTATAATTAACCTGAATATGAGCGAAATTCAAGATGCCACTTTTTTCTTATGTCCGCTTCACGTGGAATGCCACATACGCGAAAAATTCTGTTGTTACAGTCAAAGCCCTCTAAGTGCACAGCTCGGAACCGAGGCCAATCCTTTAAGTGCACACTTCCCCTACGATCTTTTTCATCCCCACTCTTCTAACTCCTATAGCTATCTTTATTCAATCAGATGCTATAAACAATATCTCTAAAACTCTATGAATATGATGGAAATGGAAAGTTTGAAAATAGCGCTCTTACGGTCGCACGTGATTGGTCGCAGATTATTCGAAGTGGGGGCTGGGGAACGTGCACTTAGAGGGCGAGTTCGTGTGCAGTAAGAGAGCGTGTGCATTTAGAGAGCGTGCACTTAGAGGGCTTTGACTGTAGATTAGTGAAGGTGTACTGTAGTAAATAAAAAACTAAGTCAAGCTTTTATTGAAATGTAGTAAAAAAGATAAAAGTAATTGTTAATAATTATGAACGTAAATTATTAAAACTCTTTTCCTTTTTAATAAAAACTTGTCTTCATAAAGTTTTTTTTACTTATATTTTATTACGGATTTACATGGTAATATACAAAACGAATTACTTCACTACTTACTTACCTATAAATAAATTTTATATATTATACAGGGTGTCCCATAAGTCGACGTCCAAACGAAGTGAGGTGATAGGGGAGGTCATTTCCTATCAAAATAACCATAAATGTGATTATCCAATTGTTTACGGTTCGAAAGTTATTTCAATTTTTGTATTTTTCTCTGAAATCGTGTAGTGCTTATACTAAAAAATTAATTTAAAAAAATATATGAGTTGTTTGGTTGATTTTTTTTTTAATAGGATCCTGAAGGGTCTGCCTTTCCAAAAAAAATAATTTTCATGAGCTCTGTTATCATCTGTCAAATAAAAAAACCCGGGTCGCAGTGCCAAAACCCTGCCGACAATATAGTGTATTTGCTTATACAGGCAGTGTGGCTTTATTTTGCGAGCTTAAGTTGGTTTTTGGGCAAAATAAAAAATTTTACTCCTTAATTATACACCCCTTAAAATAACATTTTTTTTTCTTAATTGCAATATTATTATTAATCGAACCTCTATACCAAGTTATATACACCTTTCAGTAAATAATTCACTATCTGCAAACTAGTCTTTCTTAAAATTTTTAAATCCGGTCCTGTACGGTCGATTTTATTAAAATTTTAGGGACACATTTTTATTACTGCCAGAGGGTTAAATTTCAATTTTGAAACGATTCGGAGAATTTTTTCGATATTTTAGGGCCCAAAAACATTTTTCAACCCCTAAAAACTACCCTTAAGATGGCCCGATTAGGCCCACTTTAAATAGGCTTCTTGCGGTGATGGATTTCAACACGTGGGCCAAATTTAGTTGAAATCAATTAACTCTTTCGAAAGTTATTGCCCGCACACATATATATATACGTATATATATATATATATACGTATATATATATATATATAAATATATATATACATATATATATAAACATTTTTAAAAATGGTGCCAAAGTGTTTAGGAGGTTATGAAACGTCGAGAAATTTTGGTCCGACCCCTAGGTCCCGCCATCCGACCGACGCCAATAGTGTATGTTGCCATATGGCAAATACACTAAAAATGGTTTTGTAAACACTTTTCGGTGGCAAGAAAAATATATTTGATTTTAAATTCACGTTGACAGAAAAAAAGTGTTATAAAAAAAATTGACCAATTATCAGAAAAACTTGTCCATTTAATAGAGATTCTAACGCGGTATAGTACAACTCGTTATTCATGACAGTTTTTTTTTATAACAATTTTTTTACATGCAAGTCGTGTTTGTTAAAAAATACATTTTCGAAAATTTCAAAATCTAAGTTGGCTGGAACGACTTAAACAAATTAATACGTTCCTCTTTCATTCACTATTTCTAATGTATGCTCGCTATTCGTTTTATTACTAGTAAACCTCCGACTTGACTTTTCATTTTGTACTTTGTTATTTGGACCTGCGCTTGGTAATTTGAACTTCGATCCTGTTTGTGATTTGGATTCTTTTCAAGTTGGACGCATCAAAATGGTTTATTCCCATCGGGAGTATGCAGAAATGCACTATGTCTATGGGTTTTGTGACGAGAATGCTCGGGCTGCTGCAAGAGAATATCGGGCACGATATCCCAACCAAGAACACTATCCTGACCACAGGGTGTTCCAAAGTATACATCGGCGGTACATAGAAGGTGAAATCCCTGGGAATGAGCAAAGAGCTGGAAGACCTAGACTTGACATCGACGAAGATGAAATAATTGGAATGGTGACAGAGGACCCATCTACAAGTGTTCGTCGTTTGTCAAGACGTTCGGAAGTTTCGAGGTCCACAGTGCACCGTATTTTAAAAAGGGATCAGTTACATCCATACCATGTGCAACGTGTGCAAGCACTTTTACCCGCTGATTATAACAAAAGGGTGCAATTTTGCCGAGAAATTCTACGTCGGAACAGGGAAGATCCTCAGTTATTTAATAACATTTTGTGGGGTGACGAATCGAGCTTTCGAAGGACGGGAGTATTCAACATCCATAATTTTCACTCTTGGGATTATGTAAACTCTAGAGCTATAAGAAACGACCATTTTCAACATCAGTTTGGGGTCAACATGTGGGCGGGAATTGTTGAAGGTAAAATGATTGGGCCCCTTGAGCTACCCAGAAGGATCGGGGGCGATGAATATCTTTATTTTTTGCAAAATGATTTGGGCGGCTTACTGGAACACGTGTCGCTAGAAACACGCCGAAACATGTGGTTGCAGCACGATGGGGCTCCTTGTCACTATGCTTTAGTAGTGAGACAATACCTCAACACCGAATACACAAATCGCTGGATTGGAAGGGAAGGAACCATCCAGTGGCCACCGCGGTCACCTGACCTAAACCCCCTAGACTTCTTTTTATGGGGTTACTTCAAAGAACTGGTCTACGCGACAGAAAACCAAAACGAACATCAGCTGCGGCAAAAAATAAGAATTGCGACCAATACAATACAAAATAACGAACGGGCGTTTCGACTAATTTCGAACATTTGTTGCAACTTTAAATAAAATTTGGTTCATTTGTGTTAGACTAGCCAACTTAGATTTTGAAATTTTCGAAAATGTATTTTTTAACAAACACGACTTGCATGTAAAAAAATTGTTATAAAAAAAAACTGTCATGAATAACGAGTTGTACTATACCGCGTTAGAATCTCTATTAAATGGACAAGTTTTTCTGATAATTGGTCAATTTTTTTTATAACACTTTTTTTGTGTCAACGTGAATTTAAAATCAAATATATTTTTCTTGCCACCGAAAAGTGTTTACAAAACCATTTTTTTTTATTTGACAGATGATAACAGAGCTCATGAAAATTATTTTTTTTGGAAAGGCAGACCCTTCAGGATCCTATTAAAAAAAAATCAACCAAACAACTCATAGATTTTTTTAAATTATTTTTTTAGTATAAGCACTACACGATTTCAGAGAAAAATACAAAAATTGAAATAACTTTCGAACCGTAAACAATTGGATAATCACATTTATGGTTATTTTGATAGGAAATGACCTCCCCCATCACCTCACTTCGTTTGGACGTCGACTTATGGGACACCCTGTATATATTTTTTTCTTTGTCCACAGATTGCTCAAAACTGTAGATGGTGTTATGCTGCCGCGAAGAATTGAAAATCTAAGAAAACTACAGTGATTTGAATACCTGGAAAGATGGAAACTCAATGTGATAAAGTCTTAAGAGATTCGTTACGAATAAAAAAAATAGACATTAAAAAAAATCGTCGATAAAAATATTAAATACGGTGTATTTGAAGTAAGAATTAAATGCCATTTATATTATAAAAATTCGTCGAATTGAAAAACAAAAAATCAAAAAAATAACTCAAATCCATTAACTTGAGACATAAATATATATAAAATTAACATGAGACTTACAGAGTTAATAAATACTAATCATTAAAATAAGTACTTAAAAAAGTAATACAAGTGTCACGAACTTTAACTAAAACTATTAAAGTTTTAAAGCACCGACCAGAAAATCTTTGTGATATTAAAATTTTAAACGGATTAACCGAGTCTGTGAAATTATTGACAGTTGCTTATAACGTACAACATTACAGTAGGATCCGGATATTGATTGATTGTAGATTATAGACGCTCAACATCTAAGGTCATCAGCGTCTATATAATAAAAATATAACAAAACAAGATTTAAAACAAAAATAATACAAAAGATAAACAATAAGTGTATATAGTTTTCTATATTAATAAAAACATTATAAAAAAGTGAGTGTAAAATACGCGCTTTGGCTTTCGCTATTTGCGGCTAAAACCACCGACAGATTACTTGACGATTCGATTAGCTGTCGTGTGTCTCAAAACTGGACACACTCAGTTAAAACGTGTGTCCAGAAGGAATCTCACATTCAAATAAGTTATGCACTGGACTAGCAAATAATAACTTCGATAGATTTGTTGATACTTCAAGGGACAAAGAGAGAGATTGTAGATTATAGACGCTCAATAGCTGAGATCATCAGTGTCTATATAATAAGTATAAATCAACACAAAAATAAAACAAAACAATAAAAATACACCAATAAGTGGATATAAAGATCTTAATATAAAAGTGTGAAAATAAATAAAGTTATATAGGGAGAGTAACCTAAGATGGGACGGTTTTCTTTAAGAGTGGAAATTTCAAAAACTAATTATAATAAAACAATTTTGAGATACAAAAATCAACATTTATTTCAAACAAAAACAGCTTTTGGTGATAAATTGAATCATAAATAAACAAAAAGTCTTAATTTTCTACATTAAAAAAAATTGTAAATGGTCCGTCTTGAGAAACCAGTCTCTTCAGATGGGTCGATGGATTACCTAAGAAATGACATCACATTTCGCAACTGACACAAGTAAAATACAGGCCATCCAAGACTCCACAGGACTCATGAGCCCACTCTGAACATTCATGGCTCCTCCCCACTCTCGGTGTATCTTTTTCCACAGACGATGCAATTTGTGTCATCAACAGTGGTACTGGTGTTTAACTTATTCTGGCTGCATTTTGAATTTTCTATGCCCTGATTATTATTTTTGTCGTCGTTGACAACAAGTGCTCTGTGTTGATATTTTTCGACGATTTTGGTGTCTGCAATGCCTCTAATTCATTTTTCTAAGGTGGTTCGGTCAGAATCGTAGATTTTAACGACCTTCTAGAAGAAGTCCTCTTTTGTTTTTCCTTGGCTTTTGGTAGGGGGCTGATATAAATTATTTTTTTCTTAGAAGTGGAAATCTTATTAGGAATGCTTTCCATTTTCCGGTTAGTTATAAAAGTTGATAGTGAAAGCTCTTCTTCAGAGTCGCGGTTCATAAAAACCATAAAAACCATGGCATGATCAGCAAATTTCAGTTTTTTATTGTGACCATCATCTTCAAATCCTATTAAACTGTCAGCCTTTGGCATGTATGTCAAACCTGGTGCCAATGACATTTCGTCAAAAAGGAGGCAGCAAGTGCGATCTTCCGGCTTCATATTTTGGACGGCATTTTCTAAACTATTTATAATACCCTTATTAATTCCGCAATCAAAATTTATATTGTTTAACGTTGTTGTTAAAGTTTTGCGGGATGGAAGAGAAAATGTTTTCTGCAGAAGCCTGTACCCCTTAGCGCTTTGTTTTAATAGTGATAAAGCAAAAATTTTTTCTTCTGTGTTCCGACACCCTCTCTTTTTCTTGCCGGAATGACTTAACTGCGCTTTTAAAAATCGCATAGCAGTTTAGAAAAATTTAATTTATCCAATAACTGTCGAGCGGCTTCTATGCATTACCTAATAATTATCTCCTGTACTGAAGTCGATTTTTCTCGCGGCTTTAAGCATTCCTTTAGCGACTCTATAGTAATGGCGAGCCTTCGGAGATAGATCGATTACCTTTTTTGTTTTGGTTCCTTTTAATAGCTCGAACCTTCTTCGAAAACCTAAATAAAAAAACAAACAATTTAGTTAATCGATGGTTTGAAAGATAATCACATTTATTGTCAATATTTTATTGTTATATTTGTTGCAATATTCTTAATAACTCATTTAAGATTTATCTTACTTGAAAAATTAACACATTACTGTAATTTAAACTGGTAAATAAATTTTCTTGGGAACTTGGACCATAAAAAATAAGATTCAACTTATCAAAATGTTGCAGCGTTTCGTTGGCTATATTTATTAATTTCCAACTTCATCAGGCAAGTTTTGCTGTTAAATCCTAGTTAAAATTATTTGTTTCATAAATTTTCTGAGTGCATATAAGTACGATCCTATCATAAATTTATTCTTTTCTTGTCCGGTACAGTTATCACTGTAAAATAAGATTTTACTTTCGCCAGCAGCAGCAGCATCTCTCATGTATTCAAGGACGCAACTTCCTAATTCATTTACACCTCTGTTTCCATTGGATTTGTCCCAAACGTAGCAATCAGATGTTTTATTTATTATGTCATGGTTAGTAAAATTTAGCACGTTAAGCTTGCATTTATAATAGAATAATGAGACATTACCTTTAGGCAACTGTACAACAGCTTGTAAATCATATACTGCTATTCCGTTTTATTTTTGTCATTATCTTTTTCTAATCTTGCCAAACATTTTTCTTCTTGGTGCCTATCATAATTTTCTTTTAATGTTTCCTTTTCAATTGCACTGGCATTATCATAAACGTGGCATGTTTCGCACAAATCCTTTTTAGGCGCAAAAAAGAGATATTGAACTCTATAGTAAAAATTTGATAAAACACAGCATAGTTTCCAAAAGGTTTGCCATTTTCTTTGCAACTCTCTTCGTAGTCCTTATGAATCTGTGCGATGGTCTTACCACCATCAACATAAAGTTTTGACGTATTAGCGCGAGTATAATGACTTTCTATCTTTGGAATAGCTTCTATAAAGTTTATAATTTCTTTTTTAATATCTGGATCTACTTTTTTTGTAGCCCATGTCTTCCACGTTTATCAGTTTCTAGTAATACACCAGCTATATTGCTGTAACCGCTGGGTCACTTTATATTACGAAATTTTACAGAAACCTAGTTCCGTTTGGAACCAGGTGGTAGCGTGCCACCACCGAACGAATTGCACGTGGGATCTTGTCCGGGCCAGCTGTTCGGAGTTCAAACCCGGACAGTTTCTAAGAGTCTATGCGTAGGATTCAAAAATAAAAATAATTTCATTGTCGATTGATTCAAATAATACAAGCATAAGTGCTTTATTTATTTAACAATAATAAAAATTAAATAAAAAATACATAAATCGCAAGGTCAGACCTTAATTTCTCTTCTCTCAGTTCTCAATCCATTTGTAATGCCATCCTGAGTTCGGTTGATTTTCAGGCGCTCCCGTCATAACCACTATCACTATATTCCTCACACCATCACTATATTTCACAAAAAATAAACGTCGACAGTTCTCCGTTCAAAAGAACCCGCAAAAAAGCCCCCGCTAATAATTTCCCAGCCTTTTTATATCCTCCTCGTCTGAGATCAAACTCGCTAATCCCGCTGACGCTACTATTATTTTCGCGCGTCCACCGCCCGAGACCGCGGTGTTGCAGCATGATGATTTAGCAAATCCCACGAAACCTAGCCACACGTCTGTCCAAGTATAAGCATACCCTGTGTCTTTGTTTAGGTTAGCATGAGAGGAACCAATAACCACAGTGAAGTTGTAGAAATACAGTTGTCTGGAGTAGTATGCACTCTGATCAGGAATTTTTGGTAACACTAAATTTTTCTGACAGTCGAACGACAATGTCACAACACGCGGTTCTGCAGTTTGTAATATTTTATAAAAAGCCTTTGCTCTTTGTTTGTGGATGTAATACTTGGTCATTAACTTTTGTTTTATAGATTTAGATGTCTCTACTTTGATTTTCTCATTATAACACATCGTTCAATAAGTCCCGGGACTAACTATGAAAACAATATTTTATCGGTAAAATTCTTTATTATTCATCAACATAATCTCCTTCAAGTGTAATACAATCATTCATTCCAACGCTTCTCTAACTTTTCAATGCCATGTTTGTAGAACGATTTGTCTTTTGATTCAAAATGAGCCTCAGTAGCAGCGATCACCTCCTCATTCGAGCCAAATCTTTTTCCCTGGAGCATCTTTTTGAGATCCGCAAAGAGCCAGTAGTCGCTGGGGGCCAGATCCGGCGAGTACGGAGGATGGGGAAGGAGTTGGAAGCCCAATTCGTTGAATTTGGTCATCGTTTTGATTGACTTGTGGCACGGTGCGTTGTCTTGATGAAAGATGACTTTTTTCTTCTTCATGTGTGGGCGTTTTTTCGCTATTTCGGCCTTCAAACGATCCAACAACACCATGTAGTAGTCGCTATTGATGGTTTTTCCTTTTTCGAGGTAGTCAATGAAAATTATACCATTCGCATCCCAGAATACGGACGCCATCACTTTGCCGGCTGACTGTTGTGTTTTTGGACGCTTCGGGCGGCTTTCACCGGTCTTACGCCATTCAGCTGACTGCCGACTTGACTCCGGAGTGAAATGGTGAATCCACGTTTCGTCCACTGTCACATATCGACGCAAAAAATCCTGTTTATTGCGAGTAAACAGTGCCAAACAGCTCTCCGAATCATTGATACGTTGTTGCTTTTGTTCCATTGTGAGCAAACGCGGCACCCATTTGGAAAAAACCTTTTTCATAGCCAATTTTTGGTGCAAAATATTAAATGAGGCTATAAGCGCAATAGTGGACTAACCCTAATTCTGATAAATGGTGAGAAATAGGTTTTAAGAAATGGCAAAAATTGTCTAATCCATAGTTATCTTATTTGAACAAATTTTATTTTAAAACAAATTGGGTTTGTAAAAGTTGACTTAAAGTAAACTAAAAATGTTCAAAATTAAAATATATTGCAAATATTTTATTACAAACGATAATTATTACAAAAAGTTACAAAAATGTCAAAATAACAATACCTTCTTGAACAATAGTTTTTTTTTTCTTAATCCTGGTCATCATCGGAATGGCCAATCAGTTCTCCGCCAGCTGCTTGAGTCGATGATCTAATATTTTTATAAAAATTATGGTGTGTGGGGGGAATAAGTTCCAGTAGCTGAAGGAGATCTTTCTTTTTAGCATCATTTATGATGTTACCAGTAGGATACAACAATGGAAGTTCATTTTCCTTTGAAGTTGATTTCCTTTTACTTATATCAACTGTGTCAAAATGAAATTCTTCTCTGTTTGAATATTTATATTGAATCGTATAAGGTGACTCTTTTCTGAACCGCAGCCATTGGATTTTAAGCCACTCCACCTTGCCTTTGGCTTCTGAAATTTTTCTGTTGGTTATGTTACCTTCGAGTATCTTAGTGGAAATAAAATCAGATTTTTTCATTTCTATCACTGTAAAGGGGTTTTTCTTTCTAGCATTTTTGATTACCGTTTGCCAGTCTTTAGGTACAAAAATACGAGGATGAATTTTTTTTTCCTTTTCAATAAGTCCAAAATCTTGATCGCAAGGCAAGTATGAATGACCACTGACCAAAAATTTGTGATCTATCTCTTCCACGTTGAAATTTGGCGATGTTGTAATGTAATTACATAACACTGACATCTTTATATTACGGTTCTGACCTCCGCACTGGTCAGAATACATGATAAGGCTTTTTGAGGTCACGAAATTTTTTATGTAATACAAAAGACAAGATCCCACCTCTTGAGGACCTCTTGAGGCAACTGTTTCATCCCAGACAAACATAAATGAGTCATCAGTGCCCATATCATGAATATTGAAGCAGTATGTCCACAACTGCCTTTTGTAATAAACAATTCCAGTACTTAGTACAGGCGTAGGTAGGGTTTTCATCAAGTCAAAGCAAATCACAGAAGCTTCTCCCCTTTTTGCCAAAGCAGAATCATTTTTTAGACCATCTCTAGCACTCTGGGCCTTTCTTTGATGTAGTTCTTTTTCAAATTCAAGTTGTCGTTTTCTCGTTTCATCTGCCGCTTTTATCTGAACGTTGAATAGATCACACTTCTTACAAGAGTCTGTGATTGGGGGATGGAAGTGCAAGTTGAACTCCTTATTGAAGGTTTCTCGAAAAATAAAATAGGATAGGGGAGACTGGTGTCAATTGTAACAAAAAATAAACATTTTTTTTTTCTGAGCAAACCATAAGTAATTTTTGATAAATTTTTGTTTTGGAAGAAAGAGGAATACTTCGTGCTAGTTATTTGTTTTATATTATTCACCTATCGCGAATCAACTCGAAGTGCCCCTTACATAATTTACAGCATGACATAGGTTACTTTTGACACCTTTTTGGTGTCAATTGTAACATAGTTGGTGTCAGTTGTAACACATAAAATACGCTATAAAAATAACAGCTATCCTTATACAACTTTATTAAAAAATAAAGAAATAGGTATATCAATTATGAAAAAACAAAGAAATTAATAATATTCTTAAAAAAAACAAACAATATAAGAACAAAAAAACTAATCTGACAGACAATTAATACATAAAAAATAATCACTTTTATCAGTGCAGCTGATGTGCGCCCACATCTTGCAGCTTCGGCACTGAATCCATTCTTCTTTGCTGGTAGAATAACGGCCGCTACAGGTTAAACAGAACGTTTCATTTTCATCTTCACAATCAGAAGAGTCGCTGTTGCTGCTGTAAATAATTTTCTTCTTCTTACCCTTATCCTTTGCTTTTGTCGCACGATCTAGTTTCAGAGAGACCTTTCTTTTTTTATTTTGTGCTTCCATCAGCAACAGTTTCTCTGGTGTATCGGTCAGCACAGTTGTTCTTCCTTTTATTCTTCGCCCTCTACCAGATTTTTGTACATCGCCTTTAGGAAGCGGTCTTATGCTTTCCGGTGTTAGAGAAATTGAACCCTGGACATTATGTGAAGTAGAAGGTGTGCTGATTGGTTCTTCAGATGTAGTTGGTTTCATTTCTCTAGTAGGAGTCTGTTCCCTTACCGTCACACCCCCCTCTTCATTTACATTTGATAAAGGCCTGTCAGTGACAGTTGACGGTGCATAGTCAGATTCGCCGAATATTTCTTTATTAAGTGGATAAATGCCAGTGCAACTAAATCCTGCAAGAATATTTCTAGGAGTAGATGCTAGAGGAAGTGCCAGTTTAGCTATGGATGGCAAATCATAGATTGTTAGACGTTTACCCGGATGGTTCTTCATCCACTGATCAGCACCCTCATTGAAATACTTTTTGAATGGCCCAAATACTCCTCTGTCCAGCGGCTGAAGTCTGTGCGAGGTGTGAGGGGGAAACGTCAAAAGAGTTATATAATGATCTTTGCAGAAGTCAATAACCGGTATAGATATGTGGGAAGAATGGTTGTCCAAGATGAGCAAAACTCTGTTAGTTTCACTTGGTTTGGCATGTTTAGCAAAGTGCTTGACAAAAAGTAAAAAGTCTGTTTCCTGCATCCACCCAGATTTGTTTCCACTGCCTATACAGCCAACTGGGCCATCTCTTATAAAATAGTCCTGGAATTTCAATCGGGGGAAAATGAACATCGGTGGCACAGTGTTGCCAACGGCGTTTACAGCTAGACACATTGTAACTAGTGTCCCTCTTTCTTGGGATGTAATGGATCCTACTTGTTTGGTGCCTTTCTTTGCAATGACTTTGACAGGTTTTTGCACAGTAGTTATCCCTGTCTCATCGGCATTATATATATTTTGAGGTTCAAAGGCAAATCGACCCATTACTGTAGCTAAATTGTCGAAAAATTTGTCTACATTTACCCGATTGAAATTCATGGCTCGGTTAATACTTGTAGCTTGTGGTGTACGTAACGAGAGATCTGGATTTCTTCTTAGAAATGCTATAAGCCAATCTTCACTAGCAAGCCCGGTTTGTTTCCATTTTTCAGGATGGGGCAACTGATTTTGACTGGCGAACTGGAAAGCTAGTTTTCTTAGGTCTTTCGTGCTTAAACCAAAATATAGGTCGACTGAAGTTTTGCAGTACTGGACAATCTGTTTTTCCTTTTCTTCATCGAATACTCGGTTGTGAGGATTATATCCGGCTTTTGGCTTTTTATTTTCACGCAGTGCTTTTATGTAACGATATAAAGTAACGTGGCACATACCATATTTATCCGCAACTTTTCGGATTGATTGCTTTCCATCAATAACTTTTTTTGATGCTTCGTCAAAGATGCTTTGAGGAATTGTTCCCCTTTCCGTTTTTCTTGGCCTTGGTTTAACCATGATTTTACGTAGTTGCTGAAATAAATCCAAAAAAGTATTAAAAAAATGAAAAAAATATTTAGGTGTCGATTGTAACATATTACAATCGACACCGTTTGTTATGTTACAACCGACACCGACATGCTATTTTTGACGTAATGCTGTCGGATGCCGCTTTGCTTTTAACCTCAAAAAAGTCGATGAGTGCATTGGGTAGCTAAACCCATGTGTAATTTCAACCTCTCATCAAATTTTGAAAAAATACAATAACGTATATCACACAGTAAAAACCATAAGTGAGTAAATACTTACTTTTAGCTGCAATTTCAATTTATTTGCGCATAAAACACACAATAATTGTACTGCGTCAACAAAAACGTCACTGGTAAAGCAGAACACCGTCTCGTATGACTTGATGAACATAATTTCTCTTTTCGATGTAAGATGGCTCTATAATCACCCCTGTTACAATTGACACTTGTTACAATTGACACCAGTCTCCCCTACAGGGTTTCTCTCTCTCATCTCACCCTTATACAATTCATACATCTTACCGATGCTTAAATCCGGCGAAAGATATTTTCTGTGGCTGCTTTTTTCTCTAGCATAATGAGATTCATAGCATGGAAATTTTTCGATAAATGCCTTCACCTCATTTTTCTTTTCGCTGGGTGTTTTATTGTGTGGTGTATGCTTCCCACGTCTGTTCCAACTGATTTGTTCTTTAGTAGTCTATCTAATCTACCAGCAGAAATTTGAAAAACAGCCTGAAAAAATGGCTTGCACACCTTTCGTTCTGCTCCATTTTCATCGGGTAAATAATAAATTCTAGTTTTCTGTCTACGAGAATCTTGATTTTGGGTGTATGTACGTAATTTATTCACAACTTTAACCAAGGAAAATACATAAGAATTTTGTAAATCAAAGCTTTCTATGGAATAAAAATTTGTATGCAGTTCCATTTGACGTTCATTGGGAATTAAAACCGAGCATCTACCTTTACAAGTGCATGCAAATGGCTTGAAAGATTTTGGAGGAATAATTTTCCCCGATTTTGTTTTATATTCTTGTCCAGCACATCTCCTTCTTTTGTTGACGCTTCTTTTCCAATTTTCTAAATTACGTACTCGCTTTTTTGGTTTGAAATTTTTGGATGCTGTTGCTTCGGTTTCTTCAGCATCCTGTCCTTCGTGTGTATTTTCTTGGTCCTCTTCACTTTCAATGGTTTCTTCATCAGAGGGCAAGAACTCCGATCCAGAATCCTCAAACGGATCAGATTCTGATGTACCTGTAAAATAATGTATTTTTTTAAAATTATATCTAGGTCAAAATTTTTTAACAACAACCAGTTTTTATCTTTCAAGTTCTCCGCATGCCGACCATATTTTTTGTGTAATAGTGGACCAAACCACAAAAATAAATAGAAAAATGTTAAATGAACTATTTTATTGTTATCACAGATATTATTGCTGTTATATAATTATTAGAATCTGCCCTAATGATACAAATTAACTGATATTATACGCTTCTTTAGTTATTTTTAGGTTATTCACTTAATAATCTTAACCTGTTTTAAAATCACTTGCTTTATTTCTCTATGCTAAACAATAAATAATAATATCACCAGACCATGTACTTACCTTCAATTATTGTAACATCCAATATCCAAATATAAACACTGAATAATATTATAACAAAAATTGATACACATAAAATGCACTATTAATGACAAACAGCACAATGATATTAGTAATATTATTATAAAAGTTGTCTGCATAAAGACAAAAGTTTAAGCGGCACAGTGGACTAACTGCACTTGGTCCACTTTGCTTCTGTAAGTTCACACCGAATGTAAAATGCCAAAACTAGTATAGTGCTGCCATCTAGTAAAGCTAAGCATAAGGTGGTTTGATCCACTTTGCAGTTGATAGATACCAATTTAACGGTTTGATTTCTGCATTAAAACAAAAATCACATTTTTGTGGGTTACTCCACTATTGCGCTTATAGCCTCAAATGCACTACCAGTTGATATGTTCACCATCTTAGCTATCTCGCGCACTTTCATTTTGCGGTCACCCATCACGATTTTCAATACTTGCTTGATGTTTTCGGGAGTTACTGCCTCATTTGGCCGACCCGAACGTTCCGCATCATTTGTATCAGCACGACCGCGTTTGAAGTCAGCATACCACCGACAAATGGTTGTTTTCGACGGAGTAGAGTCCGGATAACGTTTTTCAAGCCATTGTTTGTTCGACATGTCTACAATAACACATCGTTCAATAAGTCCCGGGACTAGCGTAGAGATGGGGCTAATACCATCTCTACGCTAGTCCCGGGACTTATTGAACGATGTGTTATTGTAGACATGTCGAACAAACATCTTGGCGTGGACTGCCAAATCCGATATTAAATTTAATGTTAAATACAGTTCGAAAGAACCCTAGAGTAACATCATGGCCTGGAGCAGCTTGATCATTATACATAATGTACATTTTTTTAATACTTAATTCAACGGGCAATAATGTGAATCAGTGGGGGTAAAAGACTTTATAAATTTTTCCACAGCTTCTCTTTTGGCTCTAAAAGAAAATGTCTTTTGGTTTCCACCTCGGTTTTCGTTGGCTACATTTCCTGTATTGAAATTACGCTTTAGAACATCTTATACTGGATTCTCTTCACTATAAGTCTTTTTTTGCTTTTAATTTCCGTTTCCGCTTTATCTTTAATTTGTTCCTTGCGGCGTTTCTCCTCTAAATTGCCATTCAGGTCATCTTTATAAGACGTGGTGGTTAAAATCGCAAGTTTTCGTTTGTTTCTGTTGATTATCTCTTTTCTTTTTCGCTTTAGGGTATGACTTGATTTCTTCTGGTCAAACAAACGCTATTCTTTGTAGTTGTATAAGAGGTTCTTCATCGTCACTGCTGAAATTGTTGCTTAAGGGGGTAAATGTACTCAGAAGCGTAAAAAAGGTCTATTTTCAAAAATTTATTTTTTATAGTAATTATGTTTATTTTACAAAATAAATTATACAGAGTTTTCATGCAATGCTTTAACTTAACTTTTACAAAAAAAAATATTATTATTTGTTAAAATATCGCCATCTTAGTTGGACCCTCTCTCGCGAGTAGTGCCCAACGGTGACCATCACAGCAGCCTTCTGGATCATCTAAAATCAAAAAACCAAAAGTAAACCTAAAGTTTAATAATCAATCCAGTCTTTAATCGAAACTTTTTTTTTTTAAATTCACAAAATGGCGGCTTTCGAAACTTTAGACTCTGATTTTCGATAAAAAGTTAAAAGTTAATTGTTTAAAATAAAATAGTAATTTTCAACAAAAATCAATATCCTTCGATTAAAGACTAGTTTTTAATGCCAAAAAGAAAATATACAAATTTCATGATTTCAAGCTAACCGTAATTGTTCCAAGTTCACACATGACAGCATAGGAACGTTGGCAGTTCATCTGAATGAGTCTTAAGGTCTCAGACATCATCTCTTCTCTCTCTCTGCCGAGACAGAAGTCTCACATAGATCGGACAGTTGGTATCCGTCGTCTCGTGATCGTATGGTAAGCCTTTGTCCTTACAATTTCGGCATCTCTTTTTCTTTGTGCAGTCTCGAGCTATATGCCCATCTTTACCACACCTCCTACACAGTCTCCCAGTTTCTTGGCACTGCGCTATCATATGCCCAAAGCCATAGCACCGAAAACATCGTGGTACACTTTCATATTCCCGAACCCGCACTGATAACCACTGGATGAAGAGTGTGCCATCTTTCAGCATCTTCTCCTTCATAGGAGAATTTACCTCCAGAATGACATTGTCTACATCTTTCCTTCCTCTGTAGATTATCCTACACTTTTGAAATGCATCCCTTGTTACACTATTTGGTTCCATATTCTTCACATAGATCTCATTCATGAGACCTTCTACTCCTAATTCCGCCGGTACATCATGTATTATCACCCTAGGGCCCGCTTTCTTCGGCTTTTTTGCTCTTAGTCCTAAACCCTGTAGTTTTTCGTATCCCAACATCCTACTTGCTTCTACCTCAGTTGGTAGTTCTAGGACTACCCTTCCGTTTCTCACCATCCTTACACCAGCCATCCTCACCGCAAGATTAGGATCATTACTTACATTCTCCATTAGCTGTTTTTTCACTTGTTCACTTGCTCTACCTTCTTCTACCGGTCTAATTATTACCGGGTGCACCTTTTTCTTTGGTACTGCCTGCGGTTTGGGCGTAGCTGCTGCACGAGATGATGGTGTTTCTCCACTCCCAGCTGCCTCCGCATAACTCCTAATGCCTCCTGCGGGCTTTGGCTGTACACCTTGTTTCTCGTATACCGTAATTTTTCCTTGTAGCAACCTGTTTTCCAGGCTTAGCTTCATAACAATCTCCTCGTATTCTGCAGTTCTGTTTAGTATGAACTCGCATGCCTCCTTGCTCACCTTGTTACTTGTAGCGACTAGCGAGCATGTATCTCCTAAGTTTTTCACCTATACTTTTTATACCAACAATTGACTGGTCCTCCGCCACGTCAGTTTCTTCTGTCCGCTGCCTTTTGTTGCTAGTCGTCCCAATACTGGATCCACTAGCATTGCTGCTAACCGATTCTGCCCTACTGCGCGATGGCAGTTCCAAATGCTCCAAACTTCCAGCATTACTCGCTGGCGGCGGCCTTCTTACCTTCCCACCTCGACTGAAAGGAGGTCCTTCTTCTCCCTCTGCTCCTACATCATTTTTGTTTTTAATATGGTCCATATTTGTGCCCACGCAACGGGTCGTTTCAATCTACAAATTAATTGATTGGACACTCAACCGAGACCAAAAATTTTTACTTTTCACTCGAAAAACAAACCTTTTCTTCTAACGCACGTGTTCGTTATACAATATAATTGAAACTATTTCACGTGATCTATTATCAAAGACGACTATACTTCTACTACAGCTTGCTAGATGGCAGTAGCGTAAAAATATTAAAACTGGCCCAAGGTACACTATGGTCTTGGTACAACAGTCTCGTAACTGGAATAATCTTTGTGTCAACATAAAATTTTCTTATTAATTTACTCATCTACGTTAAAGTATAATAGCTGGTTTTTATATACAGAGTGATTTTAAGTTGATTCTTTTTTTTCAACAGCATGTATAAATCAAATAGACGAACAAATATTTCAAGTAACTTTTTTATCAAAATTCAAAAATAAAAGATAAACAGGCTTATAATTAATATATTTTTTAGATCAAGGGAGCTTTTTTAATTGTTTTATTTGCAAATAATATTTGTTAATTATTTTGCAAACCTCTGTAATGTGGTTGGTCCAATTAAGATTGACATCTAATGTGTATTCCTAATATTTTTTAATAGAGGTGGGCAGTGTAGTTCATTTCGATGAACTAGTTCAGTGAATCCGGCTCAGTCGAATGAACTAGTTCATTTATATAGTTCGCAGTTCAGTAGACAGACTCGATAGATGTAAGTCTGAACTGAATAGTGAATTGCGAACTATATAAATGAGCTAGTATTGTCAGTGTACAGATGATACTCTAAGATCTGAACTAGAATAACGTTCCATAATCCATTTTGTACATAGTTCACAATTACGTATTATTGTAGATTGCAGAATAGTATATACAAATTACAAAAAACCATTAACCTACAATATTATTGTTTTCCTAATATTTATTTTTATATATTGAAGGTTCAGAGGATAGTTATTGGAGCGGACAATAAAGTTAATACTTTTTGTTCAACGCGACGTTTCGCAATAATTTATTGCTTCTTCAGGCGCTCTATAAATAATAATACATGTTTGTGTTAACAAATGTAACCAACATTTGTTAACACAAACATGTATTATTATTTATAGAGCGCCTGAAGAAGCAATAAATTATTGCGAAACGTCGCGTTGAACAAAAAGTATTAACTTTATTGTCCGCTCCAATAACTATCCTCTGAACCTTCAATATTTAATAATAAGGAGCTGATCTGAATCATAATTTATTTTTATATTACATAATGTAAGTGCATGCAAATAGGATACTTTTATAGAATTATACATGCTTTTTAAATAAACAAAATTTTCATCTAAATTTTATTCTTTCTGAATATTTAAATTAACAAAAAAACTACGAAACTGGAATGTAAGATAATAATTGTGATGTATAATAATTAATAATGATTTGGGAATAGGATTGCATGAGTTTTGTGAGTAAAAATTATTTAAAAAATAAAAACTTTTCTAACCCGAGAACTGGTACACTATCAATTAGATTATCATTTTAGCATTAAAAATAAAACACACAAAACATATAGCTCGCGTTGGGGAAATGAAAACAAAACACATTGGGCGTCGCGTCACTGACTACAGATAAAAATTAAAAACATATCACTGTTTTTACTTTTTAGTTTTTATAAGTTTTGGTTTAAAAACAGTATTTCTTCGGTTTTTTTTGAAGTAAGTCGAGATCTTCTTTCTGTAACAATCTGTCCTGCTTTAGAAAAAACCCGCTCGCACGGAACTGACGTTCCTACAACACATAATCGTTTTTTAACAAATTCAAATAACCTGGGGTAAATATTTTTTCTGTCCCTCCACCAGATTAAAGGATCATCACATCTATTTATTACTGCTTCATTTAAATATTTGTCCAATTCTATGATTCCCGCTGCCGTCTGACTTTGTGTTGATTTTATTTTTTTTATTTGTTCATCAAAATCTTCCCATAAGGCTGACGATGACCCCTCAGATGCCTGCGCGGATGATTGGTCTTCCGCCTGCTCTAGTTCATCAACATCTGCAATAAACGGCAATGATTGTAGTCGTCGTCTCAGTAGATTTATGCCGGATATGTATTTTTCTTCATTTAGAAAACCATATTTTTTAAATCTTGGGTCGAGTATAGTAGACTGGACCATTAATTCATTATCTTCGACAGATTTAAAACGTTTTTTTAATTGATCTCTAAGCATATCAACAACTGCTTGAATTTCGGGAAAGTCGTTTAAGTTATCAGAATTAGAATATCTGTTTACATATTTTATCATAGCTTTAGAAAAAACTATAATTTTAGAAACAGAAACGGTTTTTTCCGTACTTATTTCATTTGTGACGTCATAGAAAATTTTTAATAATGCTACTAGCTTTTTAACAATTTCCCATTCATGTGCTGTTAACATATTTATTTCACAATTTTCAATTAGGGCTATAGTTGATATCACAGCATTTTTTATTTGCAAAATTCTTGACAACATGTCATAAGATGAATTCCACCTTGTAGAGACGTCCTGTTTTAATTTTAATTCTGGTAGTTCCATTTGTTTTTGAATTTCGTGTAATTTTGCGAGTCCCGTTGCACTTCTTTTAAAATATTCCACTATCGATTTTACTTTATTTAAAATGTCTTTAACTTCACCTAGACTTGCCTGTACTACTAAATTAACCGAATGGGCAAAGCATGGTATGTGTCGCCAATTACCAATTCTTATAGCAGCTACGATATTTGCTGCGTTGTCGCTAACGACTGCTGCTATTTTATTATGAATTTCCCATTCGTCAGTCTTCATTCGTAAAAATTCATGAAGATTTTCTGCTGTGTGTCGCTCAGAATATTTTATGCAGCCTAAAAGTCTAGATCTTAATATACATTCGTTATCAATGAAATGTACTGTTAAGGCAATGAAACTGACATTATTTATCGATGTCCATCCGTCTGTTGTTAGGCAAACTGCCGAAGTATGGCTCATTTCGTCCTGAACTGCTTTGTATGTAGACAGAAATAATCTGGGGATTAAACTTTGAGTAATTGTTTTTCTACTAGGTAATTTATATCCCGGACACAGCATAGAAACAAATTTTTTAAACTCCTCGTCTTCTACAATGCTTAAGGGATGATATTCTTTAACAATCATTCGGACTAATTGTTCGTCGAATTGTATAGATTTGCTTATAGGCACAGGTTTTTTAAAAAAACTGGCGACTGATTGTAATGTCACTTTAGGTTTTGTCACTATGGCTACAGGAGCTTCAAAGTTTTTAGAAGATGTTGATGGCGTCGCGCTTGTGCTTGCTTCCGCAACAACATCTTCTGAAATTGTTTGGAAATCTCTTTTTAAAGGCACAATTGGATGTTTAAGTTTCATGTGTCTCCATAAATTTCCTAGTGAACCTTTGGCAATACTTATTTTTTGAGAACAATAAGAGCACTGAGCATTATTGTTCTCCAGGTCTTTAAAATGATTCCAAATGTCACTTCTTTTTCTTATTGGAGCCATGATAAGCGATAAATTAATTTTAATAGGATAGTCAAGATCAATTTTTTTCTTTTTAAAACTATACTGTCAAAAAATACTTTTTTTTATGTTTTACTAGAACAAAAACAAAAAAAACGCGCGCGTATAATACTACAATGTACATAAGACTAACTGTTAGACTGAGACAAGTTAAAGGAATTAAATTGACTAGACAGAAAATGTAAGAATTGAGTTATATTAGAAAAATAATTAATAAACACTAAAGAGTTCAATAATATAAACCATAATATTTCATAAACCATAATATTTCATTGCTATAACATAAACAACAAACGGCAATGGTATGTCGACAATCTACAGTACAGGACGCTCGCGCTGTACAATCATAGTGTACCTGCAAGCACATTGCACCAGCATAAGCTGTGACGCAAGACCGACAGATCTATGAAGTGTGAACTGTGAACCATACGAACTGAATATTGGACTGACTTCTTTAGTTCATAAACCACAAGACATTAAAAGACAGTGGTGAATTGATCCGATCAGTGTGAACTAATGAACTAGTTCGTTGAATTGTTGCGAACTAGTTCATTTAGTTCATGACACTGATTAGTTCATTCGAACTAGTTCACTCATGAACTACACATCTCTATTTTTTAATCCAAGTCAATGTTTTTTGTAGATCCTGAAACTTCTTTGTTAAATTGGATTTAAATCGATTCTTACAGGGTGAGGCATTGGGATCTCAGGGCACGTTGATCTTTGCTTTCTTATCAATGATACATTTTTAAAGTCATCATCGTCAAAAGACTGGACCAGGATTTGGATCGACAGTTTCTTTCATAGGACGACCTAACATGCTTTCAATGGCTATCCTCGTAGTATAAAGTGGCGCATCTTTTGAAGATTCTCTGTGCGCTGTTCAATCATCGGCAATGCCAGTTCTTCACTGAGTTTTCGCAGAAATTCACGACGTTCACTCGTTTTTTTGGCAATCATTTTATTATTTTCATAATAAATAATATATGATGCAAGTGAAGAATTGTCTAACATGTTGAAGAACATTGCCATTGGCCATCTCGATGATCGACGTTGGCTTGTGTACCTCTGAACCATTTGATCCATAGTATCAACATCAGTTTTATATTTGTTATAATAATTTATAATTTCTGGTTTCTTTTTCGTATCATCTCCAACTGACGCATCTGAATGCATAGTAGAAAACAAAATGACAGCTTTACTCTGAAAATTAAACAATACAACGCTTTATGACATTAGATTAAATATCTTACAATTAAATAAAATACTGCAAAAATATTATGCCGAATATCCAAAATCCAAAAGTTCAAACAGACAACAAATAAAATCCAAGTTTATATAACCAAGCACTTAATAAATAAATTCTGTCAATCGTGACCTCACCAAAATCCAATTACATCGAACGCGCACCTAATCATTAAGTTACATATAAAAAAAAACTGTCAATGAAAAAAAAACCGTTTATTTATTTTTTTTATCGTTTTCAAAAACATGTTCGTTCGACGGAATGTGCATATTGGAAGTGCAGATAAATTCCAACAAATCAACATCACTGACGGTGGAAATATCGATGAAATGGTCGTCAACTTTTTTTGTACGACGGGTCAGCGTGATCCTATCGACTCCATAATCGCGGGAATCCGCTCGTATGGCTTTTTTATTCAACAAATTTTCTTTAATGGCACCCAACAACGCATCAAAGTTCATTTCTTTGGATGCGGCAGCCTTTTTTGGTGTTGCGGCAGTTTTTTTAGAGTTGACATGGCTAAAAATTCAAATGAACGTAAAATTAATTAATTTTAAAATTAATTAATTTACAAATCAAGTAGAATGACATAAAAACACTTTATTCTAATATTTTCGACGATATTTGACAGTTCTAGTATAAATCTAGTATAAAAAACGGATGGCTTATAACCCAGCCACAAGGCTGGTTCACAACCCAGCCATAACGTAATTTTGGAAACGTCTTTTTGTATAGTTTAGCCGGTGAATCCCTCTTCAGTGTCCAGCATCCCATCTTCCTTGATAACGTCTCTTCATCTCCTTTATATCCTGGTGAAACCTCTCTTCTTGTTCCTCACTGACAGCCCCAAGATTTTCAGGAAAATACCCCACGTGGGAATCGAGAAAATGGAGTTTAACGCTCATATTGCATCCCATTTTTTTATAATTTTCAATCATTTTGGCTACAATTTCTTTGTAGTCTGGAGACTTGTCGTTTCCGAGAAAACCATCTATGACCTCTACGAACTGGGTCATCGTATTCTGGAACAATCTATCGAATTTTAAGGTTCGAATTTTGAGGACCTACGAAAATTCCTTCCTTCAGTTTCGCTTCAGAAAGTGCAGAAAATTTTTCGCACAGGTATTTCAAACAGTCACCTTCTTTATTTAAAGCCTTGACAAATTGTTTCATCAGTCCTAATTTGATGTGAAGGGGAGGCAAAAGAACTAACTTTGGGTCAACTAATGCATCACGCTGCACATTTTTGTGTCCAGGCACGAGTTGGTCTCTGGCACATAGCTGCCAACTATTTTCGTCATACTTTATTTTATTTAGTAATAGCTGAAGATTTTCATATGTTTCTTTGAGATGCACGGAGTGAGCAACGGGCACTGAGGCATATGTATTACCATTGTGCAACAATACACCCTTAAGACTTCTTTTAGAAGAGTCAATGAATAACCTCCATGATGTGGAATCGTATTTGTCAGCTCCCAATTTCATTACTAATTCAGGAATATTGTTGCAATACACCAGTAAGCCTTCTTGTGAAAAATATTCCGTGAACTCTTTGTCACGGTGCCTATAAAACGAAAATGTTGTTCCTGGAGCCAAAAGATTCTTGTCTTTAAGTCTAGAACCTAAGATCTGTGCAGCATCCTTCGATAGGCTTAAATCTCTCACCAAGTCATTTAGTTCAGCTTGTATACACTGTTCAGGTTGTCCTATGTCAAAATCTAATTGTTGATCTTCGTCGGTTTTTTCATTTTGATTTTCATCTGATGTTTCTAGGGCGAACTGAACAAAAGGTGGAGGAATGGGAATACCAGGTCCATGAGGACCAGGTCTTCTAGCAGATGGTAAATCAGGATACTGTATAGTACGTTTATTTTTCGAGTTGAAACCATTAACATCACAGGAGCAAAAGTAACAGTCATCTCCATGATTTTTTGGTTCCCTCCACACCATAGGAATGCCAAAATGCAAAGAGCTACGTGTACCTTTTGTCCATTTTCTGAGTAACTCGACACACTGAAAGCACACCCTGTGTGGAGCCCAAATTTTGTCCTGATCACCTAGCTTCACACCGAAGTAAGCGTGGTATGATTTCTTGATAAATTCCCTAATGTTACGTTGGTGCTTTGCTAATGTTAAATTACCCACACATTCTCATAAAACAAAACAAATAAGACTCGACGCTACGAATTACTAACATAACCTATTTCGCGAATAACTGCTGTCAAGTTGACTTTGACAGATGCGGATAGCTAAAGGTGTTGCCATATAAATCTACATATATTATCCTCCAGTATTAATTCTATCGAAATACTTAATATCATGAATGAAATTTAAGAAATTTAACGAAATTAAGGAATTCTCCACTACATACAAAAAAATATCAAAACTGTTTTTTTATTTTGTTAAAAATCCTGACGTGATGGACTCAAACCGAATTCATATTAGGAATCAGCGTACCCAAATTAGTTACGAACACTCGTCAAAATCAAAACACCAAAAATCATGTCGGCCTGTGATATGAACTGGTGTTGTTGGGTTTGGGTCAGTTTCCAATACTGAGAATGAATACTTTTTGTCTTTCTTTATTGATGACTTCTGAACATTTACGCATACAACCATCCGCACATACAGTTTCCCTGAGAACATTTTTCGCAATTCTGTCTTTATTCTTTCTATCTGTTCTTTCTTTCAGCGTGGTTTCAAACTTTATTCTTTTTCGAATAGTTCCTTTTTTTGTTTACTTTTTCTGTTTATTTTTTTCGCCAATTTCTATAGCATAATTAACTATATTGTTCAAAACTTCTCTTGCAATATCCTCTGAACTTATTATATCAGTTGCTGCACGAATGCAAATGTTGGACACTATATTAATGGTTCTAGACCCTGAAAAAAATATTTACGGTTAAAGAGCGAAAATAAATTATAAAAAAAGAGCTTTTTCTTTTTACTTTTATGTGTATTGTTTGTAAAGAATTTGAATTGACCCGCGACTAGTTTGCCGAGGGGTAATTATGGGAACTTAGATTCAGTTACCAGAGCGAAATAATAACGAACAATGTTTATGTTAACTTCTCAACAATTTATTTTACATGACGATATCGTTGTTGGTGACACCAATAATGTTACAAGTCAAAAAATCTTAAATTACTAACTCTAAAAATGGAAAATATTGCATGTGGAAAGGGTTAGGCCATAGCCAATCATTTTTCATAATACCCCCCTTCCTATGGGGTGGGCGGTCTCAAATTGCATAGGACATCGCCCTTATAAAAGTTACAAAGAATTACAGATGTGCACATGGCAAAACATCTGTATTTTATGAGCTTAAGAAATTTTCCAAAAATATTAATATGGCAATAAACATCTAAAACTAAATAGGCAGGCAATAAATAAAAAGGTGAACTAATAAAAGAAGGTAAGGTTCTTTCCCAAAATTGCAAGAAGATTATGAAAACTTATAGTTATTGAAAACACATTTCTTAAGCTGCATTTTATTTTACTACCTTAATAGACGCGGTGAATATTAGATTGATAATTAATTTTAAAATATTTATACGATACGTAACATGCTCCCCCCGTTGAGAGTACTACGATCAACAGATAACACAGAAAAATAGAAAGGAAGAATATTATATAGTACTTGATATCTATGTCGTCGTTAAATATCTAAATATCACTTAAAGTCTCTACGTATAATTTTCTTATTGGTAGTTTGAAAACAAGTTACCATTGTAAATTAAAGTTCATCTCTTAAACTACACTATTTTTTATCATCACTCACACTAACGTTAGTATAAGTTTCATTGTTACACTTGTGTAGTATTTTGTGCACATGGTTTGATACTATTCAGTTGGTAGCGGGCAAAGTTTTTTGACGCAACGCTTGTATTCTCCGCTGGTGGTCTTCAAAGTTACGACTCTTACAACGCCGTCTTCTCCAGGGTGAATGGCGGTGATGCGACCGAGCGCCCAATGAAGTGGTGGAAGGTTGTCTTCCTTTATGATTACCAATTGTCCGATGCGGACGTTATTAGTGGGAGACCCATGCTTGGAACGCGTGATAAGCTGATGCAAATACTCCTTATGCCATCGAGTCCAGAAGTGTTGTTTTATCTGTTGACCATGTTGCCATGCAGACAGTCGATTGGATGGTGTTACAGTATAATCAACCTGAGGAAAGCTTGTCAAAGTACCACCCACAAGGAAATGTCCTGGAGTTAAGGGAAGGAGATCGTTCGGATCTGAGGACATTGGTGAAATAGGACGAGAATTTAGTATCGCTTCTATTTCAATTATACATGTTTCGAGTTGTTCAAATGTTAATAATGTGTTACCGACTGTACGCAACAAGTGGTGTTTAAAAGATTTTACCGCTGCCTCCCAAATTCCACCAAAGTGCGGAGATTTCGGAGGTATAAAATGCCATGCGATGCGCTCTTGACATAAATATGACTTCAATGATTCCTTCTGATTTTTTGAGTTAAAAATTTGATCCAATTCCTGTAATTCTCTATAAGCCCCAACAAAGTTGGTGGCATTGTCAGAATATATCGCGACAGATTTTCCCCTCCTCGAAAAAAGACGTTTAAGACTAGCAATAAATGCTTCGGTAGTGAGATCGCTTACTAACTCGAGATGAACCGCCTTAGTGCTCATACATATATATATCGCTACATAAGCCTTTATCTTATTTCTGTTTCTATGACGTTTTTCTTTTATGAACAGAGGTCCACAATAATCTACTCCGAGTTCCAAAAATGGTCGTGTGTGTGACACTCGTTGCTTAGGCAAATCACCCGTTATGTGATCAGTGAGTCTAGGTTTTACACGGAAACAAGTGATGCAAGTGTGAATGATTTTGCGAGTAATATTTCGTCCGTCTAGTGGCCAGTAATTCTGTCGAATGGAATATAGTGTGGCTTGAATGCCAGCATGTTTTAATCGAATATGTTCTTCGCGAATAATAAGCTGTGTAATGTGATGCTGTGATGGTAATAAAATGGGATGGCGTTGTTCTTCCGGTAGGGCTGCATGAGTAAGTCTACCGCCAACTCTTAATATCTCGTCCTTGTCAAGATAAGGACTTAAAGGTATTAATTTGCTTTGACTGTGAATAGACTCATTAATTTTTAATAGATCGATTTCTTTCGAAAACATGGAGTATTGGACGAGTTTGACAATTATTTTTTGAGATGAAGCTAATTCGGCACTTGTTAATTCTTTAGTTGACCGATTAAATTTATTTTTTGTGTTGTAAATAAAGCGATATATGTATGCTACTACACGAACTAGTTTATTCATGGAACTGTATTTTTTCGTAATGTCATAATTTCCTAAGATGATTTTCATACAAGCCGTAATTAGTTTTGGTGGTTTCATCTCTGGTAATTCATTTAATGTAAGTTTTGTTTTGGGCCAACTATTTTCGTCATTATGAAGCCACTGTGGGCCGAATTGCCAAATATTCGCTTGGACAAATTCCTTAGGGGTGAGGCCTCGTGAAATAAGATCAGCAGGGTTGTCATGAGAAGTGACATGAGACCACACGCAAGATGAAGTGAGACGTTGTATTTCCGCGATCCGATTCGATACAAATGTTTTTAAATTATGAGGTTGTGTATTTATCCAATGAAGTGTTATCATTGAGTCTGACCACAAATAAACCTTATCAATTTTTATGGCTAATGATTGTGCAACCTTAGTATACAATCGAGCTAGAAGAAGTGCACCACATAGCTCGAGACGTGGTAATGTTACTGAACTCACAGGCGCGACACGAGATTTTGAGCTTATTAATTTTATTTTTACGTCACCACTGCGATTAGTACATCGAATATAAATACAAGCGCCATATGCCTGTTCACTGGCATCACAGAACCCATGCAGTTGAATATCCATGATGTTAGATAATAATAAGCAACGATCGAAATAAAGGGTTTCAAGTAACGGTAATTGCTCTTGATAGGCGGACCATGAAGTATGTATATCGAAAGGAATTGATTCATCCCATGAGACTCCAGCCTTCCATAATAGCTGAATGATTAGTTTTGCATATACGATAACTGGTCCAAGAAGTCCTAAAGGATCGAATAATTTCGCAATTTGTGACAAAATTGTGCGTTTTGTATTAGTTTTCGAGATGTTTGATAAATTAACCTTATAAAATATCCTATCTTGTCGGGAATTCCAGTGAATGCCCAGAGTTTTAATGGTCGCGTCGAGATCGAGAGACATATGCGTACTTTCAGGGTTTTCGTGATGATTAACTATTAATGAAGGTTCATTTGACGCCCATTTTCGAAGGCAGAATCCACCCTTTTTTAACAATATTTGCAATTCGTCACGCAGGAATTTAGCATCTTCAAGCGTATTTGCACCTGTTAGAAGATCGTCAACGTAAAAGTCGCGTTTTAATATCGATGCTGCGAGTGGGTGATGAACACCTTCATCTTCAGCCAATTGATGAAGAGTTCTGACGGCTAAAAATGGTGCGCTAGATGTTCCATAAGTGACGGTATCGAGTGTGTAGTGATTGACCGTTGATTGGAAATCATCGCGATACAATATTTTTTGATACATGGTATCATCTGGATGAACTAGAATTTGCCGATACATTTTCTCGATGTCGGCGGTAAGAGCAAACTGATGAGTGCGAAAACGAATAAGAATGGAAAACAAATCATTTTGGATTTGAGGTCCGACCATTAATACGTCATTTAATGATAGTCCACTGGAAGTTTTAGCGGATCCATCGAATACTACGCGAATTTTTGTGGTGATACTATGTTGTTTTATTACTGCGTGATGAGGGAGATAGTAGCCGGTTTCGACATTATTTTGATTATTACAAGGCGACATGTGATTTAAAGTTCGATATTCATTTAAGAATTCCGAATAATTTGTTTTTAAATTACTGTCCTTCTTAAAGCGATATTCTAACGAATGGAACCGTTTTAGGGCAATCGAGTATGATTCACCGAGTTTATGTTTGTTTTCTTTGAAAGGTAATTTTACCATGTAACGGCCTTCGGATGTGCGTTGGATATTACTGACGTAATGAGTCTCGCAGGCTTGCTCTTCGAATGATAACGATTTAGTAGACGAAATCTCTTCAAGCTCCCAAAATCTCGTGAGATTTATTTCTGGGTCATTAGCTTGAACAGTAAGGTGACAGTGTACGTGATTTGGGCTGGATGAATTATTTATTTCACCAGCAACGATCCATCCAAAATGAGTTTTTGTAGAATAGCATTGGGATGATTTTTTAACGAAATTTGACCGATACATAATAATTTATAAAATAACTGTACGCCTATAAGTGCGTCAATATTTTAAGGTTTGTGGAATTCGGGGTCAGCTAAAACTATATTTTTCGGTATTTCCAAGTTGGCGCGATTAATTGACATTGATGGCATGGTTGTTGTTATACGAGGGACAATTAAAAATTCGATGGTTTTGCGATAATTACTACATTTGGATTTTACTGTTGCGCATGTTGACTGAGTAATGTTGGTCGAAATATTGTCAAGTCCTGTTACTGAAATATGAATAGTCTTTCTATCGAGGTTCAAGAAATCGGCAATTGCTTTTGTGATGAAATGTGCTTGTGATCCGGCGTCTAGAAAAACCCGACACAATTTTGATTGTCCTTGTTCGTTTACAATTTCCACCATAGCGGTGGCTAAGAGAGCTTCAGAAATGACATGAGCATGCAAAGTAGTGATCGATTGTGTATTTCCAGTGTTAGTATCGTCATTTGTGTCAGTTTTATGGTCATATTTACTATTAAAATGTAACAGTGAATGGTGTTTTTGATTGCAAGTTCGACAATTTCCAGAGTTGCATTGATTAGCACGATGGCCTACGCGTAGGCAATTAATGCACCACGCTGCCTTTTTTGCAGTTTCATACCGCTGGGAAGGAGTTAATGCTATGAATTTGTTACATGACCTTATATAGTGATCCCCAGTACAAGAATTACATGAAATTTGTGTTGTTGTGGTCGAATATACTTGTCGAGATCGAGGATTTGTCCGTATAGTATTGTTATTTTGACTCGAATTCGTTTTTGAGGCTAATGATTTGCACGAATTTTCTAATTGAGCTCTTTTTGTCAAAAAGGTTTGCATTTCATCGATAGTGGGATTAGCTATGTCGTTGCTGAATTCATCCCATTTATCACGGGTGATTTCATCAAACTTGTCACGAAAAATAACAATCAAAATTGAGTTCCACGATTCTATAGGCTCTTTCATAACCTTAAGTGCTCGAAGATGTTTTTGGATGTTATTAAGAAGTAAGCGAACGGGAAATTTCTCAGATACTGGTGAAAGATTTAATAAGGCCTTAATATGAGCTTCACGTATGATTTTTTTGTCATCATATCTTTCTCTTAATAAATTCCACGCTTCCTCATAATTTTCAGCAGATGAAGTCAACGAATCGATTGTTTCTGCTGCTTCACCGGTTAAGCAGCCCTTCAAATAATGTAATTTATGAATGGTGGGAATGCGAGTTTCATTATGGACAAGTGAGGTAAACAAATCGCAAAATCCTAACCACGCGTCATAAGAGCCGCTAAACTTCGGCAAATTTATTTTCGGTAAAGTGCCTCGACTAATAAATTCAAGTTCATTTGGATTGTATGGCTGGTCAATGATATTATTGGCGGTTTTAGTGGCTTGAGTCGTGGATGGCTGCGTGTTATTGACGTCTCGAGATAATAAAAGATTAGTAGCGATTGTATATGTCTCGAAATATTTCTCTTCGAATTCCGTTCGATAATTAGTGCATTCATCAAGATTATCAGTAATAATTTCTAGTTCCGATATGATGTTTTCGAATGATTCACGAACTTGATCAATTTCCTTATACCGTTTTTCTAAGGTCGGAAAATCTCGCAATGGATCGAAACTTTGTAAGAAATTGTCATATGTTGTCAATGATCGCTTGGCATTTGCGCGTTTAATTTTTAAAGTTTTAATTTTAGTTTCCATTTTATATGTTTAGTAAGTTCGATTTTTGAATTAAATAAAGCGATAAATATTCAACGTGGGTATGGGATAGATAGGTGGTTCAATGACTTACTTGCAATAGTTGATTACTTTCGTCCTTAGTTGAGATTGACTTGGCAGAATGTGCTCGTAATTGTTGATGATTCGGTAGGCCGTGATGTCAGCTTCACTGAGAGATTGCTATTGATTTCCACTGAAGATCTGCTCACTGAGATGATGCACTCACTGACGTTCACCGATTTGAAAGCTGGACGACGAATTTTAGCGATACAATGCGATTGTAGCTGTACTAGCACAGCTCGACGAGATTAACGATAGCGAATTTTTACAAATCCGGCACGAAGGACCAATGAATTGACCCGCGACTAGTTTGCCGAGGGGTAATTATGGGAACTTAGATTCAGTTACCAGAGCGAAATAATAACGAACAATGTTTATGTTAACTTCTCAACAATTTATTTTACACGACGATATCGTTGTTGGTGACACCAATAATGTTACAAGTCAAAAAATCTTAAATTACTAACTCTAAAAATGGAAAATATTGCATGTGGAAAGGGTTAGGCCATAGCCAATCATTTTTCATAATACCCCCCTTCCTATGGGGTGGGCGGTCTCAAATTGCATAGGACATCGCCCTTATAAAAGTTACAAAGAATTACAGATGTGCACATGGCAAAACATCTGTATTTTATGAGCTTAAGAAATTTTCCAAAAATATTAATATGGCAATAAACATCTAAAACTAAATAGGCAGGCAATAAATAAAAAGGTGAACTAATAAAAGAAGGTAAGGTTCTTTCCCAAAATTGCAAGAAGATTATGAAAACTTATAGTTATTGAAAACACATTTCTTAAGCTGCATTTTATTTTACTACCTTAATAGACGCGGTGAATATTAGATTGATAATTAATTTTAAAATATTTATACGATACGTAACAGAATTGAAGGCTGCAGCCAAAAAAAAAAACCTATTGCTACACTGGCACTCGTGATTTTTCTTTTCCCATTTATTAAACAATCATATATACAAGAATTATTTTAAATTACGTTTAGAATTTTGCTCGATATTTTTGTCAATCGCAGGTAAGATATGTTTTGATTCTACAGCATTTTCTGGCTGGTTTTGTGCGCTTGCATCCATTTCAGCCGGGAAATCAAACAGTCGCCGCACGTGCTTCTTATCCGGAAATTTCTTATCGGGACTGTTTTCTAAAATTTTATAAAAATAACATATGAAAAAATTATTTTTGTTTTCGCAGAATATAAAAGAATATAAAAATGGGTTAATTTAGATTAATCGGACACCGTGTATATATCAACATTTCTAGTGAAATTTAAATATAATTTTGGACTTGGTATACTGACAGAACTAACTATATACATTCCAAATATACCAAATTCTGAAAATTACAAATTTTGTCAGTTACGATCTTTTGTCTTAGCACGGCAGAAAAGTGTGAAAAAAATTTAAAAGGCGAAATCAAACTCATAATATCTACTGGTAACGACGCATTTACATGAAAACCAAACTTTTTGCTTTTTCCATAACATTTCGTTTTTTGATTTCTGTTTGTTTTTGACAACAGTTTGAAAACTTGTGGTTATTACAGGTTCACTTTCTATTGATGAAATTGGCATCGAATCCTGATTATTTTGATTACGTGATAGATTAACTGACTCTTCATTTTCAACTGTATCTAAATGGCTAATAGACTCACTATCATCTATTTTTTCAGGAACATAGTTTGGATCGTTTAGACCAGGGGTGCCCAACCTTTTCGACCCAGAGAGCTACTTAGTTTTTCCAAACGAATGGCGATCGACCAAATGAGAATAATGGGCCTGCTAGTAAAATTTAGTAAATAAAAAACTTGTTTTCATTGAAAAAACTTTATTTAATGAGATGATTGACATTGAATATATTTTGAACCGTTGTTCGTGATATGCCTAACTCAAGGGATAATGCTCTTGTGCTAATATGAGGATTTCCTTCAATATATCGATACCCTACTTTGAAAACCTCGTATGTACCTAGCACCTAATTTGACAGGAGGGACAAAAAACTGTCTTGTCAATTGCAAGGACTTTTTCTTAATTAAATTATGCCTTAATGTATTTATGTATACACAGGAAAGTAGATGATTGCTGTAAAATATAATAAAAATTGATTTACCTGGATTTTACAACAACTTACGAGTTTTTCAAATTAATTGCGGAAAAAATGTAACAGTTACGAGTTTTTCAGAAAAATTGCATTATATTATAATAATTATTTATTTATTACTTTTGCATCAAAACATAATATAACTCTAGTAAGTACTTAAAAACTATAAAAAAACATTCCAGCGGACTTACAAAAACGTGTAGTATAGTTTAGGCCACAAACAAACTAATACTGAAAAACTTAAAAATAGTGTGATTTTGGTAACAAAAACATTGCACTTCATAAAAAAAAAAAAACTAATTCGAAACTTTTTCATAATAAAAAAACGAATGAGTTATCTTTTTTATAGTTTTGATAACAGATATTTCTCATATTAATTGTTAAAGAACACAAAGTAGATAATTATACCCACACCCTTTTCTACTTGAATTTTAGCTGGTCATAAAAAGTGTGAAAATCAGCCAACAAAGTACTTTTCAATTCCTGTAGATTGTCAAATTTGTCTTTGTTTATTTGCCTTGGCGCAGAATACAAATTTGGTAATGAGTCGTTTGGTATTGACTGAACGTTTTTTTTGAAACGCTTATTTAACAAGGACCAATCATCAGTATGATTCAACTTGTAGTAAATTTCTTTGTTCGGCGTGTACTTAAGGGCTTTTAAATCATTGACCATTGGTTCCCCTGATCGAATACCTGGTCTAATAGAGCTGACATAATTAATATTAGAATAGTTGCGAAAAAAAGTATGATTTAAGTATTGGACGTTGTAAGGATTGGGCATTCGTCGTACTTTTCGGCAGTGAACAGCATACTCAGCAGGAATGCTTATGTCACGATTTTTTAATCTTCTTTCAATGCACGCATGCATGCTGTCCACCTCCATCTGAGTATGCCCTTTTTCCAAATATTTTTGTGTGATATTTATGTTTTTCTCTAATGCTAGGTTAAAAAGGGCATTGGATAACGTGGCGTTTTTATTTTGATAACCGCAGTTATCACTGTAAATTATAGCTTCTTCTCCTTCTCCAATATTCTGATTCGAGATAAAACTGCAAATAATACTTGCGAATTCATGGGCGCTTATATCACCTTCGCCTTCGTGCCATATATAACAAAAACCTTCATGATTTTTTACGTTGTAGAGGGTAAAGTTATGGACACACAATTTGCGTTTATAGTATAATGAAGAAACATTAGAATGCGGTGACAGTAACACCTTCTGTAGATCCATACAGTACACATGTTGAGATTCTACTTTGTCCTTTTCTTTTCTTGCATCTTCCTTTCTTTTCTGGTGTTGTAAGTATTCCTCTTCAGAGAGATTTTTTGCCCTGAAATTTGTGCAAACATCGCACTGGTCCTTTTTAGGTATGAACAAACTGATATTTAATTCCTCAAATACCATTGAAAAGGTTTTAATTGAAACAATGTCGATTCCTGAATTTTCCAACTTGGAAAATTTTCTATATTCTCGAAAAAGATCAGCCTTTGATTGCCAGATGGGCTCTAGGTAAAGTTTCTTGCTTCTAGATCTGCAATAGTGCGATTCCATTTTGGGCAAATTATCGAAAAACTTACGCACCAGGTTCTTCGCTTCGGCAGATCGTGGATTTGTTTTCTTGCTGTGGTTTGTTTCGTCATTATCTTTGAATTGCACAGGTTTATTCCAGTTATGCAATGACCATTCTCCAATTGCCAACGTGTTTAGGAACATTTTTTTGCACACTCTGTTAGATACTCCATCTTTTTTTAAATTCAAAACCAAAGTGGTATTTCTTCTTGAAGGGTCCTTTTCAGATTTTCTTTTAACAGGCGGCAATACATTCACCAAACCCCGTATGTATTGCTTGCGTTCTGGCCAAGTAAATTTTTCCCAAAATTCATTAAATATTTCTTGACGGTTTTCTAATGTAAAGCTTTTACATTTAAAAGTTTTTCCTTTTAAACTTGGTTTACAATTGCATGGTGGCAGCATTTTACGAGCCGGTCGGGGTTTGTTGAACAAAGCTTTACCATCTTCAGATTGTCCTCTTCCCTTATAACCTAAACCTTTCATCCTTTTAAATTTATTTTCGTTACAAACCCACGTATTCTTGTCACTCCTTCTTTTGCGCTGCCGCTTTGTTTTAGGGGGATTCTCAATCTCATCCTCTTCGTTGCTCAGAATTTCCTCAGTTGCGTTTGGTACATAATCCTGATCTTGAGTATTCTCATCTTCTTCCCGTAGAATTTCTCCGTTTGATGTTTTTGCGTAACTATGATCTTGAGCGTCGTCCTCTCCGCTACTCAGAATTTCCCCATTAATTGGATCTGGTACAAAACTAGAGTTTTCAGCCTCCGCCTCATCCTCGTTACTTGTTACAATTTGTGAAACTATTTCATTAAACGTGTCACCGTCACCATTAACACTCATTTCACCCTCAAGAGGTAAAATTAGAATATTGTCGTCGGTTGCTAATTCAGATATTAATTCGCTAACGTTATAATATGAATTATCTTCGAGAGGAAGATTAACATTAAAATCAAATTTTGCGACAGAATTCGTGCGCCTAGATGGTGATGTTATATTTAAATGATTCGGTTCAGGTTCATTTTCAACCGGTAAAATGTTTTTTGGCTCTTCCAATAATTGCAAAATTTTCTTTGATCTGTAATTCATGTCTGAAACAATAAGTTTCTTGTCAAATATCAACTAAAAAAACCTCGTAAGTTTCAAAACTTTACATAAAAATAATAAATGAAAAGCTCGTAACTTCCTCATTACAGGTTATTGCAATAATTAAATAGTCTGTCATGGCAAATTGCATTACTAAACGTTAATAACATGCACTAAGCTACACCCTAAATAATAAAATTACTTACTTTTCTATTGTTACAAGATATTGCACCACGAAACCATGTATTGCACACACAATGCACGTCATGTGAACACAACCAAACGTCAATTTTCCCGCAATCCACGAACTTGCGAGGTTTTCAGTTCGTTGATATTGCAGATACCCATACGAGGTTTTCAAATCTGCTCAGAGATGGCGTAGAATTAAGAAATAAAATGCGAGGTTTTCAAAGTACATGCAGAACGAGATCCTTAACGCAATAGACCATAAATGTCAATTTTGCCAAAAATTGAACTTACGAGGTTTTCAAAGTAGGGTATCGATATGCCAGTACGAGGATAATATTTTCTTGTGTTCTTCCAATTCTTTGCCGTTGAAACGTAGGCCGAAAACTACCATTGGCTCGTAAGCGTAGCTACCTCTCTTGCCATGTAATTCATTCCATGTGAAACATAGCGCTTTTTCGCCATATCCAACATAAAATGTTAAATTATATAAGGTAGGGTCGGCAAATAAGGCCCACCTAAGGGATATTATATTTATTAAAAAAATCTAAACAAAATAACAATATTTCTTTTAACAAAAATAATTAAACACATATTCCTCTATATAATAAATTATAGAACATCCCTTTAAAAAATTGCTTACAAAAAATACAATATTTTTTTTTAAACTTGAACTTTGGGCCTTATTTCTAGCTGGGACAAAAATAAGGCCCTCGATATTTTTATAACAAAAAATAATTTAAAAAACATACATACGGGTATGTAACTTAAATAGCATTACATAAAGAGTAAAACTAAAAAAAATAAAATATTCTTTGGAATCAAATTTAGGAAAAAAATACGCAAACATTATTTCGGTCCTAATTAATTTTGACACTTTGGACATTCATAGTCCACTTCGTCGAATTCCGTTAATTCCGTACAGTCCTCATGAACCCATTTCTTGCACAAGTGACACATTCTCATATCCAAAACTCTGGAGGTCTCACAGAGAAAACAATACCAATTTTTATCTTCACGAACAGCTGTTGAGGTGGATGTGCTTGGCATAGGGGCCAAGTCGGTCTCCTTAGTAAAAATAGCTTTTGTCACTAATTGTGCCTTGTAATTAATGCTTTTTCTTCGTGGAATTTTTGATTGTTTATTTATTTTATCCGGTGTGTTCATCAATTCATGAAAAGAAGTATTTAATTGACCCTCGTTATCAGATTTTTTTTTTGTTCCCAATTGGGCCAAAGGAATGTCATCATCGCTACTTTCGTCGACAGTTAGTGATCGTTCTCTGAGTGAAGATGGGATGCTAGGAGCATAAGCTTCCTCAGGAATAGCAGTTTTGTCAAAAGGGAATATCCCCGTAGCTCTAAACCCATTAATAATATTATCCTGGGTCAGACATTTATGCCAGACTTGTGTAAATATCGTATTGAATCGAGTTTTTGTTATACGCCGATCGGGATTTTGACCCCAGAACCGCAATACCTCCTGATCCCAGTGAGACTCAAAGGATTTATAAACTGATTTGTCCAGAGGCTGCAATTCGTGTGTGGTATTGCTTGGTAAACAGAACAACTTTATATTATATCTATCGGCCACTTCTACAATTGAATAATCTAAGTGGCAAGCTGCTCCATCAAAAATGAGCAAAATCCGTCCGGGGAGTTTATATTTTGCAAGATGCTCTATAAATTGTATGAACAGCTCGGTGGTCATGCTTCCCTTTGGAGCCATTTTAACAAGTGCTCCATGAGGTAGATTATCCTCAAATTCAGGTTTTAACCTTTTCCCCTTAAAAATAATAACAGGTGGAATTGCTGTCCCAATAGCAGATACGCACCCTACGACGGTTACATTTTCCGCATGTTCCGGTGCGACCAAATGCAGTCTTTTAACACCTTTTTTAGCCAAAACTGCTTGCTGGTGGTGAATTGTGAGTCTGCACCCTTTTTCGTCCATGTTAAAAATGCGTTCTGGACTATTTTTTATATCCATTTCATCCATAACTTTTTCCAGTGTTGCAAAATAATCATTTACAATAAATTTATTTAGTTTTTGGGCCCTTGCAGGGTTCATGTTTTGCGCTTTTCTTATTACAAGCTCAGGATTTCTTTGCCTAAATAGCTTGAACCAAGCTTTGCCCGCCATTTGTTTGTTTGGATTAAACTTATGCGCGATATTGTTAATTTCGCAAAAACGGTATACCTGGTGTCTAGCTATTTTTGCCGTTACTGGATAACCGACTTCGGCTAAACGTAATATGCGAGATACCAGATCTTTTTCTTGTTCCGTTGTTAAAAGGCCACTTCTTCCTAATTTTCGCTTTAAAGAACCTGACGCTAAATGATTCCTCAACGTTCGCCTTGGAATTCCATAACGTTGGGAGGCCGACCTTTGAGACAATCTACCAGCTTGTACTGCACCTACCGCCATTGCCATGGAATCTGCTTTCCAATTTGCCCTTAAGTTTTTACAAATCTTCCCCATATTGCACCTAAACCATACAATACAAAACAAAAAATCGGGATTAGAAATAAGGCCCACTGAAAATTTACCGGGGCCTTATTACTGTTCAGCAACAGTTTAAGGTTAGGTAATGTAATAAAATAATAAAAGATAAATTGGTACGGTTTCTGTGTATAATGTGTAAGCTGATATATATATTTACCTGATTAACACAAATGAACACAATGCACATCAAAATACCAAGCCACCGATTAATATAAATATGATGATTTTTATAAAACCGCTTGATTTCACAGGTATCTGTTGAAGTTGCTGTCAGACAGCGTATGTTTGAAGAAACAAACCTTCGGGAATTAGTCAGTACACCAGATTTTAAATTGTAGAACACTTTTTAAGACAAAATTTTCAAATAAAATATTAGATGGCGCCAATACAAAAAGTGGGCCTTATTTCCTGCTGGGCCTTATTTGCCGACCATACCTTACACAAATTTTTCTTGAGTAATATAATAAAGACACACCCGAATATGGCAACTGCAGTGCGCTTTGTAAATCAAAAGAACAAGTGATACATGATGGATCCATTTTTAGATCTCAATTTGTCCTGTTCCTTCGCTTCGTTGCATTGTTTCTTTCTAATCAAGTGGAAAGAATACTAAGTTTCCAAATTAATCTTTTCAGTCGTAGATGCTTGATCGTATTTAAAACAGGTACCACAGAGATTCTTTTTTGGGCTTAAAAAAAGAATACAGTAGAAACCGGTTATAACGACGGCCAAGGGACCGGTGATATTACGTCGTACTAACCGGATGTCGTACTAAACGAACAGACAATTTTTGTTTTTGATTAATCACATACATAATGTATTTATTGATATTTAGGTGACCAACAAATAAAAAAAAACATTTAAATCAAATTATGTACTTATTTGTATATGTATGTACGTACATAATGTACCGGTATATATAACCTAATGTAAGAACTAAAACACTAGTGCAAAAAGTCTGTAATTTTTTATTGTTTTTGGTTTTTATTTCTGTAGTAAGAAGTACGGACTGCATTATGCAAACGAGACATAATGCTTTTCATGGTGTCATCTTCAAAATTAAAATGCACAAACACATTTAGCATTTCTGCAGCTTTTAGAGCTTCAGAGACGCTCAGAGTGGTACAAATAACTTCCAGGCCATCGTCATTATTATCGTCGCTATCTTCTTGGCTATTGACGAAAACATTTTGCAGAATATTTTCTTCAGTCAGCTCCTCACACGTTGCGAGATCGTCATCAATAGTAGAATATTGTTCGAGTTCTTCATTTCTTCATTTTACACATCTAAAACGTTTATTTATGAAACACAAAAAAAAATCTTAACACTAGGGGAAACTTAATAAATGAAATAAAGTAAAAAAACAATCATGTCCATACGGGCAAGATGACATACATCAGACTAAGTTGACATACCTAATTATCGGTGCACAATTCACATTTGAACATCTTAGTTCTTGGTGCAACGCCGGCACATAGAGTGTGGAACCATCGCTTACATAATTGGCAACATACCCACTGCTCTCCTGGCTTTGATTTGCTGTATAATCCGATGCAATAAAGGCATGAAGCATCAGATTCATCCGCATCATCTGCGTCCTGACTGAAATCTCCCACACGTTCAGTATCCGAGTCATCCTGAAAGATAGCACGTTTCACCTGCTTTCGAGCTCTAACGCTCCTACGATTTTCCTTCTCCTTTTTATTTTGGACTTGGGTTTTAACCTCGTCCATGAAAGGAATGCCTGACAGAACATGAGAACCAATGATTTCTTCTTCGTGTTTCTTGTTTGCTCTGTAGACACTGATTTGGAAAGTGGAGAAATTTCATTTAAAATCTCTGTGGTCGACGAAGAAGGTCAAGCAACATCTTCAAGATTAGGGTGCAATTGATCAGCTGGTGGAAAGTTGCTGATCCATTAAGTTTTTCACTATTTTCTTCCTTGCGACCTCCGTCATCCACCTCCATCTCAATAACATTTTCAGTTACTTCACTGGGCAAAAAGTATAAGTCGATGGTTTTTTTTCATATTAAATTTTGTTATCGGTCCTATGTTCTCAATTTCTTGTGAGATTAACAAATATACACCGGTCACAGGTTCTGGTTTTATGGTCCTTAATAGAACTACAATTGGTTCTAGAGAATGTTTCACTATGGTTTTTACGGATAGTTTATGCCCGATGCTTTATTTTACTACTGTGAACGTACTACAGAGTAAACAGTCTATTAACTTGATCATAAAAATTTAAAAACAGATCTGTTGATTTTGGTCGGAAATTTATCATTTGATCTAAAAGGTTGTCTTCAGTTCGTGGGTCGGCAAATGTTCTCTTTAAAATAGTCTTAATCGATCCCAAATCGTTACATAGATATGTTGCAATGTCTAATGCTCGGTCTGATAATTTAAATAAAACCGCACTGACTAGGCGTCAGTTTTCAATCTGAGCTTCAATAGAGGTTCCATTTGAATAAATAAATGGTAAAAACGTCGTCAATATTTCGTATGAATATTGTTAATATGCTAGCATTCTTTCCGTTAAAGTCTGGAACATAATCGAACGCGTGGTTGTCTAAAATTGGGACACCTTGTTGAGATGCGTTGTCGTTAGGCATTGTTTTAGCAACAAATAAGTCGGGGGTTACGCTGCGGTCAATTTGATTGGGATAAAAAATGGGTCGCCTGAGGATAGGTCTCCGTGGTGATAAAGAATCTAAATTTAAATTATCAACAAGGTCGATCATTTGTGTTCACAAATTTTCATAGTGAGAAAAAAATTATTTAGCTTACATAATGATGCGTGGAACTATACCATTTTTCTTTGATGGTGAATTCTTGCAAACTATGATAAGATAGACAGTTTCTTTGATATTGGGTATGACTCCAATTCTTGTGTTATTTCAAGTATAAGGTAAATATCCACACAAGATACGATCAATAAAATTATAGTTATTTATTACCAAAAGAAATTATTGTAAAGAATTAACGTATAAATGACAACATATTTCGGCCATCTTCAGGTCATAATTTTACAATAGGAACATTACATCTAGAAAAAAATGTTATTATACAGCAATATGTTAATTACCATAATCCTTTCTAAAGTCTGTGGTATTACATTATTGTTATAATTGGCTTCAGTTAAATTTACTCCATTGCGTTTTATAAATGATGTGTAATGACCGGTGTTAGTCGTATTTCCGTGATGAAATATAGTAGCTGATGCTTTATATTCGTTATTTCCAATGCTAAATGTACTATCTCGTAAATTTTTAAGACGTAGTGGCTTCTTTAGGCTAGATGCACACATGCGTGAATTAACGTGCGGTGCCGCTGCGACACCGCTGCGTGGCCGCAGCAACTCATGCACATGTCCGTTGTTTTAACGTGCGGCACCGCTGCGAGTCAGACGTTTCTGTGTTTTTGTTGGCGATGGAGGTGTATACAAAAAAACGTGCGATTTTCGCTTACATTGTATACAAAAAATTTGTTAAAAAAAAAAAAAGACGTTACTGGGTACATCCCTACATCGATGATAGGCTAACGAGAGGTGTTTTTGTAACTTTGTTTTCGGATCTGCGAGAAAATCCAGACAAGTTTTTCAACTATTTTCGTATGAGTGTTCAATCATTTGACGAACTTGCATACAAAATAATTGATATGATTAAGTCTCAAGATACATGGATGAGACTCTGTATACCTCCATTGGAAATGCTAGCTGTGACTTTAAGGTAAGTACATTTTATGCAGCATACAGTATTTTAAAAGATTAGATACCAAACAATTGTATGATTGAAATATTCAATTTTAACTCGAAAATATTATAAAATATAGTTTTACAGGTGCAAATAATAATACAAAGTTTTTATTATATATGTTATTTTATGTTATATTTTATTTATTTAAAGTTTCATTAGTGAATAAATCTATACTATTTTCGTCACTGTATGTTGATGTGGACGGGGTGGATGGGGAAATGATTGGCAGTGGAACAAATTGTCTCGAATATATATTTTGAGAAGTCTGAGCTTGTGGCAAACGTATATATGAAGGATGTTGTTGGACAGTTTGGAGTTGTGCATATTGTTGTTGAGGTTGAGATGAATGATATGGAAGAGTTTGGACAGGTTTCCTCATACGTTTTATAATATTTAGTACTTCACAGCGAAAGTCTAGTTTCTGGTCTTCGGTGAAATCAGATACAGATGGCAGAATGCTTTCGAAAAATGACCGGTCTGGATTAAATCCTGGAATGGCTGGAGCAGTTGGTGTTGGAATTGGAGTATTCATAAAATCAATTAAAGAGGCCTCTATATCCACTTTGCGTTTTTTTACAGAACGCGGGTTGTAGGGAGGAGGATGTTCTGGTTCCTCTGGCTGGGTTAGATCCTCATCTATTTCGTCGTTAGCAAAGCTGGATTGTGTTTCCGTAGTGGCACCTGCAGTTTGTAAGAATGATAACTGCCGAGCATAAATGTATCGTCTTCCTGATCCAGCTGCCTGTCCAGATTTTGTTTTATTACAACTTTTTTTAAAGTTGTCCTTAACATTACGCCATTTTTTTATACAAGAGTTACCTGAAAATACAGTATTTGTTTTATACTATTTTTACTTTTTGGTTGTTAAAAATTGAATAATTTTTTGGTAAAAATGTATCATTAACTCAATTTTATTAGCCAATATACAACCTTTCCAAATTTCCACCCAAAATAGTTGGCCACCCATGGAGTAAATTTCACAATTTGTTTTTATAAATGTACGTTTTTTTTCTTTGGTTACAGATACTTAGGTAGTGGATGTGATCAGATAGATTTACACTTGTCATACAAAATTGGACACACGACTATCGGTAGGATTTTAAGAAAGGTATGCATTGCAATTTGGCAATGTTTACGCGCGGAGACCTTTCCTGATTTTACACAAGAACGTTGGATAAAAATTGCTGGAGGTTTTCAAAAATATGCCCATTTTCCGAATTGTTTAGGTGCAATTGACGGAAAGCACGTACGAATAAGAAAACCAAAAAAGAGCGGGTCACTATTTTATAATTATAAACAATTTTTTTCAATTGTGTTGTTAGCAATAGTAGACGCAAATTACAAATTTATTTATATTGATGTTGGGGCTTTTGGTAAAGAATCTGACAGTACAATATTTGAAAACAGTCCTTTTTATATGAAGCTTCAAAATAACGAACTGAATATCCCAGGAAGTCAACTTCTACCTGGAACTGACAATCCAAAAATGCCCTTCACGTTTATCGGAGATGAGGCATTTTCTCTTTCACCCAAAATAATGCGACCTTATAGCGGTAAATGTTTGTCTGATAAAAAAAGGATTTTCAACTACAGACTGTCACATGCTCGAAGATATGTTGAAAGTGGATTTGGCATATTATCAAATAAATGGAAAATTTTCCATAAGCCCATTAATGCAAATTTAGATTTATGTATACTTATAGTAAAAACTTGTTGTGTTCTGCACAATTTTGTACGATCCAGAGATGGATTTAACATTCAAGAAACAATGAGCGTAGACGGATTCATTGAAATCGAAAAAGACACGTCAGAACCTACTCCGAGAGCTACTAATTAGTCAATCAATGCAAGAAACAATTTGGCAGATTATTTTGTTTCAGATATCGGCAGTGTGTCTTGGCAAACAAATTATATGTAAACTAGATACCTACTAATTTATATTTTATATTTTCATTATACAATTAAAAAATTTATTCAAATATTTCTTAAAAATTACATAAATCAAATATTATAAAATAAAGAACCAATTACATAAAAGTACTTACATATTTCACTTTTTTCACGTTCATCCTTTTCGTCAAATCCTTCACAAACCACTCTACAAATATCAACCCACGCTCCTCTTTTTTTGGTTCGATCGTGGTAGCTCTCTTCCGCTGTATTCCATATTTCAGGATGAAGTTTAACTTCACCTAGAAACTGCTCCATATCTATTTCATCGATATTGAATTGAATGATTTTGGTTGCCATTATTGTCAAGAAAATTATTTCGAAACGTGGGTGATTTTTTCACAACAATTTTAAACGCGTTTGCGGCAAAATGACGGTAGTGTGCACTGACCAATATGTCGCAATGTTATGATAGACGGCGCGTGAACGTGCGGTGCTCTTGCGGCTGAGAGGACACTGCGGTATTTCTTGCACGCAAGATGGACGTGCGGCGCCGCAGCGTTGCCGCTGTTATGTGTGCACTACCACTAAGTTTGTGGGTACTTCACGCCGCTTTCGCGGCGCCGCAGCGTTGCCGCGCGTTAAAAAACCGCATGTGTGCATCAGGGCTTACTAAACGATCCCCAAGAATCTCGTAACATTTAAATTTGACTATTAATACACTGTTCGCATTTACGATTGTGTTCTTTTCCTTTCTAAAGTCTGTGGTATTACAATTGTTATAATTGGCTTCAGTTAAATTTACTCCATTGCGTTTTATAAGTGATGTGTAATGACCGGTGTTAGTCGTATTTCCGTGATGAAATATAGTAGCTGATGCTTTATATTCGTTATTTCCAATGCTAAATGTACTATCTCGTAAATTTTAAAGGCGTAGTCGCTTCTTTACTAAACGATCCCCAAGAATCTCGTAACATTTAAATTTGACTATTAATACACTGTCCGCATTTACAATTCTGTTCTTTTCCTTTCTAAAGTCTGTGGTATTACAATTGTTATAATTGGCTTCAGTTAAATTTACTCCATTGCGTTTTATAAATGTTGTGTAATGACCGGTGTTAGTCGTATTTCCGTGATGAAATATAGTAGCTGATGCTTTATATTCGTTATTTCCAACGCTAAATGTACTATCTCGTAAATTTTTAAGACGTAGTGGCTTCTTTACTAAACGATCCCCAAGAATCTCGTAACATTTAAATTTGACTATTAACCCATTAACGACGAAATAAAAAAAGTATGAATTTTACAATTAAATTTTTAGGGGATGTTCTGTTGGCCATTCCTTCCCAGAAAATAATAAAAATAATATTTGATTTGGAGGGGGGACGGGGTGGCAAGCCGTTACATATATGTAACGTTAGGCTTCACTTAGATACTGTGTTCCCTTATATTAAAATCTAATATGGATGTTATTCGAAATTGAAACATAATATTATTTATATTCTTATATTCAAATTACATTTATATAAAACAATATGGTATGAAATATATTATTGGCTGCGAGTTGAAATTAGGTGATAGGCTCTGAAGCATTTGAAACATAAGCCTACATCATATTTTGTACACATTGTAGTTACACTTGATTTGCAGTTCTCACCTTGGCAACGTCTACGTTTCTTATTTGGAATCACATCAATGAGATGATCAACTCTATCATACCGTATTTCCGTATATTCACTTTCTTTTTTTGGAAAACGGTATCCTCCAGGCAACTTCGGATTACCAAGTGTACAACAATAATATTCAGCGATAGACTGGCGGAACTCTAGTTGCGATAGTCCTGACCCACCCTTTTTATGCAGATACCACGCATTCTGTATGGACACATCCACCAACCAAGTAAAAATCGAAAACCACCACTTTTTTCCTCTTATTCCGATTCTGTACGCATTTACATTTTGATCCATACGATCAGTTCCTCCCATTCCTGCATTATACTTCGCGACAGCATATGGGCGCGTAACATCGATTCTTTTCTTTTCAATTCTAGAATATCTTTTTACTTTTGATACCGGGTTCAAAGCATATGCAGTAGATGCCACAGTAACGGCTGAATTGTCCATCCATTTTACAAGAGAAATTTCGCAATCTTTGATCACTTTGCACTCCATATACCCGCGTGGTTGTTTCTTCAATGTCTCTTTTTTCATTAGGGGGCAAGATTTTGGAATCATGTTTTCTCGAATAGTTCCAGTACCGTGGTAGCCGCGCAACTTTAACCCCATTAGAGCCTTTATTGATGTAAACAGGTTGTCAAAATGCAAACAAAATGGCATTTGTTTGATCTCTTCTCTAAGCTCGTCTAGCATACAAAATAGTGGCGCTATATTTTTGCCATATTTTTGCTCATAATCGCTATTGATTCTGGGATTGTTACCCTGGTACATTTCAAAGTTTATCAAATACCCTAATGGGGTATTTAAACTCCACATTTTATAGCCGAATCTGAGAGGCTTTCCGCGAATGAACTGCTTACATCCGTGACGTCCGTAATACTCCACCATTGATTCATCATAAGACAAATCACGCTCGGGTTTGAAATGTTGAATAAATCGGGCCTTTAGTAGATCTGTCAACGGTCGGATTTTCCAAATTTTGTCTTTTCGGTCCTCGTTACCAGGGTCAATGAAATGAAGATAGCGAGCAATTGTCTCAAACCTATCTCGCCTCATCGCGTTTGAAATCATTGGACATATTAGATCACTTCTTTCTGACCAAAAGTGTCGTTTTGATGGCCGTGTAGAGTATCCACTGACAATGAGAATTCCCAAGAATACTTTCATCTCATTTTCGGTTACATTTGGGCTCTGAGCATTTCTAAATACTGCATAGCTATTCGTTTGATCACACAACATCTTTATAACAGTATCATCAAAAAAATTTTCAAATTGTTGATAAGGCTGCAACGAAACACAATCGGTGAAGTTACCATCAGGAAAACATGGCTCCCATGAATATCCAGCGTCATCAATCCAGACCAACGACGAACTTTCTGTAGGTTTTGAACGTTTGGCTGGTGCCAATTTAGTAAGATGTGCTGATTTCCTTGCATTTTTACGAGCACGCAATACTAGTTTAGGTTGCGTTATTTGTATTTGTTCTTGAGTAGTCTGTTTTTTCGTTGTTGCTGATGGACCGGTGTTCTGAGAATTCGATGGTACTGGTGTTGATGATAATATATGCATACTGACATCTGAATGAGACGTTGATGGCAAAGGTGATGATTCTCTTCTTGGTTCTGTTTGTGGTGATTGTAAGAGCCCAACACTCAGGTTTTGTGATGAATTATCTAAGACATCTGTTATAAATTGTGTTATTTCTAAATCATCACAATAATCAGCTACCTGACTATCACCAGCTGAACTACGTATTACAAGCTCACATGGAGCCTGTAATTGTTGTTTCGGTAAATTGTCCAAATTTCCACCAAAATCTTCATCCGCAGAGTCCTCTCCTGAGAGGTTCCCCTCTTCATTTGGAGGCTCCATGTACATTTTTAATACATCGTCATCATCATCGTCATCAGAATTTAAGGTCATGAGATACTCCGCTGCCTCTTCCGCCGTCATAAGTTTCCTGAAATAAAAAATCAAAACATTATAACTATATTTGTATATACTATATAGATTCTGCCTAACGTTACATATATGTAACAGAAGTAAACAAATGGCTTCCACTATGAACTAATTGTAGAAAATTGAATTAAAAAATCACCAAAATGTAGTAATAATATCATGTTATAATACTGCACACAAAAGTTTTCATAATATGTACAGGGAAATTTAAAAAAAAAAGTACTTACCTATACACTCTCTTCTTTTCCGACATTATTTTCAACTTACAAAACAACAACAGATGAAACAGCTCAGAAATCACTGCTGTTCATTCAATACTGATTCAAATTATTTTTATAGGAGAGTAGTCCTATTTCACTACGACATAAAACATGTTTGAACCAACAGTAGATCAAATTTAAGTATCTAGTTGCAATAATGAAAATATTGTTGCGGTGTTACTTGTATGTAACGTAAGGCGGTAATGGGTTAATACACTGTTCGCATTTACGATTCTGTTCTTTTCCTTTCTAAAGTCTGTGGTATTACAATTGTTACAATTGGCTTCAGTTAAATTTTGCCACTGATCGTATGCAGCTGAATTAAGATCTTGAAGAGTGTAACTAAATTCTTCATTTGCAACAGAGACACGCAATACGCTTGAGTGTTCTGTTTGAAGGGTTTCATAATTAGATCGAGTGCAAGTCCTAACCGTTTCTATATAAACTTATAAAAAGGAGAAAATACCGTTAAAGTGTCATTATAGTATGATTGTGTAAAGAAATATGAACTTTGAATTATGAAGTAATAACCCATTTTTTTCTCTTGAAAGACATATCTTTAATTGTCAAAGTAACTTTAATTTCCATAAAATAAAATGAAATAAAATTAAATGGAACGTGTACACGCCATGTTGATTAAAACAATACAGAGATTGACCAAGATTAAGGGGGGGGTAGAGTTTTAAAGGCGAAAAAAAAGCATATTTTTGAGATTTTTTTGCGGCGACATGAGTAATATAATTTTATTAAATTTAATTACATATTATTGTACAACTTTTGAAGTATGTCAGAAAAAATTTTCAATGAAAAATATTGATAAATGAGCCGGTGACGGTGAATCTCCAGAGGCGCCTTGAAAAAAAGTGGTTAGAAGTCTTAGAAGTAACTGACTGACTACGCACTATCATACAATTATTACAGCTCGGTTAAGGGCATGGGACTTACAATGTTTAATAGTGGGAGTCGAGCGGCTACCGGGCAGGTATAAAAATCAGATATCACGGCCGGTCGATTGAAACGTTGTAACTCCGTTAGTTTTACTCGGATTGACTTAAAATTTGTACACAATATTCTCGACATATTGTTCATTGAGAAAAAAAATGCAAAAAAAATAATTTTACCCCCCCCCCTTAAGCAAGATTACAAATGACTTAAATAATAAGTCAAACTGACATCTATGATCAAATTGAAATTAGCTCCGAGATCTTGCGGATGTTGAATAACGACAAATTTCTCTGGTAAAAGCTTGTTGGCTAACTCCTCATACAAAATAGTGTATATAGTTTCTAGGCATTGATTATTATCAACGTGGTTCCAGAAACTAAATCCAAAACATTGTGTCCACATAAAATCATTCTTTATAAGCATACGTTAAAATTATTTTGTTTTCTTTAGTAAAAGCAGATGCATACCTTTCTTGTAACGTAATTTCCAGGGCTGCCTGAACAACAACGTCAGACTAGCCTCCTTTATGATCAGTACCATTAATAACTAATTCATAGATGTTTTTCCGTAAAAATCGACCAACACTCGAGCTTGATGCATTCTAATACATTTATCTCGGGTTATGGGGTAGATATTATTTGCGTATCCGTCAAGTACTGAGGAGCTGTGAGAATTCATTCCACCGCTGCCACCAAATGTGATTGTAGCGGGTCTTTGAATGGACATTGAGCCGAGTTTTTCTAGGAGGAGGCGGGTTAACGTTTGTCAATTCAGAGTTTCCGTGTTTAACAATATAATTTTTAAAAATTGTGAAGGAGTATTCGCAATGAAATATCAAAGACAGTACTTCAACGCAAAATAATATCCAACAATAAAAGTGTAATTATAAAAGATAAGAGTATATAAAATATTTTATATGAAAAATCACAGAAGGTACTGTTCCATATTTTATATATTATACAAACTTCAAACACTTTAAAAGTTCAGGAGACACATATCATAACTTTCAATGCTGTATCGTGAATTACAGTGTTGATATGTCATCCATGCATTTTGAAAACGTTCTTTTTACCATACAGGGTATACCTATTAATTAATGCCGCCATTATTTCACACATTTGTGAGTACTTATTTTCTGTAGATAATGTTGCTAAAACAGCGGATGTATTTACATTCAATAATTCATTTTCATCGTTTAGTCGGTCCGTTAATATAGTCTTGGATAAATTACACATTTTGCATTTTTCAAAAAATTTGGAATTTAATCCGATTCTTTGTTCACTTTCAATTTCCATATCTGCGACAAAACACTGGAACCGATTTTTAATATTGGGTCAAAAAAATAACGGATGTCGACAATTCTTCGTCCAGTTATGAGCGCAGGCACTCCGAGCGATCCGGCCGCTCGTATACCTGCTCGACGCTTGCTAACTATTTCTTCTGTAACTCCGAAAATAATTTGAATTTGTTTCTGAAATTTTAGGGATATATTCTTGGATAGTTTGGGAAGACATTTATGCAAAAAAAATCGATGCTGATTGATGATCTGTCACAATAATTTTTGAAGGAGGTACTGCAGCTTTTTTTATCATGACGTTCAGAAAGCATATTATGATCTACTGAAAGTCGATATTTTTTTGCGGTCTACCCCTATTTTATATAAAATAAAGTGGGTCTTCGGACTAATCCTCCTGTCGCATCAATTGGTAAATGTTGGTGCCGTTGAAGTTTTTTAATAAACCCTGTAAAGGTTTAATACGGTGGTTGTCCAATAATGCAAAGAAAAGCAACCGTATTCTATGTCTCTTATTATTCCAATAAGTGCTTGACATTGTTAAAATCATTGCAAATCATGCATGTAAAAATTTTCTTGAATTGTTTATTCACCAATAATGAACATACTTCCTAATATTTTTGTAAGGTGAAAAACTGAGTAAACGTCTTTACAGCCGCCATCATAATTGCCAGCGATTGATGATCTGTTACAATAATTTTTGAAGGAGGTACTGCCACTTATATAAAATAAAGTGGGTCTTCGGACTAATCCTCCTGTCGCATTAATTGGTAAATGTTGGTGCCGTTGAAGTTTTTTAATAAACTCTGTAAAGGTTTAATACGGTGGTTGTCCAATAATGCAAAGAAAAGCAACCGTATCCTATGTCTCTCATTATTCCAATAAGTGCTTGACATTGTTAAAATCATTGCAAATCATGCATGTAAAAATTTCCTTGGATTGTTTACTCATCAATACTGAACATACTTCCTAATATTTTTGTAAGGTGGAAAACTGAGTATACGTTTTTACAGCCGCCATCATAATTGCCAACGATTGATGATCTGTCACAATAATTTTTGAAGGAGGTACTCCATTTTTTTTTATCATGACGTTCAGAAAGCATATGATCTACTGAAAATTGACAGTTTTTTTGCGGTCTACCCCTATTTTGTATAAAATAAAGTGGGTCTTCGGACTAATCCTCCTGTCGCATCAATTGGTAAATGTTGGTGCCGTTGTAGTTTTTTAATAAACTCTGTAAAGGTTTAATACGGTGGTTGTCCAATAATGCAAAGAAAAGCAACCGTATTCTATGTCTCTTATTATTCCAATAAGTGCTTGACATTGTTAGAATCATTGCAAATCATGCATGTAAAAATTTCCTTGGATTGTTTACTTACCAATAATGAACATACTTCCTAATATTTTTGTAAGGTGAAAAACTGAGTAAACGTCTTTACAGCCGCCATCATAATTGCCAGCGATTGATGATCTGTTACAATAATTTTTGAAGGAGGTACTGCCACTTATATAAAATAAAGTGGGTCTTCGGACTAATCCTCCTGTCGCATCAATTGGTAAATGTTGGTGCCGTTGAAGTTTTTTAATAAACCCTGTAAAGGTTTAATACGGTGGTTGTCCAATAATGCAAAGAAAAGCAACCGTATCCTATGTCTCTTATTATTTCAATAAATGCTTGACTTTGTTAAAATCATTGCAAATCATGCATGTAAAAATTTTCTTGAATTGTTTACTCACCAATAATGAACATACTTCCTAATATTTTTGTAAGGTGAAAAACTGAGTAAACGCCTTTACAACCGCCATCATAATTGCCAACGATTGATGATCTGTCACAATAATTTTTGAAGGAGGTACTGCAGCTTTTTTTATCATGACGTTCAGAAAGCATATGGTCTACTGAAAATTGACAGTTTTTTTGCGGTCTACCCCTATTTTGTACAAAATAAAGTGGGTCTTCGGACTAATCCTCCTGTCGCATCAATTGGTAAATGTTGGTGCCGTTGTAGTTTTTTAATAAACTCTGTAAAGGTTTAATACGGTGGTTGTCCAATAATGCAAAGAAAAGCAACCGTATTCTATGTCTCTTATTATTCCAATAAGTGCTTGACATTGTTAGAATCATTGCAAATCATGCATGTAAAAATTTCCTTGGATTGTTTACTTACCAATAATGAACATACTTCCTAATATTTTTGTAAGGTGAAAAACTGAGTAAACGTCTTTACAGCCGCCATCATAATTGCCAACGATTGATGATCTGTCACAATAATTTTTGAAGGAGGTACTGCAGCTGTTTTTATCATGACGTTCAGAAAGCATATGATCTACTGAAAATTGACAGTTTTTTTGCGATCTACCCCTGTTTTATATAAAATAAAGTGGATCTTCGGACTAATCCTCCTCTCGCATCAATTGGTAAATGTTGGTGCCGTTGTAGTTTTTTAATAAAGGTTTAATACGGTGGTTGTCCAATAATGCAAAGAAAAGCAGTAGTATCCTATGTCCCTTATTATTCCATTAAAAGGTGAAATATCTTTCATAATGAATAAGGATATAATAGGGTCTTCGTTGTCCTCGTTTTATGGATTTGCATTTTAATACGCGTAATACATTTACAGATGTCAGCTGACTAGGCTCTTGTCCTCCAAAGTTCATAACAATTTTGGCCAAATTTTTATGTACTTATGACGAAGATTTACCTTTGCCAATAATTTGTTTTACTGCATTTTCTTTTTGTTTAGCAGTTAAATTTCTCTTTTTATCGAAATGACAACATTTAAAAAGATCGTACACTTGATTGTAACGCTAGAGTTTGGTTCTGGCGGCTTATTTACTGCCATAACTAAGTTAACAGCGTCTTAATCTGATTTCTCTTAGTAGATGTCTAAGATATTTAATCGAGTTATTCTTGCCAACATAAGGAATTTTTTAAATTTTCCAATGACTATACAATATATATATACTTTTTTTGTTGTTTTCTTCGTTTCAGTTTACTCTTTCGCAGTTAGTTTCTTTCTTCCTTTTAAACACGGTGGAATATTTATGGTGGTTCGATTTTCTCTTTATCCTACGAACTCTGTCAGCTAAGACTGGGTCTCCTTTATACTACAAATAACAGATTTTACATTATAAGCTGCTTCAAGGGGGCAGTATTTCGCGTTCACTTAAAACAACCCATTATGTATTCTGCCGCTTTATTCACGAACTTTAGGCACGTAAGCTACTCTAAGTTTACGTGTCAAAAAGTTAGTAGATTGTGCGACTGGATACATAATGAGATGTTTTAAGTAAGCTTTAAGTATTTGATATTAAAGTCATAATACATTTTAAAAATTAGTAAATAAATGAAATGTTAAGTAATATGAAATTATACTTACATGTTTCACTAAAGTGCTGATATCACGACGCAGCTAATAATGTTTTTACATGTCTCTCACAACTAATTTTAATAACACAACTTGACTGTACAGCTCAATGGCTCTTTGACAACTGACTAGCGACCTTACATTTTCAACTTCTCGGTACAACCGTCCTCTGACAACTGACTATATAGCCTCTATTTCTTTCACAAATTAATGTATTTAAATTTTTCAAATTTGCCCCTCCCACCGGATTAGTAAATCTTTGTTGGTCGTGTTTATTATGTCATTAATTAAATATACCTATAAGCCGATAGCTCATGACCTTTTTTTCGTGAAATGTTTGACGCAGGTAGAAATTTTACGTGGTAGTATCGACAGAATAGATAGGTAAGCAATGAAAGGTTTGCTTTTTTTGCCTTTTCTGTGATATACAAATGTCATGTGTAGTAGACGAGCTCCAAAAAAGAAACACTAATTGTAGAGTTTTAGTGTCAGAAGTAGGATATAGCTGTTTTAATAAATAGCAAGATTTGCACTTAGTTGCAAAATGTTTTAGATGTTAATTTCGTAATAATGTATTTTTTTAAGTTTCCAACACTTCCTTATAGACGACATTCGCTGTATACGACGTGGCGCTTCCCTCGATGAGTTTTCCTTGTTTCGTACCTTCTGCCGGTACACAGGCCTTGTCTCATATATGAGGGGCCTAGTTCCAAAGTGTACAATCTCCAGTTGGAAGATATTTCTAGCAAACAAAAAAAACCTCTATATTGAATGTAATGTATTCTTTTTAAAATTTGAATATTTTATTGAGATATTGTCATTAGCTATAGATATTTTATGGATTTCTAGAAAAAAAAAGAATTCCTTTTCAAAAATATTTTCAAAAAAGATATGGATATTGTACGATATGAAATTTTTTGGTGGAGATTGTTCACTTTGGAAATGAAATAACGCTTTTAATTCAGGTAAACACATTTTTATTTCGTCTTTACTAACAAACATAATTAGTAGTTCAGACTCAGTTACCTAACATAAACGAAAACGTTTTTTCCAATCATATAAAGTTTAAATAAAACATTGTTCACATAACATTATGAAAACTATATAACTAGGTAACTGGATTAAATAATCGCAAAAATTAAACTGTTAAGCTACACTCTTCTTCCTCTGCTTCGCATATTAACGTGTTCTCAGTATCTTCGTCTTGACATCCTTCTTCCAGCACAAATTTATAAAATTGTAATCTAGGGTCACTTTTCCACTCCTCTCCATAATGTGAAATAAGTAGATTATTGACATCATTTTTTTTATTTTCGCCTACTGAATTCTTCTTGGTAATTATGGATGGATCCATATTAGGGATGCTTTTACCTTTTTTGTAATGGATTTTCCCATCCCTAGATCAGATCTATAGTTTCTTTCTCCCCGGACTATTACTACCCCCTTTGAATTCTTATTAAGTATCATTCTTTTCATTTTAGAAAAAGCAAAGTGCCACTGACCCGGCAACTTTATAAATTTACTTGTTTCTTCCTTCCAGTTATTAATTTTAACGTCTTCTCCTACCTTAAGCACAGTTGCATACCTCGAGAAAATATTTATATATTCGTCTGGCTCTAAAATGATCTCTTTTTTACTAATATCTCGTTCTATGTGACCAAACACTCTGTCCGGAGGTATAAATGAATGTCCTCTCACTGGAAAAATAACTTCAATGTTCGTTATTTGGTTTTGCTTAGAGAGCCAGTTGCAACACATTGTGATAAGGGTTGTGTTTTTATTTTGTCCCCCGCATCCATCACACATCAGTCTAATAGTCTGAATATCGGTAAAGTCAGACGTATTCAAGATGTGGTGAATGCAGGAGGCAATCTCATTTGATCCCTTGCTGTACTCATTTTCGGTCCAACAAAAACTTGTAACTGTGGAACTGTTTAGTTTAGTTTTCGAAGTGCCTCTAACAACAGTAAAATTATAGATATAAAACTGTCTAGAGTAGTACGCTTGCTGATCTGGAACTTTGGGCAGCACCTGATTTTTTTGACAGTCGAATGAAAAAATTGCCACGCCATACTCTGCTTTTCTTAGAAGGCTAAAATATGCTTGAGCTCTCATTTTGTGTACTCTCTTCTCTGTCATTAGGTTAGTTTTAATATTTTCATCGTTGCAGCTTTTAATCTTTTCTGTCAACTGCAGACATGTAGAACATACATCTGTGCGTGGAGTTCCAAATCCCAAATTATATTGTGTGTTAAAAACATGTCTAAAGTAACTTTTTTTCACTAGTTGCTCCTTATTCTCATTTTGGTACATGATCCACATTTTTGTGATATTTAAAGAAGAATCAAGATACAGCCTTTCACTCTGTCCCCTGCAATAATGACTCTCAATGCCCTTAAATTTCTCAATAAAATTCATAACCGATTGTTTTTTGCACTGATATTTTGCCAACTTCCTATCACCACCACGGTTTTCCCGAGCTGGTAGCGAAGTTTTAAAATAATTTTTTGTCACTGTGTCAGTCCTCCTTCTTGTAATTCCCAAAATGGCCATAAAAGAATTTTTACAAACTAGAATTAATTTTTTTTGCTGACTAAGAACATAAAATTTTGTTTGAAATATTTTCCTGCTGTGTTTCGAATTTTTTGGCCTCTGTCGCTTTACTGGTGTAGTTTTACAGTATTTTAAAATAAAGTTATCTTGATAAATTTTTTGTTTAACTTCATAAAACTTGCTGTGGAAATTCCTAATTTCAGCCATTGTTAGCGAAATGCACTGAAATGCAGAGGTTTTGTGTCCACATGTTGGGTAAACCGGAAGATAATTTGGACCATACCTATACAAACAATTAATATCGTATCTTAGAAACTTGATCTAAACCTTAATATTATTATTAATCTCTAATCCAACTTACCTAATCAGTTTTTCCTTATTCTTCTTCCATTCTGTAGGATTTTTTATTCTTTTCCGAGCGTTTCTCTTACTTACAACTGGTGTTATGTTAACATCCATTTACAAATCTATTTTAATTAAACACTTTTATGAAAATATATGAAATATAAGCACCACTACACTGCACAATTAATAAAGACAACCTTTCTTTTCAACAGAACTCAGAATAATAAGATAATTTCGAGTTCTAACCTGTAAAAACACGTAAATAGCTGATTTTATCGCGAAAGAAATATTGCTCACTTTGAAAATTAGTGTATATAATAATATAACAATGTATTAATATGCATTGGAGATTGTACGTTTTGCTTTAGTTGACGAGTTAGGAGTTTGTACGGTTTGGAACTAAATTATTATTGGAGATTGTACGTTATGGAACTAGGTCTAATTTTCAACACCAAAAGTAGACTTGAGATTGACCGTTTTGATACGAAATGATGGTTTATTTCAATTCAGCGCTAAAAACTGCGTTTGAAATGCCATCTATCTCTTTTTAATTAAAACATGGAGATTGTACACTTTGGAACTAGGCCCCTCATATATAGGGTGTGGCAGAATGGAATCCCTGATTTGGCGGGTGAATTGTGAAAAAAACAGGTCAAGATAAAAGAAAAAGTTTTTTATTTTTGAAAAGTACATATTACGTCATTTTTTTACTTAACTTTTAAAGATAATATCGTCCAAGTGGTGGCCTTGGCGGGCGATGCTCATATTGAGCCGTTCAACAAAGTTTTCACATTTCCTTCCAATACTTTGACATCTCCTTGACTTGATATAATTCTCTCCTTGAGTGACATTTCTTTGGAGGATTTATTTTTTCAATAACGTCCTCCCACGGATATAAAATCTCATCGGGTTTTTCTGGCCACTTCCAACTCTTAGTCGTTTTTTGCATAGAACTTATCAGCACACTTTCTTCATTGATATCTAATATCTTTCCAGGAAAATATTCTCCCTCGTAAACAAAAATAACAAAATCTCCTACTTTATAAGTTGACAAAAAATCAACTGGTTGTGGCGGGGTTTTTTCAGAGTTTTCTTTCATAGAGACAACGACGCGATTGCTGGTTATCATTGATTCATCTTCTGAAAACTCAAGCGGTCCTTCTGATGAGTCTCTAAGCGAAAAGCAAGAATCAGATGATTCTTCTGAACTATCATTTAAAATTTTACGTTTGATTGCACAAATTTTGCTGGAAACATTTACAGCGCGTGGAACTTTTTGTTTTGTTTTGAGTTTTTTAGCATCTTTGTTTCTTTTCTGATCTTCTATTTGCAACTTTTCAGGAGTGTCTGTAAGAATACGTGATCTGCCCTTTTCTCTACCTTTACTATTATTGCGCTCATTTGCCTCACCACTTTCCTCAAATTTTTTTTTGAATTCTTCCACTCTCTTGCAGACGTTGGCTCGAAGTTTTAAAAAATCTGCAATCTGCTTTGTTTTATTAGCGATAGCGCTGTTCCAAATTTTCAAGCTGTCTTTCCCCAATAATCGAGTTACGTGCACCGAAGGATTAATAACCTTCGGTGCTTGCAAGGAATGGCCATTGTGTTATTATTGTTTTGAGATTTCCCTGTGGATTGATTTGGGCCGTCTGAGTTGGACGACCTTTGTTTTGACATTTTTCAGTCAAATAAAAATACAGACAGCTTGCAATTTCATTACCGCCACGTAGCTATTGTTTCATCCCAGAAATAGCAAAAACCTGTCGTGTTGGTTATATAAAAAACGGTGAAATTAAAGCAACTTAATTCTCTCTCTTGTAAAAAAAAAACAGATTCTTGCCCGCAAGTAACTGGTAAAACAGCTTCCAAGTCAAAACATGATACGATCAAATCTTGATTTTTTTTCGATTTTAAAATATCTTCATTCTTCTCTATTCTACATCTATCTTTGTCCACTATAATATGCTTCTCATACTCTTCTCGCAGGGTTATTTTCTCAGCTATGGTAGAATTATTATACTGAGCACAAATACTACATTGATCTTTTTTTGGCTTGAAAAAAGAAATGTTAAATTTTGTATTGAAAATTTGTCGATAGTTACTTAATTTTGCCACTAGCCGTGCGTTTTCTTTTTGTCGCTCAGTATACATTCGGTACATTTCAGCAATCGCCAGAGACCCGTCAATGTATTCCCTTGAAGTTTGGGCACGTAAATAGTGAGACTCTATTCTTGGGAATAATTTTGTGTTCAACGATTTCATCTGTCAAACCAGCATCCTTCTTCTTTCTTTCGTAAGTACCCCTTTTATCTCCCAAAAGAAGTTCTTACTAACTTGTTGCTGATATCCAAAGTCGCCAAGAAAATTTTTTGACAAATCTTAAATGTTTTGAGTTGCTTTGTTAAATTGTAGCTCATGTTAACACCTCTATTTTTGGTTCTGTTTTTTAAAATTCGTCTGTATTTAGTACTAGTTTTCTTGACATGGTTGACAATAAAATTTCGTAGTAAGTTTCGATCACTCAAACCCCAGAATTCTTTATGGATATGCAGTCGATCCTGTTCAGAATATTTAGTAGTACATTTGAATCTACATTTTTTGTCGCAACCAGGTTTTACGCGTCTAGCATCTACTATTTTTTTACTGTCGGAAATATAGCTCTGCTCAGAATTCACTTTTAATTTTTTAATATTCTTTGCCCAATTTTTAGATTTTCGTTCCCTTTTCCTACATTTTACCTGCTTGTTTTCATTGGGGTTATTGACATTGTCATAATTAATTTCTTCAAAATTTGTGCTGTCTAAAGAATTTTTGATGTCAGTTGGAATATAATTACGATCTTTAACACTGTCATCACTATCAAAATGTAAATTAATATTTTCTCCAAAAGATTCATAATATACAGAGCAGCTGCTATTATTATTTTAGTTTTAAGTCGATCGAATGATCTTCTGATTGATGTGGGATTTATTGTAGCCTAAAAAATATTGAAACATTAGAAATAATGTCTGTATAAATTGGAACACTGATGTTTCAAATATATTTGCATCAATGCGAACAATATTTCAAGACAAACTATATAACGCGATTAAAATATAAGGTGGAAATAAATTTGAATCATAACAAATTTATTCTTAATTGTCGAATGAAATTCAAATTTACGTTCGCTTTTTTGGCGACGGGACGACTGGCCGTTAAATCCAAACAACTCGAAAATTGGTCCTTGTCTTCGTCACAGTCGAGATTGACGACTTTTGCCGTATAGTAAAAAACAGTATAACTACAAAAAAATGCCCTTACCTGTTCATTTTGTTTTGATACTGAATTTCGAGGCTCTTCTTGATCAGCAGTGAACAGTAACATGTTAAAATACCACAATGCAGGCTTATAAATGTTCACCTGATCTTTTTGATTTCCGAATTTTTTTCAATTCTTTTCGAATAGCACTTCGTAGATTATTTATCTTCTTTTTTACAGTATCTATTGTTGGACTTTCATCCGAAGTCTTATGAAAATTTAATAGTTTTTCATAAGCTTTACTTTTTTCATGCCTATTTGAATATGCTTTACTTTAATTTTCCATAGACATGAAAACTGTCGATATAAATCGATAAATTCCGTTATAAATGACGTTCTGTTGCTTGGATTTGCCATGTTCAAAAATGATGATCTATTGACTTTATAATTTCTTCTTGAGTCTTTTCGTTTTGACAGAGTACGTGTATACTCGATTGTTTGGAGAGGATGAAAAGCAAGTTGTTTTGACGTAGCGGATGCCAAATTTCAAGTTCCGCAATAATATTCTTGATTGGGCAATTGGTTGGAATAGTAGTTGCTGTTTTAGACAGAAGTTGAATTTCGCACGCAGGTTCTGTAGTTCGCTTTGATATCGCGATGTCCTTGCAGATGTAGTGTGCTTCTTTATATTCTTGACATTTTTCTAAGCCGTTGAGAAATGAGGAGACAGTTCTTGATTCGGAAACAAGGATAAAAGGTTTTTGTGGCTCGATGTAAAAATATAGGTTTGGATCGTTTTTGTGAGGTGTAGGTAGAGGAAACATTTGATAGAGATCATAAACAAAAGAGTTAGTTAAGGGAATATCAAATGAAATAACCATTAGATTATCTTGTAGATACGCTTTAGGTTGTATTAAGTTATAATAGACCATTGAAATGTACCTAAAGAGCTGGAACGGTCGCTCTACGTAAACCAACTGAGGCAAAATGATTTTTATGCAACCCGCCGTTATGACGTATCTCTGTCTCTCTCAAACACACTGCGTCTAATGTATTGCGGGGCTAAATTTTTATATTTAATTGTTTTTTCGCTTTATATAACCGACTTTGAAAACTTTTTCAAGAAAAGGATCAAAATTTGGACCAAACGAAATGAATGTTAAAGAAAAATATTCAAAATATGATCACATAATTTGTAATAAATTATAATAAAAATGTAGCTTTATACAATTTCATATTATATTCAGACAGTAACACAATTCAAAATAATAACAAATACAATTAATGTTAAATCTTACAACAGAGTCGTACAAAAAATTATATATTTTTAATTATTATTACCTATATCTAAAGGTAATAACTAAAAATATGGAAAAATAAATACCTATATACTTATAAACATAATATGGTTTATAAACTGAACTAACAATTCTTAAATAAAATGAGTTTAGTCATTTTTTGCCTAACACTTGATTCCTTTCCATGTAATTTTATATTTAAAAGTTTTGCATGATGATGCATTTTACACTTCACATAAATTTCTACAACACTACGTATTATTTGAAGTTCATGTAAGTCCTCGCAAATATGTTCTTCTACTGGAGGATGCTTTGGAAGAAACAAATTTAACTTTTGACAAAAATGGTGTAATGTCGAATTTTCTAATATTCGTTTGAAATTTTTTGAAAAGTTTTTATTATTTCCTACTAAATGTCTTATTTGCCGTTCTAAGTAATGAACTATTTTATAAATAACATCTGAAGAACAAACTAAACCACCCCGATTAACATTATTTGTAAACTTTTTATAGGTTTCTGTATCTAAAGCATAATAATGATCATAATTTAATTTTTTTCTGTTATACAGCACTATCTCTATACAGTAATTACATGTTAATTTCATTATTAATTTTCGACAAATATACCCTGACATGTAATAAATAACATTTTCCTGAAAATCTGTTAAGTTAACTTTAGCGAAATGGATAGATATATCTTCATCCCCACTATCATTTGATTCCCTCTGTTGTCTATTTTCAGATCTAAATTCTAAAACTGGAGTACAAATATTGCCAAAGTCTCCACAGTTTGCATGAACACTAGATTTAATAGAGTTCTTAAACAACAGTTGCCGTAAGGACCATTTTAATTGCAGACAATTTGGATTGTTATTCCAACCGCCTCTTCCCCTGATGCAGGAGAAAAACAATTCAAGATGGTCTTGTGAGCATTTATATGTCAATAAATATTTTAATCTTATCTCACTATTAAAAAGATCCTGGGCCAACCCGAGAGTACTCTGCATAGTAGTTATGAATCCCAAAGCGAATGTTTTTCTACTATGATTCAATATGGGAACTCCTTCAATCAATAAGGACTTTAAATATGCAGTTACATCAGCAAATGTTTCTTTGAAATATATTAGAGTTGAAGGTCTGATAGGTGCTTTATACCCTCTACCAAAAGGATTTCTCGAATTTAAATGATCAAATATTTGATCGATTTTTCTAATAAATTCAATAGTAGCTGCTGAACCTTCGAAACCATCAACACCAGTATCTTTCAGATATTGCAAAGCATCTGCTACTCCACTGCTTAGTGTCTGCGCAGCTAAGCGGACATTCATAACTTTATTTTTATAATAAATATGATGACAAGAAAGAGAATTTCCCAATCTTAACTGTTCCTTCTCTTGAATCGCGTCTAGATTTTTTAAGTAATCCCAACTGATACTTCCTAAATTAGAACACAACTGCTTGTCAGCAAATGCGTTTCGGGCCAACTTCAACATATGGCAGGTGTCTAACATACAATAAACTTTTACATCCGGTACGCAAGGATGTTCGAAATGTGAAACCAATTCTTCTCCACGAATGTTACATCCCAATTTATTGTATGTCGATACATTAATGCTTGTTCCATCTGATGTAATAGACCTGCATGTAATACCTACTTCAAACAAATTTCTCAAGCAACATGTTATCAGTTGGCATTGAATGTCCGCATTTGCTTTGTTGATTAAAAAGTACCCGACTGGACATTTAAAATTATCTCTATATGAAACAATTTGAAAAAACAGAGCCTCTGATGCTGCAGTATCATAGCTGGAATCTATAATGCCACCATAATCAACATTTCCCACAAATTTCCCAGCTGAATTGTCCCAAATCACCTGTTTCCTAATAGACATAGCATCAATTATAAGGGCACACTCTTTTAAATATGTGTCATTTGATGCTTTTTCTTTCAAAAATTCAAATATTTCTGACAGAAATCCGGGTTGACATTCAAATTGACTCAGCCACTTTCGTAATGTACGAGCATTTGGTAGTGAAAAATACTGGCGTAAGAAGTTATAAGCCTTTGGAGAATAAAAGTACATTGTATGCGCAAATTGTTTCATAATAGTAGAATATCTTCGTCGAATGGGGTTTACTGAAGAATTATTTTTATGGTGCACTATAAATTCTAAGGGAAAACCTGAAACAAAAAAAAAAAATCAAATTACGTCTAGGCGGTATACAGGAAACTGTTTACAGGTAGATACTACATGGACAAAATTATAAAATCATTAATTTAATGTATTTGTCCTTATACCTTATTGCCTGTGAACCAACTGCAATATGTATAGGTACTAACCAGGTAATAGGTATACTAACAGGTATATAATAGGATCTAATTTATATAGGTACCTAATTTATATAGGTACCTTCAAAATAATCCCTCAAAACAGAGTCCAAATTTTCACTGCTGTGTCCAGTTTTTGAAATTTCTTTAATAATAGTGTAGGTTAGTAGGGTAAATTTTTGGTTGCTAATTTTCACTAAGCCTAAATGATTATAGAATATTTCACTAGTTTGGGATATAGGAGTTAATTTATAAGAGTGGCAATTTATTATTAAGGAGTGAATTGCAATGAGTGATAGTATATGTCTAGTCATTTTTGCTAGTTGAAGGTCCAGGGTCATGTTCTGAAAAATTTGAAATGTATGGTTTTAACATATTCAAATGATATGTTTTTATTTTAGTTTTTGACATCTGTAAATCTGCGGTTTTGTTTTGATGTACGTTAATTATTTTATAAGGTCCTTTGTAGTTAGGAGCCAGTTTTTTATGTTGAGCTTTTGACAAAATGTCGCGTACTAAAACTAAATCATTTATTTTAAATTCGTATTCTTGGTTGTGAGTCTTGTCGTAATTTTGTTTAGATTGCGTCTTTTTCTGTAATTGAGATGTTTTAGCAATTTCTCTAATTTATTTTTATTAATTTAGATTTTATTTGATCAGAATATTAAAAATATTCATTGTAATTTTTTGCTTTTACCGATTTAGGTATTTTGGGGTCTTTTCCGAAAACTGGTTCATAAGGAGTAAAGTTAGTTGACTTATGTATATGAGAATTATATGAGAAGACGGCTTGTTTTAGATATTCATCCCAATTCTTTTGATTTTCGTTAATAAAACATTTAAAATAGTCTTTCAGAATTAGGTGGGTCCGTTCTAATGAACCGTTAGTTTGAGGATGGTACGGACTATTGAAGAGTTGATTTACGTTTATTAATTTATTAAATTCTTTAAATGTAGTGGAAGTAAATTCTCTACCTTGATCGGTATGAATGGTTTTGGGGAACCCGAATTGCGTGCAGAATTTGAGAAATTTGGATGCAACTATTTGTGCGTCATGTTCATAAAGAGAATAAGCTTGAATGAATTTTGTTAAATCATCTTAAAGGGTTAAGATAAAACGTTTCCCGTTATTTGTTTCGGGTAGAGGATCAACTACGTCCATGGCTATACGTTCACAAAACCATGAGGAGGTTGTTGTGATTTCCATTGGACTTTTGTTTGGTTTGAAATTTGTTTTTGATTTTTGGCAAGTGGGACACTGTTTGATGTATTGTTCTATATCGTTTTTCATATTATCTCAATAGTAATGTCTTTTGATTTTTTCATAGGTTCGTTGAAAACCTTGATGTCCGGCTAAAGGATGATCGTGATTTTCTTTTAAACAATTTTGTATAGTTTCAGGTGTTTTTAGTTCCATCTTTTCGTTATTAAATAATTTATAAGAAAATGTTTTAAAAATATATTGCAACGTAAAGTTAAGTGTATCAATTAAAAAAGTTAGGTGCTGGTCAGAATTATTTGACATGAATGTTAATGTTCTTTGATGTGGATTTATGTTAAGGTTTGAAATATGTTTTATAATTGGATTTGGCTGAACGTCTCTTGGATTGTAGAATCCTCCAGTGGGGCGTTCGTCACTGGGGATTGCGTTAAGTTTAAATGGTTGACATTAGAGTGTTGATTATGAATTTGGTTAGTATTTTGGGAGTTTTGGTTTTGTTTTTGTTGGTTATTATATTGACGTTCGCGACATTTGTGGATGTCGTGTCCTTTGTTTTTGCAATAATTACAAAATTTTCTTGGGTCATAGCTGTTAGTTTTTTGTACTTGTGTTTTGATTTTGATTTCTGTTTGGTATTGAACGAGACTTTTTCCTACAGTTTTGAGTCGAATGATTGTTCATTTTGCAATAAGAACACCATGTGGTTGAATGTTGTTTTTGATTTCTATTATGGTAATTGTGAATTTTCTCTTCCTGTAGTGCTATCGAAAAGGCTTCGTTCAAATTTGTTATGTCTCTAGCACGTAACATTTGTGAAATATGTGGATGGCAGTGTAAGATGAATCTGCGTAAGGCAGTTTTTTTAATCATTCTCTTCATGGCGTCCATGTCGATTGTGTTTTCTAATTTACTTTCTTCGGCAGTTATGCACTCATTTTTTTATTTGATCAAGTCTTTTATAATATTCAGTCACGGATTCTGTAGGACGTTGGCGTATGTTGCCTAATTCCTCATGTAATTGTGTGACATTTTTTATTGTGCTATAATATGACTTTAAAATTGTTTTCAGTTGATGCCATGAAGTGAGTTCATTCACATTAATTCATTTATGACTTCACTAGAAATTTGTGATACAACGTACATGAACAATGGTGGCTTTTGTTCTGTTTGTATTTATTATGAATGATTGTAATGTTTTTCTATCACCATTGAAAGGTTTGATAAATTTGAATAGGGTATTTAAATTAAGTTTTTGAGTCGAAGTTTCTTCTTCGTCCTCGGAAAGTTGAAGATCTCTTTGTTAGCTATCTGGATTTTGATTTGAGGAAGCCATTGTAGGTAGGAATAGAATACGAGAACGGCTTACTTGTATGTTTTTGCAGACCTCTGGGGTAGCTTTCACGATGGCGCAGACTGTTGGAGTAGCGTCTTCGTGTTGTTTTGCAGACCACTGGGGTAGCTTTCACGACGGCGCAGACTGCTGGAGTAGCGTCTTCGTGTTGTGTTGTCGTACACCGCTGGGGTGCTTCGTTGTTCACAGACCTCTGGGGTGTTGATTGCGGATTTAAAGAGGGTACTTTTTTAGCAAACTTTACTTCTAATAATTCATCTTCTGTTGAAACAACTTGTCCAACATAATATTTTATAGTATCATGATGTTGGAAATTATTTAAGGCCAAATAAGTTTTTCTTATGAAAAACAATCAAAAATGTAGTATTTTTGAAGGAAAAATAAAGTTTATTTCTAAAAAAAAAATGTTTTATTAAAATCAGACGTTTCGCTGTATTAAAGCATCTTCAGTGTTTTAAAAACAAAAAAAAATTGAATCTACAAAAATAAAATCAAAATTTAACATAGATGATATTGTTAATGTAAAGTTACAAGATAAAAATTTTTTAATTTTTTATCAAAATAAATGCAACAAATGCACGTTTTAATCAAACTCACCATTATTTTTAAACGAAGGAGAATTTATTTGTGAAATAAACCATTTTATTATTTTTTTTTATACTATTATAAAATAATAAATATACAAATGTTTGCTTCATGATGAAATGTTTAATTGTATTTAATATAATATAATATTTTATTATTTTTTTCCCCAAAAATTTTACCAGTACCCAATCGTTTGTTGTGATATCTTTTACAAGCTTATGGAGTTCGTCCATACACTTTTCCAAATCTTCCTGTTCTCTTATTTCTTCTTCTATATCATCATCATCCTCTTCATAAATTGGTTCGGATAGCCCGCTTTCACTGTCAGCTTTTTCTGTGAAATTCTTGATATGCGTTTATCTTGTGGTTGTAGGTTTGCCGTGTAATTTGAAGTCTCTATAACATTTGTAATTACCTCTGCGTCTCTTCCAATTTTTTTCTTGGGTTTCTTCGGTTCTGTTGGTGTTTGTTTGACAGTCTCTAGCAATAGTTCCTCAAAAGTGCAGCTTCTGTCACTTAGTGTGCTTGAAGATGGTTCAGGCTGATCATTTTCGTGATTATTTGGTGATAATTCATTGTTGTTGGCCCGCAAATTATACTGTTCCCATCTTTTATAAGCCAGAGGATCATATACTTCCTTTTTAATGACTTTGGAGTCATATGGAAAAATTCCCCCTTTTTTAAAACCGTTAGAGATAACATCTGGCGATATTTGAGACCACACTTTCCCCACCAGCTCGCTAAACTTTTTCTTAGGAATTTTTCGGTCCTCATTATGTTTTTGCCATTCCAATAACATTACGTCTCACTTTACTTCCATCGATTTGAATACGCTTAGGTCTAAGGGCTGCAGCAGATGAGACGAGTGTGGCGGTAATTTTAAAATTATTCATGAGAAGAAAAAGATTATTATATATAATATTTAAATTTTCGATGTCTTTTTTGTAATTTATTGATTCTGGGTTTTTTTTAATATAAATCATTTCAAGTATTAAGCGTTTTTTAAAATTTTCTTCAAATTTTAGAATTTTAGTATTGTTAAAATTGAAATTATGTTGTAAATTGTATGCATGTTCGGTTAAGCTAGTTACATTTTCATTAGGATTGTATTTTTTATTTGTGTAAACGTCCAGTTGACGGTGCGTTATTGTCACTAAAATGCCACACAGCCATTATAAGTTCAAAATGATTTCTTGACATTATTTTACTTATTTCGTTTTTATAGAATGGTCTCCGAGTCCAGTAATCTCTTATTTGAGGATATTTACACAATCCCATCCAAAAATTAATCCAATAAAAATTTCCATTTCCGAATCTGGAACAGGCTTCCATTTATTAAAGTTGAGTGCGTTTTTGTATTTATATATTGCTGAGCATATATATTTGTTTGTTCTACCATATGAGCTACTATTTCATCAGTTACTAACAATTTAAAAAAATTGTAAGGGGTAGAAGGGTTGCAGGTCTCTATAACTTCATAGTTGATACCGCTATTATTTTCAGTAAACTGAAAACTTCTCAATTTGCTAAAATCTATCGGTCCCCAGGTTATATGCTGATTTTGGGGTTGCTCTTCCTCGGAATCATCATTCATCATAGCACCAAAAATTACATCTTCGATTGTACGATCAACATTAGTGGCTATTTGTGGAGGTTCTTCGCCGCTTTCGCTGGATGATTAACCAGGAAGTGTTGAAGATGTTGATGGTTTCAATGATAGTGATTTGACTTCAAAAACTAAAAATAAGTATATAGGATGTACCTAATAAAAGCTGTTCTAAAAAAATTATGCCGATTTAGAAAATTATGTTATGGTAATTGTTACCTTTTGCGCGTTTGATTTTTGAGTAATTATCATAATCATTGTCATCATCGCTAGATTCTTCAGGCTCGTATTCATCCGAAGAACCTGAATCAGCAAAAGGCTCTTCTTCCTCATCAGACAGTACTTCCTGAAGTAGATTTCGAATGCGCTCTTGTTCTTTATCAAAAGAATCGGACATATTTTCTCTATAACTGCGAGCTGCACACTAGATTCACTAATATAGCACTATTGTTATGCACTGGTATATATTGTACTGTATGGCAGCCATTACACGGTCAATCTAGATCATGATCCGACCAAGGTCGCGGATCGCAGTGAATTGACGGATCTTGGTGCGATGATTGTGAGATTAGACGGTCAATCCAGATCATATCAGTCCACTTTTCGCAACCGTTAGATGAACACGCGTGCACAACCACAAAATGGATCTGAATAAGAAAAAAGCTTGTGTAGCAATAATTATTGCTTTTGCTCTGAAGAAACGCGTTAAGAGGAAACGTTGGGTCAAACCATGGTTATTAAAGAGGAACATCTACACACATCTGAACTTATTAGATGAAATTCATAGTACTGAGGAGGAGGAGGATTATGCAAATTACTACAGGATGAAGGAGGCATGCTTTGATCATCTGTTGGAAATGGTTACACCACACTTGTTAAAACAAGATACCTGCATGCGAGAGAGCATAACTCCTAAAGAAAAATTGGCTGCTACATTGCGTTACCTCGCGACTGGCAGAACTATTGAATGCCTAAAATTTTCAGTCATAATGTCCCCAGCTGCCATTGGTGAAGCCATTATAGACACATGCAGAGCACTTATTCATGTTCTTCAGTCTTATATAAAGGTATGTAAAAAAACATAGGCTTAGTATTTATTTTTTATTCCAAAAGAAAAAACATTACAAATTCGACTTAAACTCAGCAAACAATGTTCCTACATTATACTCCGATAATGTTAACTGAGAAGTGGCATGAGACGGTGATGGAATGTGTAGACTATAGCTGTCCTGTTGACTTGGAGGATCTGTATGTACTACTAATGGTGTAGACGAAGCAAATGAAGATGGTGGTGGGGATGTAGGTGATGTTTGAGAAGTCTGAATGTTTTGATTTGAAGCAGGATTGGTAATTATTATTTGCGACTGTGATGGTGCAGATGATAGTGTATACGCTGCTGATGAAAAATGTTCATAGGGTTGCCCCAGTGATGATGGAGGTGATGGTGTGTATATATTACTGTAGTTATAGCGATTTTCACGAGGCGACGGTGTATATGCTGGTGATGACGAATGACAAGAGGGCGCTGCATCTGCAGATAACGACGACTGGTTAATTTTTACAGAGTATCTATTCAAATTTCCCAACTGTGCCTCAAACAAAATATCATTTATAGCCTTTTCGGCGTATAATTTTTGTGTAGGATCCAATTCTTCAAGTTTTTTTCAGACCAAACCAATGCTGCTGAGTTGCATACTTTCGTCGGTTGAGATAAGTATGTGCAGGCCTTCTTTAGTAACTCATTTTGAGTGCGAGCGATCGGTGATTTTTTCCTTTTTGCATTAGATCCCTCATTAACTGCAGCAGGCGCTGGCATTACATTGATAGAGGACAGTGAGGTACTACTTTGTTGGCTAGGACCTTGTCGCAATAGTTCTTCATCTTCTTGAGAATCATTTTGTTGTTGTATATGATTGGAATCGTCTGAATCTTCATTATTTGGAATCTGCAGAATAAAAATGTATTTTAGTTAGTCGCATTGCATATACACTCATACACTACACATGACATATAATTTTTATTAAGTATACTAAAATAAAGTTTAATTATTTGTTTCAGATGCCAACTACTGAAGATGAATGGAAAACAGTTGCAGAGGAGTTTGGGAACAGATACCAGTTTTGGAATTGTTTGGGAGCTTTGGATGGGAAGCACATTGGAATTATAAAACCTGCTCATTCTGGATCTTTGTACTATAATTACAAAAGCTTCCATAGCATTGTCCTTATGGCATTAGTGAATGCAAAAAAGGAATTTATTATGATCGATATTGGAACTAATGGACGTGTATCTGACGGAGGCGTATTGTTTTATACCAAATTTTGGGAACTTTACCAACAAAAAAAATTGAATTTACCCGAACCTTCAATATTACCAAATTCTGCACAAATATCTCCATATGTGATTATTTCTGATGAAGCGTTCGCCTTGGGCCAAAATTTAATGAAACCTTTCCCACAAAATTCACTGAATGAAGAGCGCAAAGTATTTAATTATCGCCTCTCACGAGCACGATCGGTAGTTGAATGTGCTTTTGACATAATCAATTCGAAGTTTGGTATTTTTCAAAGAGATATAGCCTTCGAACCCAGCAAAGCAAAACTTATAACAGCAACATGTTGCTATTTACACAATTACCTCATGAAAATTGCTTCGAAACCTTATCTTTCCTCAAATAAAAAAAACAATTCAAAACGTACAAATACGTTTGTTGACTTGGCGTGCACTCGTAATCGAAACCCACCACGTGATGCGAAAGTGATAAGGGAAAATTTATGTAAATATTTTTGTAATGAAGGTAAAATATAAAACGTACCTCAAAATGATTAACAATAAATATATCATTATTTAAGTGTAGAATAGAATATAAGTACCTAACAATTATTTGATGATTACAATTATATTTGGGTATCATTTAGGTAGGTAATAAATGATTTCATTAAATGGCTGTTGACCTGTTTTTCAATTTTCTTACACCTTTCAGCTACACCCTGTATACAAGGTGTAAAAAATGTTGAGAATCATGGACAGAGTCATCCTTTAAATTAATTTTATATTGAGACAATTAAAACTTACCTGAGAAACTGGCTGTTCTGCGTTGTGTAAAAATGTAAGGTACTTAAATGTCCATGATTTTGGTACATAAACCTCACTCGTGCCAGCACCCGACCTTTTTGAAGTAATTATCTTTTTTAATTCTCTTCTATAATTTGATCGCAGACTATTAATTTTTTTCTTTACGTCGTCGACAGTGGCACGAGGTTTAATTTTCACAAAGATTTTTAGGAGCTTCTCATATGCAGTTCTTCGTTTGTACTTATTCGTGTAATCAGTGCACTTCTTATCCCATAACTCTGGCAAAGTTTCCAGAGTTAGGATAAAATCTTCATCTGGAGAAGTATTGGACGTTGAGGGCAGTTGAGGCCGTGCCGGAACGTCACTGCTATCGTCCGACTCCATCGCGATGCGAACACTGACTGACGTAAATTGACAATATTTCACATTAGACGCTCAATCTGGATCGCGATCAATGGATCGAGTATATTGATTTCAAAAAATCTAGATATTTGTGATCCGATGTCGCGATCCGTCAATCCAACACGTTACACAGTCAATCTGGATCGAGATCACTGATCACGATCACGGATCGCGATCTGGATTGACCGTGTAATGGCTGCCTATGTATTGTGTGCAAAACAAAATATAATTTGTATTTTCAGTTACTAATCTTGTATTGACAGGTTCTATTTAGGTTATGTCTACTGAATGCATATCACGTGAACCATATTCATGGAGAATAGCTATAGTGGGGATAGGTTAGGTGAATGTACTTTAGGATACAAATGGCCCAATATGTATTCATTTTCTTAGGGGGCCGATGCAGCTAATTAAATGCACGGCAATTACTTAGCAATTATGTGACATATGCGCAAATTGTGGGATTAGACTAAATTATATGATATTTTTTGTTGATACCGTACAGTTATTGGCCATTTAAGAAATCTCTGTTTAAAAAAATATAATTTACATATAGAACACAGCAAAAAACGGTATGAGTATAAATTCATAATCCTTGTTTAATTACGCATTCGACTACATCTATGGTATGGGCGAATTTAAAAAACATTTTACAAAAAAAATTCAAAATGAAAAAAACCTCAAAAATATAGTTTTTCTTATATAAGGATTGTTGGCTTCTACACCTATTAGTGTAATTAGCCATGTCTTGTTTGTAAACCTGAAATAGATTGAAAAAAATATAGTTATTGGCCACTTTTGACAAATATTGGTCAGACATAAGACAGTTATTAGCCATTGAAATTGACATAATAAATAAAAAAAGTAAACGCTAACTTAAGGAGATTTTCATAAGTGTTGGCTGTAGGTGTGTAAAATTAAATAAATGTTTAATTAATTCAATTTTATTGACAGAATATATTATACAGTTAAATATAGGGTGTCCTCGAGAAAAGTTTACACGCACTTCATTGTTTTGTCTTTTGAGTTTAAATTGGGAATTTTTGGGATTCAATAATGAATAGAGGGACGCAAACTAACATTTTAGTCGAATTGTTGTGCCGTCTCTTACCGTCCCGGGAACACAGATCTTTGTTATTTAAAGTAGAACCCTATATTTTTTAGATTATGGCTTCATTCCAATTTTTAAATCAAAAAAGAATGAAATGTGAAAAAAGTTTTCGTGTAGGCACTTAGTATTTATAATAATCAATAACAATTAAATATCTATAAGTCTTTATTCTTAATGTATAAATCATAGAGCATATCTACACCTTCCTCATCAGTTTGTTCCTCTACAGTCTACACTATCGTCACTCTCATCCTCTTTATAACATTTATGACATAAAAAGTTATCATCGTCATCCAAATCTAGTATGTGTTTTTGATGACCTTTTGGTATACATATTCTGTGGTAAAATTCTTTACAGTTATCGCAACTCAGTTCACATTTCACTCTTTTGCAAATCGAACATTGCGGAGTTTTCTTTTTTTCTATATTTTTTGCTGAATCTGTTACTTGTTTCGCTATTTTTGCTTCTTCTCTTTCCTTCTTTCTTCTTTGTCTCCTTTTGGGCATTTATTTTTTCCATATTTTTCCTTTCAAACATGTTCCTGTATTTCTGAGATGTTATAGCAAAAGGAAACCTCTCTATCTTCCTCTTACCTTTCCTAACATCTTAATTCGCTTAGTATAAGGGATAATGTCGGGAGTTATTACTTTTAAAGATCGTTTTCTTTTTTGTGGTGGTCTTGTTGGTGATAAATTTTCTGAATGGGCATTATCATCATTGCTATGGGAATTAATATCAATATTTTGGTAAATAATCCCCACAGTATCATGTCAAGTTTCTTTTCCATCTAAGGTATCGATATATCTATCAAAATTGTCGAAGGCGCTACACCAGTGCATAATGAGGGATTTAGAATGATGTCTGGAGGACAAACTTGGGATCTTTGTACTGATGAGATGGTTGCCTCTGTTTCCAATTCCTCTAGAGTGGTATAGTTACAGCAATGTCCTAATCTATTTATGAAGTTTAATGAAGTTTTGTCAGCTAAAAAGAAAAAGATTAGAAATGAAGTATCTCTTTATGATGGCAATGTTTTCATCGAATTTCAATTTGTATTCGGTAATGCCATCCACATCAACATTAAATTTCGATATTCACGAGAAAAAATCCTCAAACTTGACGAAGGGAGATGATAAAAAATAGAAAATACAAAAACAGTTCCGGTTTCGTTCCCCCGTGTAACCAGATTTTTTCTCAGTATTACTGAAATTCAATATTAATTTGGATGGCGTTACCGAATAAAAATTGAAATTCCAAAAAATATACGTAATTTGTGAAATTCCGAAATTACTAAAGCACTTACCATGATCACGAACAATCTTTTCCTTTAGAGGAGTGACAGTTTCTTCGTCAATCTTCAAGAATTTAAATGAATGACGTTTGAGTTTTTTCCAAGTTAGTTCGCCGAATTGGGCTTCTGTCGTGTATACCCGTCTTGCATTTTCCGCACAATCCGTGCTCGTCGATGGACCAGAAAAGTCTTGTTCAGTCGAGTCATAATTTACCTCAATCTCACCAGCGACTTCGAGAGTGGGATCGATGTCGTCAACGATATTCTCATCATCGATTTGCTCTTCATCGCTCAATGCATCAACAGTTGACGGAGGGATGTAAATAATTCTCGTGTTCTCGTTTAAAATGATCCTCTCTTCTTCACTTTCACTTTCACTGCACTGATCTATGATGCGCGTCAATTCCCTCTGACTACGGAAAGATCTCGTTCTCATTTTGCACACGTAGGAATACTATAACTTATAAAATGTATACATGGTTTAACAATCGACTTCAGCGCGCTATTTATACTTTTCCAGTATCTAGCTGTGTTCGAGAACGCAAGAGCGCTGAAGCCTGGTGGAGGAAGTCGAACCTCACAGTGGTAAACAACCATAAGCGATATCGAACGTCTTGGTGCTATTTAATATTCTTTCAGGATATTTGCATCCCCTTTTTGTAATAATTTTTTTGTTGCCAGGATCGTCTGTCAGGTTTGTTTCGTCAAAATTGAACACATTTGATGGTGGAATATTTTTAACTTCTTTTTCTAAATTATCGAAATATTCATTTATCATATCTGGACTTACTGCAGCTCTTTCTATCCCGTCATAGAGGCGCAGATATAATATCTCGGGTGGGAACATGACGCCAATATTTTACGTTCGTTTTATTTTGAATATCCGCAACTCGGTGGGTAACAAAGGTTTTTAATTGTTGTGGAGATGTTTGAATCCAACGAAGTACGATGGTGGAGTCGGTCCAATAATAAATTTGCTTAATTTTTTCTCTGAGAGAGGTAACGACTTAGTCAACGTTGCCAATAGTTGCGCTCCACATAATTCCAATCTTGGTATTGTTACGGTTTTGACAGGTGCGACTCTCGATTTAGCACATAACAATTGCACCTTGGCGTTGTTTGAACAATCTTCTACACGCAGATACACACAGGTCCCGTATGCTCGCTCACTGGCATCCGACAATCCATGTAATTGAATATTCTTGACATCGGCCGTCATAATTGTACGTGGAAATGATAGTTGATTGAGGAAGGTTAATTGTTGACAGTATGTCAACCACTCTGTATGTAGTTCACTGGACAGTGATTCATTCCAATCTAATTTGCGAGTCCATAATTTTTGCAGAATAATTTTCGCAAGTACAATGACAGGCGATAATAATCCTAAAGGGTCAAAGATTTTTGCTACTTCTGACAATATAATACGCTTGGTGATTTTTTTTATTTCAATAGGTTTCACTGCGTATAGGTGAGCGCAGGGCCGCACTTCAGGTTATTTTCGCCCTAGGCTTTACATTTTCACACCGACTGACTAGGGAAGGGGTACCGGTAGTCCTTTCAGATTGAAAGTCAATCAACTTCCAACACCGGGCGGTTAAAGTAGGAAAGCGGTAAACGGGTCCGATCAGGTAACAAACACAAAATGTAAAATATTACGGTGGCTGAATGCTTTATTGTGTTCGGGAGCTTAACGTGAGGCGTTGCTCGGTTTATTCACTGAACTCCACACAGGTCACTTTGTTTTACCATCGTCGTGCTAGCAAGAGCGGAAATAAATTGTATTCAAAAATATATTTTATTTATCGATGCACTGGAATTTGTGTTTACGCGATTTCAAAACAAACGTTTAAACATGAATCGCGGTATCTAAACACAGTCGCACTTTATAAAAAAAAACACACTGCGGTCACATTAGTGACGATGCTTCGGGTATCGTTACATCACCCCCTCTCCTCGCACAGAAGTGGGGTAAGCGCGGTGAAGTTCTCCGTTGTGCGAGAAACGGAGTCTCCAGCGCTGGTTATCTGAGACAAGTGCGGTCCATGTGCGTGCGGTGTGAACCGCATCATGAGGAACGGACATGAAGACTCCCGGCGCGATTTCAAGGAGGATCGGCGGGAGCTGAAACGGACCATGACGAGGTCCGACGGGTGGCGGCTGCGTCGATGAAGACGACAGATCGTGAGCAGTCGCGGCTGACAGTTCAGCTTTCGGTACGCAGTCGCTCTTTCGGGGTGGAGCTAAACCCTGCTGAACGCGGAGGCGGCGCTCGCTCGGCAGGATGGCGGGCTCCGGAACTGGTAAAAAGCGTTGCCTCTTTGCTGGTCGGTCGGTTGCTGGCCGGTTGACATCCTGGCTGCCGGACGACGGAAAGTCACAGGTCTGGCCGGCAAGTAGCCGGAAGGCGGACGACAACTGTAACTGCCTGCTAATCGGATCGGAGTAGCAGCGGAGGACCCGGCGGTCGAGTGGGACTCGGGCTTCGGTGACAGGGCGGTACTGGAGCGGTCTGTTGATGGTGCGGTGGTGGACCCGGTTACGGTCTGGCGTTTCGTCGAGACGACCAGTGGACGGGTATACCGTCGATGCACGTCGGCTGTAGTGCTGTCTGGCGACCGGAGTTATACTATATGCATTGTCATGATTCAAAATACAGTCGTTAGATTTTCCGAATAAATACCCTTGATTGTAATAATATTATGATTATTACAATTTGGATACGATTTACGAATCATACGATAGATAAGATTTTTTATAAAATGTAATTTCTGACATATGGTAACATATTCAAAGTCGCCGTACCAATTGTACTCTAATAATTAATTGGTTGCCGAAATGAGTTAATATAAATGCATGTATTCAATTATTATGTTTAATTATTAGTTTCGATTAATTTATATTTTTATTCACAAATGATGATTAGTAAAAGTTTCAATACGCCATTTTCTATAGATTCATAATTTTTATTCAAGGTCAAGTGGATTTGAACCACACCCAATATCGATTTATGATGATAAATCAATGTTCAATCAATTAATCTAATGAAAAAATTATTTTATTTCTAACGATTAATTAAGAGTAAGCGTTTAGAAATATACTTATTTAAATATTAACATGCAGTAATCTAAATGACTTTTTTATATTTGAAAATTTATTATTTAAAACTTATAGATTAGTAATAAAATGTTTACTTAACTAATAGATCTTCGATGGGAAGATAATTTTTAGGATACGTGAACCTCTGCAATAACTTATGTGATTCCAAGTCTACATCGATTCACGGAGCAAATTGTGGCGTTGCTGGGCGACAAAATACTGACTTGTTTCGTCAATTGTTAGACAATCACTTGATATGTGCATTTTTTTACAGTTTTTTACTAATGTTTTAAAAAATTCTCTAATAGCAGCCAGATTGTCTAGTTGCATTCTTTGCTGACGGGTAGAAATATCATCAAAGGTCAAAGAACTTTGAATAAAATGAAATCTCTGTAAATACATTACGAGCCGAAAAATATCGACACCTGTGCCATCAGTAGCCCATAAATCGCTCAAATTTTGTCTGCCTGATCGGTAAAGACCAGTTAGATAAACAAGCCTATAAAATCTTTCAATTCAATCATAGTGCATTCTTTTACATGGGTGTACTTAGATAAATTAGTAAATGAAGCTATTTTAGGTATAATGCGTGCATTAGTATGCATAAGTATGATTTGAAGCACATCCTCAGTGATGAAAAGATTCCAGCATTCCACTTCAGAAATGTCTGTTGGTGTCATTACGAATTCTTTTTAGTGTATTTGCCATATGGCAACATACACTATTGGCGTCGGTCGGATGGCGGGACCTAGGGGTCGGACCAAAATTTCTCGACGTTTCATAACCTCCTAAACAGTTTGGCACCATTTTTAAAAATGTTTATATATATGTATATATATATATATATATATATATATATATATATATATATTTATATATATACGTATATATATATATATATATATATATGTGTGCGGGCAATAACTTTCGAAAGAGTTAATTGATTTCAACTAAATTTGGCACACGCGTTGAAATCCATCACCGCAAGAAGCCTATTTAAAATGGGCCTAATCGGGCCACTTTAAGGGTAGTTTTTAGGGGTTGAAAAATGTTTTTGGGCCCTAAAATACCGAAAAAATTCTTCAAATCGTTTCAAAATTGAAATTTAACCCTCTAATAGTAATTAAAATGTGTCCCTAAAATTTTAATAAAATCGGCCTGACAAGACCGGACTTACAAATTTTATGAAAACGTTATTTTGCAGATAGTGAATTATTTACTGAAAGGTGTATAGAGGTTCGATTGATAATAATATTGCAATTAAGAAAAAAAATGTTATTTTAAGGGGTGTATTAGGGAGTAAAATTTTTTATTTTGCCCAAAAACCAACTTAAGTTTGCATAATAAAGCCACACTGCCTGTATAAGCAAATACACTATATTGTCGGCAGGGTTTTGGCACTGCGACCCGGGTTTTTAATATATCTTCACGCAAATCACTACGAAATTTACTCCATAGCTCGAAGAGGTCAGTTGGCTGACAAAATATGAGGATGAAGAATAATTCTCTTAACTTTGTGGATTTCTTTATGTAGGGTAATTCCGGGATAGATATCCATAGTTTTTTTATTGTTTGAAAAAACACTTACGATTAAATTTAAGAAATGAAGCTACTTGCAATACTGTTCAAATGTATTTACTAAACCACTTTTGTGGTCCTTTCCAAGTTTTAAAGTCAATTTATTTTTATTGAACCTTTCCTTACTGAGCGGGAAACTGAGCAAACGGTGTATCAAAAAATTGAAACTTGCCATTTTATGGTGTGAGTAATTAGGGATGTATCTTAGTGTATTGTTTTTTTCCTGTATATGTCGAATTCTACATTATTCTTTATAACTAATACATCTAGAAATGGCAGTTGTCCGTTGTTTTCCATTTCATATGTGAATTTTATTGAGGGGAAACAATTATTTAATTTGGTAACAAAATTATCTACGTCTTCCACTTTAGTGTCAAATACTGCAAAAATGTCATCTACATACCTTAGCCATATTCTCGGAAAATAATCAAAATTGTCTTTTGCATCTGTTTCAAACTTGTTCATGAAAAGACTGGCAATAAAAGGGGAAAGAGGGTTCCCCATTGCTGTCCCTTCATGTTGTTCATATACATTATTGTTATACATAAAACAATTTTGTTTCATACAAATGTTTGTGAGTGTAATATACTCATTCACCGTTCCTTTACTAAATTTATTTTTATATAATAACTCTTTAAAAAATTCTAAGGTTTGTGGAATGGGTACACTTGGAAACAACGAACAAACGTCAAAAGAAATCAAAATTTCACCATCTCTTAGCTGGAAATCCTGGGTTTTGTTGATAAAATCATTTGAATTAATTACTGAAAAACCAGGTTGAGTGATAGGTAAATTTTCGAATTCCTTTGCCAGCCATTTTGATAAAAGGTAAGTTGGTGAAACAATTGGCCGCACAGACTTTCCTGGCTTATGTACTTTCGGAAAACAATATAAACGTGGTATAATGGGGTTCGATACGTGTAGTTTCCTTTTCAAAGCTGTAGGAACAATTCTTTAACGCATCTTTGACTTCGTTAATCATTTTTGGCAAAGGATTTTTCTTTAACTTAGTATAAGGGCCATTATTAATTAAGGTGTCGACTCTATCATAATAATCCTTTTTGTCTAAAATAACAACTTTGTTTCCCTTGTCAGCTTTCAAAAAGAAACAATCTTTCTCTCGTAATCGTTTGAAGATATTGTTGTTTTTTGTAACTTTTGACTCTAGCGTTCGGTTTTCGTTAATATTTTTTGACAACTGATTTTTGCATGCTTTTCTAACGAATCCTTTGGAAGGTTCAGGTAAGTACTGGATAGCACTCTTTATCCCTGCGACAACTTCGTCTAAGACGTTGTCGGAACGTGGCAAGTTAAATTTTAAACCTTTATTCAATAAATCTATTTCATCTCTATCAAACGATTTCGAAGATTGATTATCTACAATGTTTATGCATTTTTGAGGAAAACTTTCTATAGGCTTACTAGGCATTAGTTTCTTAAGCTTTTTGTTTAAAGACGACATTTTTTTAATAAATTTGGACTCAATAGCAGCAAACATTTTTCTCTGAAACACACTCCATTGTTCGTATTCTAAATTGCTTAGCCTAAAAGTTAGTTTTTTGAAAAGTTCACATGCTTGTAGTTCAAGCATACTCCTTTTTCCATACAGATACTTGGTTTCCAAATCCAGCCATTTCTGTTTAGCGTACACAGTGACTTTTTCTGAAATTGGTGAAGTTTTAGGAATGAGCATGCTGATCATCCAATGTACTTTCATATTTGCAAAAACAGCCGTACAAAAAACTCTTTCTAATAATATTTTAATATTAATTAATCATTTTTAACCACTTTTATTTTTATACATTTTTAACGATTATAAAAGGTATATTTTTTAATTATTTTCACTTTCATCTATAGCATCTTCAATAATATCACGATCGATATCAGGAATATCACGTATCGTTAAGAGGCTATTATAAAAATTATGATAAACATCATCAATAAATCGTCCCCCTAATATTACAAGGTTGTAAGTGACAACGACGTGTTTCTGAGAAAAACGCCTTTAAAAAAATGACCTCCCTAAAAATTGTTCATATTGCCATTTTCAACTCTTTTATTGAACAAATAAGTTATTTGGTTAAGTATTAATATGATTTAGCGAAAAGTTGATCAAATAATAAACAATATCCCGGAAAATATTTTATTTAAAAAAAAACATAGAACTTTGATAATCATAAGGTTTATTAAAAAGAAAATAAAGTTACATAGAACTTCAAAACAACAATACTTACATTACTTAAAACATCAAAAAATATTCCTATGCAATATTTAAATGGAAAAGATAATCTAATTAACACATAATATATTGAATTATTTTAGTAGTGCAACAAAATTTGTCATGATTTAAGACATTCTTAACAATAACTTAAAAAAAATTCGAAGAAAATCCGTGATAGAATTTATTTTCAATTAAATAAATTAATATGTACCTGAAAATGTCTTAATTAATTATCCAAGATAATCATCTTCTTGAAAATGATTCCTAATTACGCCCTACTACTTTTTTTTGCGTAAAACGGTCTCAAAGTACGTCTTATCCATCTCAGGCATCCATCGGAACATGGATCTTATAGCGTCGATTTTTGTTTGAGGGAGTGCAATATCGATATCATTTTTTTTTAGCTCTAAAGGAAATATGTCAGGTTGCTTGGACGTGGCTGTAGTTGCGACATTCCTCCGAAGTCTACGTAAGTGCAAATTGGCTGTATTAAATACAGATTCCGTGGGTTGGAATGAAACTTTATATTTAAGCTCAAAAAAGCATCTTGAAAACTGTAAGCAAACGACTTTGGAGAATGGTACAGTATTGTAATTTAGTTGTGCAGAGTATGATTGAAAATCTATGAAGTCTTGCTTCTGCATTTGAATTACTTTATAAGGGTTAAACCTATTTACTTTTATTAGGGCTCGGATAAGTGAAACTGGTGAAAAGTACTCAAGTTTGCTCAGTGACCTTTCTATTGAGCTATGAATTGCATCTACCTCTTGAATGCACGAGTGCCCTGGAACGGAAAACTTCATTGTGATATTTTTCAGGTTATTGCTGCTTTGAATGATATGCGTGAGTGCATAACTCATCAGACTGTTCCTGTTCTGAGGAACGCAGCTATCGCTCCACAATATTATTTCTTCAAACTCGGGATGTTCTTCTAGTACTTTTTGTAGTATCTTATAGACTGCACTAGCAATGTCGTTCCCCGTTCTACCGTGCAAAGCCTCAGTCCAAACAGCACAGTAAACCCTTTTTCCGATCGAGAGGTGACCAGTCATGTTATAGACGTTTAATTTGCTTTTGTAAAAAAAGTTTTTTATGTCTGCCTTTGGACATGTAAGTACGTTTTCTAGATCGAAACACAAGATTGGTTTTCCACTTTCCTTATCTTTTTGTTTTTCTTCTCTCATATATTCTTTTTCTCTTAGATGATTTTTGAATGCATTTTCCAACTGTTCATCTACTTTATTTTCTTCTTTCTTCAATTTCATTTCTTCACACTGGTCGCATCTATCTTTGCGAGGTTTATGGAAAGCTATATTGAAATGTCCACAAAATATCTTTCTGTACATACAAAATGTAACTGGAGTTTTTTCTTTTTCTTCTGCATATTCCAAATACATTTCATACATTCTTTTAGTTGTCAGGTCACCATCAATATACTCTTTATTGCTTTTTTTGCGACAATAATGGGATTCCACTCGTGGGAATAAATTAATATGTTCTTTTACGAAATCAACATCTTCTTGTTTTGTCACACGTTTTTGATGTTTTCCTTGCTTGCTTTGGGGTAATGTATTAGTAACGGTTTTATGTTTATGAACGGTGTAAATTGGCTTTTGGCTGATAGATAACGTTCCAGTGTAAAAAAGTTTGCAAACTTGCACTTTATCCTCATTTAATTTAAAATAATATTTGAAACTTCTGCCTTTTTTCGAATTATTTTCGTTTTTTTCCTTTCTTCTTCTTCTAGGGATATCTACTTCAGTTGTATTCAAGATATAATTTTTTTTTTCTTTGGCAGAGAGCTTGTAATAATTTTGAAAAATTTCTTTTCTTTGCTCGTCGCTTATTTTTCGCGAGCATTTGAACAAGCATTTTTGTACACAATCTTTCTTATTCTGTATTTCTTTAGCTGGCACAACTTTTTTCCTCGAAGAAATGTATTCAAGGCCTTGATCGAATTTTGATTTTCTAACGTTACACGCCCACTCGGAAACATTTATCTTTCGTTTTCGTGTTAGCTTCTTCTTCGTATTGTTATGAACCTCTTCTGCAGAATGGCTGTGAGTATTCCCATCCTGCATAAAATATTATATCATTGTATTTAAATTATTATCTTGAAAAAAGTCATGCAACTCGCAAAAGGCAAAAAAACAAATATGGAATTATAATGATAAAATCGCCGTGTTCATAATTTTATGGTATTTAAAAGTCTTGAGATTGGAAAGCAAGCTTCATTTCTACATATTTTACATAATATGCATATTGAATAGTTAAAATACCTGAGTTTTATTTTCTGTAGGACGTTCGGAATTTTCCATAACACGTTCAGGGAGAGCATCTAGGAGTAGGGGCTCTTCTGAATAGCTGGAAGTAAATTTCTCAATCTGTGTATCATAATCAATTATAGGTGCCGGAATGTTTACCGTAGCACCTTTTTTGGAAAAAGACTCTGGTGAGAACGTATAATTCTCACCAATTATTGCAGTACTAGTATTTGCAATATCTTTAGCTGATTTAGGAAAATATCTGTCGCTTTTAGAGTTTTTATTTGTGGAACAGCCAGGCTCGTCCCTAGAAGAAAGAGAGTACATACACAATATTATAATTTACTGTATCCATCAAAAAGTGTGCAACAAACTACAGAAAAAGCATGATGAATAAATACCTTGAATCATTGTAGCAATGAGTTTTTGAAACCACATTAGAATTAATGTCACTGTCGCTATCTGATATCGCAAGGTCAAACCACCTGCCGCGAATTTTTAATCTAAAATAAAAAGTAAAATGCGTTATAGCCCCGTGAAACCTAACCTAACTAATGTGTCATATTGTATTTGTACCTCGTTCCTTTCCTATTTGATATTTCATGTTGTATATCTGGAATATATTCCTTGTCTTTATCCGAGTCATAGTCATAGCCATCACTAATATAACTATCATCCATAACTTGATTAACTTAATCTAACACTGTCGGGCACAAACACGAACTTAGGTCAAACTGATATAACACATTGATAACATAACCTCAAAATATACACTGTGATATCATGTTGTAACATAGGACTATGTTACATTTACTTTTATTGAAAAGTCTTGTATCACGGAGTACTATGTTTAACATACAACCTTGACGTACCGAACATCCGCCTTTTATGACATACATCTTTGATTTTTCTTATGGTATGATGGTTCTATGTGAGCTAGCGAGTCCATTCTAACATCAAAATATAGTACTTGTCCCATAGAACCTTGTAATACTTAAAACTGAAAATTCTCAAAAATGTTACATACAACCTTGTAATATTAGGGGGACGAAATGGTAACAAATCCATCAAATCTTTTTTTTATTATCATAACTTATAGAGATTGGACCATCATAACATTTAGGTACAGAAATATCTGTCAGTGATAGTTGTTTCCTTGACCGCCTAGAAAAATTAATTTCTAAAAATGGTGTAATTTTATCGAGGGCATTTTTGTAACATATTGTTCCAAGTTCCTTTGTATATCTTAACCAACGCAAATCTGGCCATGAAAATTTATTTCCTATAGTATTTATTTTCCGAGCTTGAAATATTGTTTTTAACAGTGAACTAAAATCCAAAAAATCTGTTTGTTTCATAACAATTACTTCATAAGGTATCTTTTTTCCAGTATCTCGGACCAGTTGATACCAATCATTAGGAATCGATATGATCATATTAGAAGTTTTCTTTTTTCACTCAATTGCAGCATGGTTAGAGTCACACTCCATATGAGTAGGTATGCCCTGGAATCAAAAATTTATGGTCTATCACTTTTATAGTCGGATGAATTTTCATCGCGTATAAAAACATTGCTGAGACATGGGAATTTTTATTTTGACCCCCACAGCTATCAGAATGAAAAATAACATGATTAATTTCAGGAGAAACTACGCTCATTAAGTGCTTATACCAGCGGTCGGGGAACTTTTTTAATCATTACCCCAAAATATTTTTGTGTAAGTTGATATTACCCCATGGCGAAGAGCAAAAAAAAAAAACGAAATCGCCTCTTTTTAGCATCTTTCATATTATAGCCCCCCTTGATAATTTTGAAAAGAAAACAATAACTAAAAATTTAATTTAAACATAATTTGTTCAATTTATCAATGTAATACCTAGTAATACATAACGGTAATAATAATAATATAAGTAATATATATAACAAATTTAAACCCATTGGGGTACAAGTGAGGGTTGACAATTTGGGGTACTGTAACAAATTATAATAATAATAATAATAATGGTGGTACAAACAAAAATTAGAAAAAAAAGAATAATTGAAAACATTCTTCCTTCACGTTTTGGAGAAATGATGTTGTTTCATGTTCGATACAATTGCTTCAAAATTGAGACTTTTTGATGTAAGAGCGATTTGAATACAGTCTTCGGCGTTTAATCGATTTCTGTTCTTCGTTTTTATGTTCATTAGAGTGGAAAAGCCTTGTTCGCACTAATATGTTGTTCTTTGAGCAATATATAAAACATGTGTAGAAACTAATGGTTTATTATGGAACGAGTTACGATATTAGTTAGGTTATGTTATGTTAGCTTATAAATAATATTACTTCATATAAAACGTACTGAAATGATCACTTACTGCTGAATGATGAACAAAAGCGTCTGCTTCTCAGTTTCGCACAAAATTTCTCCCTCTTTCGCGTTTTCCCGACATTTTATAATATATTTTTGATACACTGACAAAAACTTCGCGCTAATTTAATTGTCAAAAACACTGTTCAAACCTACGTATGAACTTGTATATCAGTATTACCAACTTACGTTAAAATATTTTTAATCCGCTGTTAGTTAATTGCGTGTTTTCAAAGCATCGTTGATGTTTGAGAAACCGATGTTAATTTAATCATGATTAAAAGTTTAGCAGCGAATTAACAAAACAGCGCGTTAAACAATGTACGATAAACCCAGCATAAGTGCGAAAACATGGTTTTCCTGTTCAACTACTACATATCTATCCCCTTTTGTGACGCTGTCAAATTTTGCCGAAATTAAATTACCTTTCCTGTCAAACAAAACTTCTACGCCGTCGTTAGTGCAAGTATCAGCGAATTCACGGTCCCACACCGTTTCCCCAATCTCATTATCCACACAATAACCCGGTGTGTATGGACATGTCACGCCCCCCGTCAAGCTGATTTGGTTGCCCCAGTGTGGGGCGTACTCTCAGTAGTTCCCGACCCCCCGTGCCTAGTATTTGCGGATGGTCACGCCTCCGTCCCCAACAATCTCGCTGTATATGGCCGGTTTTCCCGAAAAATGACATAGGATAGGCTGTTTACACTCTGTGACCCGGTAGCCCCTTTCTCGGCAATTATAACATTCTATTATAGATTTACTAAATTTGTTTCTAATATGGTTAGGGCTCCTATTCGTCGCGGTTTGGTTCGCCGAATTAATTATTTCTGCGTTAGGGGGATCCTGTACCCATGCTAGAATGTTGACATATCACATGTCTGAGTGGACATGTCAACTTTTTTGACAGGAGTACCAGTAACGTTAGCAAAAGATCGGGAAAATGAAGGTGCAGTTTCCTCCTTATATTTACGCTTCGCCTCTGGGAATGAAATTTTTAAGGATGTTCTAATTTCCTGTATTTTAAATTCTTCCTTAAATTAAGGGCATTCTTTAGATCTGGCAGAATGAGCACCATTGCAGTTTACACACAGAGATTTCCTTTTGCAAGGTTGATCTTCATGCATACTTTGACTGCAGTTTGCACAGATGCTGGCGGAGCTACAATTATTCTGCGAATAATAAAGAAAACAAAATTATATATGTTTAAATTTTCACTTTATTATAAAACTTATAACATATGTTTCGCTGACACAGCAGCTTCATCAGATGCAAAGTATTACAAAATTCTTCCTATATATAGAACTAAAGTAGGTAAGTTTATTTTATGACATCTAGGAGGTACAAGATAAATAACAACTATAAGTAAAACTAAGGAGGAAATAATCAAATAATCAAATAAACAATGGAGATGTGGAGATATCTTGTTGATCATTTAATAAGGTAGATGAATTTTTCCTTTTGTTAATTTCCAAAGCTTCCAATAGGTTTAATTTTAAACCTTTCTGTTCTACATGTAAAATCTCAAAATTATTATTAAAAATATGTTTTTCTAGTTTTAAGTGATCTGCGATGTGGAATGTTTATTATTTTTGGTAAATGAGTCTTGGTGGTCTTTAATTCTAGTTTTAAACGCTCGACCAGTTTGGCCTATATATGTTTTTGGACAAGAGCCACAATTTAATTGGTAAACACCACTTTTTTGGTCTTTTATTGTTTTATCCTTATTGTTTTTTATTAATGTACCTAGATTATTGTTAGTTTTATACGCTATTTGAAAATTATATTTATTAAGTACCTAACCGTTTAATATTTTCGCTAGCTTTTCCTAAAAATGTTAAGGTTTTGTAATTAAACTTTTCTTTAGTAATGGGCATGACTTCTTTTATTGTATTATTATATATCATTTTTGAATAAATTTCATCTATTAGTATATGATTATAACCGTTATAAACCGCTATTTGTTTGATTAAATTAAGTTCTGTGTGATGGACCATACTGGAATATGCTGCTAACTTATGTTGGACTGGGTGGTTAGATTTGTAATTGATAGTTGTGTCAGTGTGGGATGGTTTATGATATATTGAAAAATCCAGTTTATTATTAATTCTCGTAATAGTTAAATCTAAAAAGTTTATAGAATTGTTACATTCCAATTCTAGAGTAAATTTGATGTTAGGGTGTAATTCGTTAGGGGGGGGGGGTAAGGTCAAATCATACGAAAAAAGCCATGTTTTCGTGATTTTTTTTCTGACTCATAATTTACGAGACAGATACGGCTAGATTAAAACTAGACCCACGCATTAAAAGTAAACCGAGAAACTCAAATTCTCGACAAATAACAAAACAAACTAACACAAAATTAACATTATTAAACCCTAAAATTAATAAAGAGGAAACGTATCATAAAAAAGAGATAAAGAAACCTTTACGTTTTCAGGACAATGAGGATAACAACTCAGCAGAAGATAGAAATTCAAAACTTAAATGAAAACCCAGGGTTACTTCCTTTTTCTTTAGGACCAAGTAAATTATTCAAGTCCTTTTTTTTTGAATCCATTCATTATTATAATTTAACTATAATAGAAGAACATTTAATCTCGTTAAACCAAACGCTTAAATTTGCACAATTTGATAAAAATGAAAATGTTACTTTATTACATGTTCAACTTCAACAATTTCTTGATATAATGAAAATGAAAATTAATGTTAATTTTGACAAACTTTATTCAATTCTTTTAAGACACACTAGATCTAAAAGAGGACTGTTAAACCTTTTAGGATCAGGAATTAAATTCGTCACTGGAAACCTAGATGAAAAAGATGCTGAACGCTATGATTCAGAAATAACAAAATTAAAATTAAATCAACATATTCTCATTCAAAACTCAAAAAACACAATCAAACTTAACAAAGAATTAATCCAAAAATATGATAATGCTGTCTTAACTTTAAACAGAAATCAAATCAGAATAAACAACGATTTATTAGATTTGCATGCTAAATTTGATATGTTATCGACTGAATTCAGTCAGCTGATTATATTTAACACTATGGCAGAAAGTGTTCAATTGATAAGTGATATTTTGTTAGAAATAGCAGAGTCTATAACTTTTGCTAGACAACATGTACTACATAATAGTTTAATAAAACCTAATGAATTGTTTTCAATTTTGAAAAATATGTCGAAAACTTTCGGTGAAAATAATTTACCGTTACCTATTGATGATATAGACAATTACTATTCTATTGTACGAATTGTATCATACATTAAGGACTCTATACTATATTTTGTATTAAAATTCCCATTAGCTTATTCTGAAACATTTACGCAATATAGATTGCTACCAATACCAAATCAAAACGAAATGATATTGTATCCTAATAAACCTTTCATTACACTTAATAAAGAACATTTTTGGTTTCATGCCGAACCATGTTATAAATTTGGTAAAATAAATTATTGTGATACATATGTACATCTGAATCAAATTGTTGAACAATGTATACCCAACCTTATTGTACACGAAAAATCAGTAAATTGTAAACTCTTACCTGTAAGAATCAATTCTAACAGAACTTTGATAGAAATTGTGGACGAAAAACATTATTTAATTATAAATAAAAACACGCAAAAAATTCATTCTAATTGTAAAGATAACATATTAACAAAAGGAACAAACCTTCTCATTTTACCGCAAGGTTGTAATATGAAAATTAATGAAGAAATTTATATCAACAATCAACAAAATAAATTCGAGATTCCTATTATAATACCTAATATTCATAATTATAGATTTAATAATAGCTATAAGCCTATTATATTAGATAAAATAAAATTAACAGAAATACATAAGTTGAATATGAATATACAGGAAGATCCAACTGAGTTAATCGATTTATCGGAAAGGCTCATGAAATTTTCTTTTATACCCATTTACATTATTATAATATTAGCATTAATTGCATATGTTATTTATAAACGTAAGTCTATTGTCTACCGTTTTATCAAAAACAAGCAAGAAGAAATTGATACACAAAGAGATCTTAATGTTGGAATGCATAGTTCTGTCTAATAAATTTAAAATTAAATTTTTATTTTAATTTCTCAGAAAACTCCTCATGTAGTTTTCTTCTTAACGGCGGAGGAGTTATATGTGTCAGGATATGTAACTATATATGTATATGATATGTGGTACATGACAGATCGCACTTTTAACATATATTATAATCTCAGAATATCCGGTGATAAGAAAACCGATTAGCTCTGATGAGTATGAATAAAACAAAAGACAGACATTCAGGTAATAAACGACTTTGGATCAACAACTAAACTGGGGAGCGCATATCTCCATTTTGGTTAATTAATATTAAGTTTTTTGTAAGACAAATGTAATAATAAATGAATAGAACATTAATAAATAAGTAATAAAAATAATAAATTATATTTTTTTTAATCAACGTTTTGACCACGAGCAAAACTCGCGTCTTTTGAAGGTTAGGGCTAACTGAAAATCATATGGATTTAGTTCTGGTGCCGCCATCTATGTGTCAGGCCGGGGACTTTTCAATTGACCTAATAATCAAAGAATGTAGTAAGTTGTCTATTGGTACCTGAAAAAGATACTAAAATGTCATCAACATACCTATACCAGAAAAGACAATTTTTAAACAAGTGATGTGATTGAATTCTATTTTCGAGGTTGTTCATAAAGATTTCGGCTAAAATAGGGCTTAATGGGTTTCCCATAATTAATCCATTTTTTGCAGAATAAATGTTGTAATCAAATTGAAAATAATTTTGGCTCAAACAGATTTTCAACAAATGAATGATTTCATTAATAATAAATATACTAACTTTCATGGCATTCAAAAGTTCTTCAACTAATTTAATAGTTTCACAAGGTGGTATACTGGGGAATAAGTTTTTTAATACTCCAACGTGTTTTCTACCTTGTGTCGCAAAGACCTTAGAATTTTGTGATGGAACAGTGCCAAATCCTGATTCGTCAACATTCCACATTTGATAGGGTTCAAAGTTATGCTCTTTCATTATATTAATTAATAAATTGAAAAATGTTTGTACTTGGACTTTATTGAATCCTCGCGATCAACCATATCTTTCTTTTTTGCATTAGTGACTGGTCTTCTTGAGGGATAGAGTGGATCTTGTCGAATATTGTACAAGCGAGCTTATCGTCCTTGCTTTTTTTTATGTAAATCTACTGTATAAAAGGTTGTGTCGGGATTTAGCGTTTCTTTAAACTGAAATTGTAAGGGTTTATTCCTTTCAAACCTCAGCTATCTAATATTCAGCCAGTTAAAGTCATAACCGCCAGTTGTTTTTTTTCTATTTGTAATAGATTTTGCTAACGTAACGGTACTTAAAAAGTCGTCATTTTTCATTCTAGTAACAACAAAATGTGGTTCTTTGCGTTTGGATGTTTTTATAATATCGATCCATTGGTCGGGGCTATAAATTTGCCCATGGCGGCGACTAGCGTTCTCTATTATTCCAAACTCTCCGTCATTGGTTAGATAGGAATGTCCTGATACCAAGAACTTGTGGTCTATTATGTTAATACATCATCTTTCGAAAGGCACCTATATAATCTTCCGTCACTTATTTGAAATGTGTTTAGAAAATATTTCTTACAAACTGATTTTGTCTTGATACTAGACTTTAGAAAATACTTACACGTCACGTTTTTACCTGCAGGTGACTGATCTTTTGGGCGTTTTCTGTTGACTGTTGAGTCAAATATTTCTTGTCTTTCATTTTCTGTAAATAAGGTAATACATTTTTTTGGACACTTACAATCAACATTTTGAAATTTTTTTTCATCTTTCCTCACTCCGGTTTTAGTCAAATATTTTTTCCGTGGTTACGCAATAACTTCCTTTTATTAACTGCCCCATTTTCTATATTGAGTGACCTTTTTCTAGATCTAGATGGTCCAGATTCAGGTTCAATATTTGGCTGTGCTACGGTAATATTTTTTAGAGAAAAAGTACAAAATTCTTCTTGCACTGATATCCAGTCTTTAAAAAAATATTTTGCACACCTGCACTTTGTCTCCACTTAGTTCAAAGTAATATTTGTAAGAAAATTGTTTATAACAATCTTCCGGTTTATTGGTTGGCAAATTGCGTGGCCGGCTTCGGTTTTTTTTATCACGCTGTATAAACTTGCTGTAAAAGTGTGATTTTTCATTATCACAAAGATTCCAGAAAAATTTGTGTATAAAGTTTTGATCTATTTGATTAATTTTTTTGCCAACATTTCATACAGCAATCGCATTTGCCTTTAACTGATCTCGCAGAATGCTGTTTTCCTCGTAAATCTCTATATTCTAAACCCTGTTCTCTTCTTTTTTCTGATGTTCCGCTTCCATGCTTCCGGATTTCTTGACCGTGTCCTCGAAAGTCTTTTAACTGCTACAATGTTTGCACTAAAATAAAACAATTTTATATCTACGTTAATAAAACGAAGCTAATATAAAGCGTGTAAAAATGCGTGAAATAAGATTTTATCTTGAATTATTATTTAACACGGGTGTATCTTTTTCTGCAGTAGGGACAAAAGTGGGATCATCAATATCGGAAACATCTCCAAATAAACTGCAATACAAAAAGTGAGGTTATAATTAATGCGAATTATATTTACCTTTTGACAAAATCCATTTTAAAACTTTTAAGGGGCTATTGTTACAATCTTTTGAGTTTTCGCTGAGGTAAAGGGGTGCAGGGACGGTAAAATCTATGAGAATTCGGTCCGCCAATAGGAATAGAGATGACAATATTCATAGTTAAGCAAATGCAACACTGGCCTGCATAGGCGCTGTTTACATCGTTGACACCATAGAGCTTATAAATGTTCCATGGTTCAAATTTCTACACCTACTTACTAGCTAGAGCTGAAGAATTACAATAAAATTATATTCAAATGACATCGTGTTCATAAAAATAATTGCTTTATATGCACATATGTAAAATATATTTTCTATTAACAGGTTAACTGCCATGGCGGTCGTATACGACCGCTTTGTCATAGTGCTCATTTGCCATGGCGGTCGTATACGACCGCTGAAACACATCGTTGTATTATATTATTTTCTGTGCCAGCGGTCGATCTTTTACTTGCTTCGACTATGACGTACGACCGCTATGGCATAGAGGCCTAGCACACTATATGCATTTTTTTAATATCTGATATAGGGCTGTACCAAAATGAACGAAAACTTTGTATTTAAGTTTTTATTATGAAAATGAAAAAACAAATATGATATTACTCACTGTGAATACAAAAAATAGAAAAATTAATTATTTTTTATGAATGATATTAAAACAGGCCAAACAAAAGTGGGGCTGATTTTCACAATCCTGGCAGTAGGTGACAACTTTCTTTACATGATTTTTCGATATTTCTCACTGCATTTTTTTACTGTAGCACCCCTTACAATATTTTCTCATTTTGTTAAATACTCCTTCTTTTTTTAGTAATGAATGTGTTTGAATAGACTTTTTGGATGGTGTTTCTGCTATTACGTCTTGTCTGTCACCTTCTCGTATAAGAAGTGATCTGATAACGTGCTCTCGAAATTCTGTAATTGATATTTTTTTGTGGGCAAGTTGATTATAGATTATATCGCACATCCCCAAGAAAAGTGTCATAAGTCAGAAAAACTAAATTTTACAGAAGAGAGCAAAATATAGTTTCCCAATTTTAAATTGCTAGTAGAAAAAGCTTATGTAAATTTATGCAGTTTTAACTTACACCAGTCAATAAGTTATCAAAAGATAATCTAAAACTCTGAGTTGTTATTTAAACAAAATTTGTTTTTGAAATATTATTAGGATTTTTTTAATTTTTTTTTTTACTTATTACAGTTTTCTTCCAAAAATATTTATAATTTTTAGATAAAGGGCAAAAGATACAACTTCTACAAATGGAAAAATATTTATTACAGAAGAGTTGTGAACAAAATACAAATGAAAATAAACTGAAATTCTTGTTTTTACATTTGCTTGTATAATTTTTACAATAATGAATCGTAAAACAACTGGTAATATTTTGGAATGTACCCTTTTTTCACCAAAAACTGAAGATCTTCCATTTTTTTCTCATTCAACTGTCGTTTAGAAGTGTACGCTTTCCTTAAAGTTGGCAACTGTGGTGGTGTAGATGTGGACTGTTGATTGCGTTTAGTAACGGGACGTGGTCGTTTAAGAATATCGACAATTTTAAAAGTTGACTGACTGAAAGAAGTTTTATAAAAAAACTTAAATGGTTCTCCCTTTTCAACTTTGACAACCTTGAGATCGTTTATAGGTATCTGCTCTCCTGCCGTATTTATATTAAAATTTGGCCCTAGGTCACTCATCAATTGTTTGACGTTCACAAAATCATCATGAGTCAACTCTTTCACTAGATACGGGTTCCCTTTTTTCTTTGCGTTTCTTATTATTTGAATAAACTGATCAGGCACATAAATTGGTCCTGCTTTGAGGGATCGTGAAACCTGAAAACATAATTATTATTTATTGAAGTTTTGTAGAAATCTATTTATTTAAATAATCCATCAAAACACAATACCTGTTTTTCAATAACGGAGTGTGTGGAATCCCCCTCATTTTGGGTATGTCCAACAATCAGAAACTTTTGCGTAATTTCTTTAATTTTGAATTTTTGTACTGCATAGATGAGTGCTGCTATTAAAAATCTGAAACAATAAAACAAACAATGAAAGGAAATCATTAATTTGAAATATTTATTCTTACCTATTTTTTTGCTGTGCGGCACAGTTGTCGCTATAAAAGATGATTTCTAAATCTTCAGAGTTAATGCTATTAGCCTTTTGCTTCAGATACATCAAAATACATGAGGCAACTTCGGTCACTCCTTTTCCCCCTTCACCTTCGTGCCATACAAAGCAGCATGTATTATCTTCAGCCAATCCAGTTATGGTTAAATTCATCGTATTTAGTTTAGATCTATAGTAGAATACCGATGTGTCGCCTTTCGGCAATTGGAAGACTGCTTGCATGTCAAAACAAGCGACTACAACATTATCATTTTCGGTACACTTTTTTTTGTCATTTTCTTTTTCAGCTCTGGATAACATTTTTTCTTCTTGATGTTTTTCATATTCAGACTCGAGATTCTTTTTTTCAGCTTCGCTAGCATTATTATATAAAAAGCAAAAGTTGCATTGATCCTTTTTCGGCACAAAGAAAGAAATATTGAATTCGGTGTTAAAAATATCCGAATACAAATGATAGTTTCCAAAAGGTTTATTGGCTGCCTTACATTGTGTTTCATAATCCCTATGTAGATCTGCAATAGTTTTGCCACCTTCGATGAAGTCTCTGGTTGTCTGTGCCCTTAAATAATGGCTTTCGATTTTCGGTATAGATTGTATATGTTCTCGAATCTCATTTTTTATGTTAATATCTAGTTTACGATGTTTACCATGCTTTCCTCTCCTATCCTCACTTACTGATCCAGTTGATGTTCTTTTTTTTATTACAGTATCAATGATTCTATCATTGATATCTAAAGTTTTTTTAAAAAACAGTTTACACACCCTCATTTTTTTTTGGTTAACTTGAAAATAAAATGCATTATTCAATCGTCGGTTATTTGGATTAGGGTATCTGTATTTTGATTGGATACATTCCATATTTCTGTTTATAAATTCCCGTTTTCGGTTTACGTCAGGCAAACTATAGAATTCATTGAAAATGTGGACTCTTTCTTCCTGTGTTATTTTCTGATTGCATTTAAATTTGCATTTATCAGTACATGCTGCCTGTACTCTTTTTGCTGGTATAAGCTTCTTAGATTTTGAACAAGAGACATACTCCTTTCCCAAATTACGTAACATCTTAGTTTTTGATTTTGCCCACTCTGTCTCTTTACGGATTCTTTTTCTTGCCTTTTTTTCTCCAGGATTTTTTGATTGGCCTACTATGTCGGATTGTGACTCAATTACTGAAATAGTAGAATTTCTGTCTGAGCTCAATGAAGATGAAGAACTACTTGATGAAGATGAAGTGCTTGATGAAGATGAATCAGAATCATAGTTTGGATCTTTTATACTATCATCCTTATCGTCGCTTGAGAAGGACTGTGATTCTAAATCTTTAGTTTTAATATTCTCATTTTGCGGAGTAATTATAGGGCACGATTTAGTGTTTTGTTCAGAGTTAGTAACGTTATTTTCGTATATGACATGTTTTTCTGCATTTTTTTCCGAATGTTCATATTCCACTACAACCTTTTCTATTTCTAAATAAGTATCAATTGTATTTGACGCATTACAATTTATATCATTTTTTGAGATGGGCGACTCTTTTTGGCCCTCTTGAAAACTATCGGGATCAATTAGCTGGCGACCAGTTTCATTTTCTTTATTATGCTGATCTTGTTCACTTTGTAAGGCAATAGCAGCATCCACCATCCGTCTTGCTCTTGAATTCATGATATCTATGAACTTAATAACAAAATACAGTGTAAATAGCAAAGAAAAATTACTCTATAATATTATTAATTAAAAATATTGTTTATAAAATTACGAAGAAAATAGTATTAACTAAAAATGAAACACAATTTGATCGCAAAATTCCAAAGAAAACAGCAATAATTGCAAATAATACATTATTGTAATAAAAATATAAGTAAGTTTTTTTAATACTTACCGAAGAAAATAGTATTAACTACAAATACCACAATATTCGGCGGATATAAAGCCGGAGTATTGGCAGATATTCCGATGATAAGAGTAACAACTAAAAATATTACGCTTTTATTCGAAAAAAACAGGAGAAAATTTTAAAACACTACGAAACTAAAAAGCAATAACTACTAATACTACGCTTTTCGTCGCAAATAGACCCAAGTGCCGCGAAGCGTACAGTGATAACTCTCATTTACTACTGTTTTCATCGAAATACGTCAGTGGACCTGTTCCGAGGAATAGTGATTTGCGCGTCATCTATGAGGAAACAGTTGAACTAGAATTATTACGGTCTTCTTGGGAGCAAGTGAACCAGATTTGTTACTTATTTCGGAAATAAAACGAGATGGGGAAATTTTTTAAGTTATTACCCTTTTCTTCGGGATGTGCGATATGTGCATTGACAATACAAGTACCTAGAAGAAATTCTATTGCGAGTTTTCTATACCATTTGAGGGATTTTCTCAAGGGGGAATTATAACTTGACATCTGGTCGGACAAATCAATTGATGACTTTGCCTCATTATAATCAATTATTGCCTGAGGCTTTTTCACTACACCGATAAACCGTGGAATATCCACAGTTTCAGTAGTATGTTTTGTTGTAATAACAAGCACATCTCTTTTGTCTCGCCATTTCATTATACAAATACCTCTTTCGTTTTCCATTCCAAAAATTTCTCCTTTTTTTAATTTTTTTATAATCACCTCTTTGGGGTTCCCGCGTCGATTAGTCCTTAGTGTTCCTAAGTAATGAGTTCCATGATCAAGTAATATATTTGTTAGCTCAAGACTTGAATAATAATTATCGGCAACGCAAGTTCTTCCTGAATTTAGTAGACCTTCTGACAAATTCAACACAATATTTGTAGGGACAGTCGCACAACCTTCTTTTTTTTCTTTTCCAGCATAAATTCGAATATTCCATGTATAGCCATTATCACAAGACGATTTGAATAATTTAACCCCATATTTGTGAGTATATTGTTTGAATAACAGCCGGCCTTGAAATGGAATAACAGACTCATCAATACAAAAAGTGCGACCCGGGGTGTAAGCTGCTTGGAAGTTTGTAACTAATTTGTCCAACAAAGGCTGAATTTTGTACAAGCGATCACCTTCCGGGCAACTGTGGTTGTCAGAGAAGTGCCACATTCTCAAAAGTAGCTGAAACCTGTTTCTAGACATAATTTTTGGAATTATAGGATTTTTATACAGCTCATCATTACTCCAATATTTATCTATTGAAGGCATTTTTACCATACCCATATATGCCACAATACCAATAAAATTCAACATTTCATTTTTATCAGTTGGAACCCATCGGCGTAACCTTGATTCTTTACTTATGTCTTCAATATCGCATAGAACTTGGGTAGCGTACAAATTAGTCTGATCTACCATTTCATTTATTATTGCATCATCGACAAATGTTTGAAAACAATTGATTGGTGATAGCTCATTGATGAGCAATGCAGCGTAATTTGCGTGTAAACCAGCTTCCGCAGAATAATCAAAAACTTGATGGTTTCCAACAGGTGTTCTCCATGTATGATCAAGGTTTTGAATAACAGCTTCCTCTTCACTTTCAGGGTCTATATTCTCAATTTCCCTGTTTTCGGAAATGTCGTGGACTTCTAAAAACTCGGCGATTTCATTTTGATCAAAATATAGGGTTTCAGCGCTGCCTGTTTTATCTTCTACAGATTTTTCCGCAAGCGTCAAAGATTTTGAACAGCACGGCTGATCGTCAAGCTCAAGATTTTCGTTTGAGACCTTCGATTTTTTTGTTGAGTTCAAAGTTTCTGGCTTTTGCTGTTTACGTTTTTTCTTATTTCTATCTTCTTTTTTTGAATATCTTTCTATATTTTCTGCTTCCGAAGCACTGGAACTGTCTAATATTTCTTCATCACTGGCTGGCAAGTACATCGGATCAAGATCAGAATCAAAACTGCTGATATTAGAACTTTCACCATCTGAATAAAAAAATAACAATTGATTTGTTCTTCAATATCAAACTGTGTAAACTGTACGCAAAAATATGATATCAAAGACTGTCAGTTACCTGTTTTATATTTCTCCAATGCCATTTGCAATATTTTCAAAGAGCGTTTACTCATTGTCACAACAAATAGATCACAACAAATAATGAAATCCGCAATAATAGCTGTTCGTAGTGTGCCTGATGACAGTACAATAGAAATAAAATACACTGTTTCTAACAAGTCTTATCATGCAACAAACGACGTTGGAACGACCGCTGAGACGACCGCCTGGCACATGTGGAATAATAATGCCGCTTATGCCCAGTAGGTCGTATACGACCGCTCGACGTTTGTAATGCCTATCGTCCAATCGGCATGACGCTGCAGGTTTGATTCAATCTGCAGTGCGTCCATATACACCACACACGATCAATTTAAACTGTCCAATCGGCAGTGACGTTCAGTTGAAGCCATGGCGCCACCAGTGACGGACGATGATGTTTTAGCCGTCTTGGGCATTTTATTTATAATAAAGAAACAAATAAAAAAAAGAAAAGATCGTGCGGCGTGGTGCAAACAGTGGTTAATGAAAAGGAATCAGTTTTCTCATACAAATTTAATAAAAGAATTGACGATTACGCCAAAAGATTATCGTAATTATTTACGAATGAACGAAGAAACTTACATAGAACTTCTATCATTAGTGACTCCTCTAATTGAAAAACAAGACACCGTAATGAGAAACGCTATATCGGCACACGAGAGGCTAACGGTTACCTTACGATTTCTAGCAACAGGGAGATCATATCGACGGTTAAAAGGTAATTGGGTATAAGCAACAAATATCAAAGTGTTCAGGAGACCAGTTTTAAGTTTGAAATTTCAAAAAAATGGACATAACTTTTTTATCTATTGTCATATCGTGAAAATGTAAATAGTTCTAGAATCAGGAAAAACAAAATCAACAATTGGCACTTTTATTTATTTGATTCGACGTTATTTTATGTGGTTTTATGTTGCTTAGATCAATTGATCTTATTTTTCTTCTGAGGTAATTCGGCGTAAGTTACATCTACACAGAAAATATCGAAGAGTATAGAAGACTTAGCTACATTTGATATCCTCATATCAAAAGGTAATAGGGCATACACGTCACATGACTAGAATACCTGAAATAGGTAAAGAAGTATAAGTGACGATTCACATCATTATGCCAAAAGGTAATGAAGTATAAGAAATGGAGTTTAGCAAAAAGACCGTGAGGATGTTAGACATTAGCGACACTGTAAGTGAGTAGAAAAAAAGGTACCGTGGTACTTGCACACATCAAGATTTCTGTACCAGAGGAGAACGAGCATATCCAACATACGGCATTATCTGGACAAATGGTAACATGGATTAAACGTCACGTCTTAAAAATAATAGAATCACAACCAACGTGATTCTCCTTTAAAATAAGATTTAAGTAACTGCAAAATATATTTAAAGGATGTCCCATTCCATCACCCATCACCATTCGTTAGGTCATACAAAATCATAACGACTGATTTTTTAAGTAATCTGATAATATTACTAAATAATTTGAATATATCTGGTAAACAATATTATGTAGATACGTAAAGATAAGCTACAAAGGTAAATTTCTTTGCTCACTATTCTTTGTTAGATAATAATATACGTTAATTAAGCTAGCTAGGCTCCAGAGATTAGGAAGGTACTTCTCGCATGAATTTAGAGATGATGTAAATATTAGGTATGCTATCATAATGTAGGTTATTGAACTTATTATATTATGTGCCTACCCTTATTGATAACATAATGTAGCTAAGGTTAAGGATACCCGTGGTTTCATTAGGCAGGTTTAGGCCTACGATTTGACTGGTAAAGTTAGTTCAGATAGACTAAATTACTACATTACTTACCTACATTACTATTTTAAATTATGCTCTGACCGCATTTTTAATATGATTAAATGAAAACAGTAGTACGTTTTTTCACTATTTATTAAGAAAAAAAACACAGTTATAAAAGAAAAAGTAGTTTTCACGCTGTACTTACATAGTAACAAAAATAAAGTAGTAACTTAATGAAATAACACACGTGCCTAGGTATGAAGTAAGTAGTCATCATTATTATAAAAAAAAACATAAAAGAAGTATTTCCCAAAATAAAACATTATTAAAAATTGGTACAACATAGTACTACGTACTTAGAATCTTTGATAAAACAAAAGCCTTCAAGGCAACAATAATAAAAATCTCTCAAAATAATAATTTATTTTCACTTACAACTAAGCACCATGCCGTATCACTGGCGAAAGTTTTTTTGGTAACAAAAATATAGTGTGTCTTGAAAAATACAATAAACAATCACAAAGTGGGGTAGGTATCACATAAAAAAGAAGGGTACGAAGGAAATAATCAATTATTACTTTGGAGTTAAGGAACTATTATTACGATACTTTTAGACGTTAAATCTTGTCGTAAATGCTCAATACTTTGGACAAATCGACTGCAACAGGTCAGTTGTTTAGGTACAATGTCTAACTTAACACCTAATCGAGATCAATAATATTAAATTCAATTAATTTCTTAATCAGTCTTAGTTAGGTATCTTCTGAAATCAATAATTTTAGAGATAGATAACTACGGCTTCTAATAATGGAATATTTTTGATAAGCAATTATTACTCCATACGCTTCTGAAGGTAAATTTAAGTGGGTCTATAAAACGCAATATTTGACTATTGGTCAACATTATCTTCGACGTCAGTATCGGGCAAAGTATCTTTCACTTTTTTGTTGAAAGTTAAAGCTAAGTACTCTGCCTGAAACTGTTGAGGTATAACTTGGTCGGAGCAAAGCTTCAATAAATCTTTGTGTTTATTCTCAGTAATTGGTAGGGGTGTAGGATAGCAGTCCGGTAATTCAAGTAACTTTGTTTTGGATGCGACTTCAATACGGGACACAGGTGTCTCCGGATCCATAGAGAATTTAACCGTTGCTGATGTGCGGTTCTTTTTGAAGGTGGCGACTCGTATTTTACTAATTTTACCAATAAGATTTCCCACGAAATACTTGTCTGCGAGTAGATCCCATCTCTTAAAATCTGTATGATTTAACTGCTCAACAACAAAGGGCTTTGGATTTTGTCTTGCCATTTGGAAGACCGTATACCATTGGGAAGGAGCCCAGATAGTAGTATTTTTAACCTGATTTTCAATAGTCGCATGTGCCGAATCGACTGTCATATAAGTGTGACCGGTGAGTAAAAAATTTATTTGAATAGATTCAATACTTCTGCAACGTTGCAGAGTCTCGTTCAGCATTGCAAGAACAATTTTGTTCCGATTTTGACCGGGACAGCAGTCACAATAAAGAAGAAGATGTCTTATATTCCCGTGTTCGTCAAGCTTCGTTATGTATTTATTTAATATTGTAGCCATTTCATTAGCACCGCGGTTACCCTGGCTTTCGTCCCAATAATAGCAATAAACATTGCGCGTACCATTTTCGTAGATAACTGCATTGTAAACGGCCAGCTTGCGCGTATAAAATAATAACATGCTATCACCATATGGCGTATTCAAGACTTTTTGCAAATCAAAACTTATGCAAATGGATGCTGAATCTTTTAAATGAATAGTTTTGTGCAATTTGTAGCGATGGTATGTGTGATCTTTCTCAATAAGATGTGCTTCGTGAGCTCGTCGTTCTTCTAGTGTAGGATCAGTTTTATTTTCGTACTGACAACATTTCAGGCATTTATCTTTTTTCGGAATATGGAATGCTATATTAAAGTTTTCGTTGAAAATTTTTCGGAAAATGTTCTCCGAAACAAACGGCAGTCCTTGAAACATACGATGTTCTTTATACTTTCTGTATAAATTTGCTAAATTTCTGTACTCTGCCGGAAGGTACATTCGAGTACTATCCTTTCTGCAATAATGTGAAGGAACAGCCGGTAAACATTTTATATAGTTTTCAACCGCTGTAATTGCATCATTGCTGGTTTTGTTGGGAGGTACACTTTTACCCCTTTCAGATTCTTTGGCACTACCAAATTCATCGGCTGTCGAAACCGTATAATAAATATATTTGTGTGAGACGTCAATCGTTTTGCACAAGAATTGCAGACATATTTGTCGATGAGCTTCACCATCCGTAATGTTGTACTTGTACGTTGTGGTGCGTTTTTCTGAATCTTTACTCCTTTTTCTTTTAATATTAGTTTTTTGGGTTAGGTTGATGATCCAATCCTTTCTTCTCTGTTCTGAAAGGCTCCAAAAATGCTTGAAAATGCTTAACCTTCTTTCTTCCGTTATATCGCCGCAATTATTTCCACATTTCTTACCCTTGCAAGGGTTTGGTTGGACTTTTTTTTCTTGAACAACTTCTCCGTTTGTTTTAATGTAACTCTGACCAGATAATCGTTTTTGAGCAGCTTCTTTTCTCTTATTTTTAGGAATCTTTTTCGCCGCTGTGTTACCTACAATCTCTTCTTCGACGTCAATTATAGTTTTCTTCCTTTTCTTGCCATTTACTTCTGGCTTCCACTCATCTGAACTGCCTGCATCGCCAAAAGCATTTAACAATGCTATCTCGTCGTCTGACATATAATCTAAATAAGAGTCTTTCTTTCTTGGACGGGTGATTTTAAATGTAGAGGATTGAGTGTTGTTAGCGTCAGTTTCTAAAGATGTACCTGGACGAACTTCCAAAAGTTGTTGGGAAACACAAGATTGAATGACGATCGACTCTGATTTTGGAATACTTGAGATTTCGTTGGACAATATCATTGTAGGTGAATCATTACTGTTGAGTTCAGTCGCAAAAGATGTGCTGGGAACATCTCGGAGCGATGTTCCAAAGATATTTGACTCAGAGACTGGCAGCTTGGTGTTCCAGCAGGCAGCAGACACAGTGTCCAGTGCGGAGCTCGTGAGGATGGCAGGCGTAGCGTCTAGGGCAGAGCTCGTGAGTATGGCAGGAGCAGCGTCCAGTGCGGAGCTCGTGAGCATGGAAGGAGCAGCGTCCAGTGCGGAGCTCGTGAGGATGGCAGGCGCAGCGTCCAGGGCAGAGCTCGTGAGGATGGCAGGTGCAGCGTCCATTGTGGAGCTCGTGAGAAAGACAGATTCAACAGGGCACTGAAAAAAAAACCGTTAATACAATTACCTTTATGCATAGGCATGTGCAGCCAGAGGACGCCACGGTACTAAAATAATTAAATTTCTTCTTAAACTCAACATGATACATTTCAACATAAATTATACTTGAGTTTCAACAACAAAAATACAAAACAAATAAATTATTTACCTTATCAAATTCAGAAACAAGGCTCTTTCGGCATTTTTTCTGATTTCGTATGCCTGATGTTTTTAAAGCCATTTCCAGAATGTCTCTACTTCGACCACATCTTTCCATTTTAACCTAAGACAATAAAATAATTTTCATACAATCACAAATATCTAATTCAATAATATCAAAGAGGTTAGAGAAATAAATCACATACCGTTGACAGGAACTTTGGCGCACTTTTCACAAAAAATTAACACACGTGCTCTCGCCGTCACTACACGCGGACGACTGATTTTGAAATAAGCGACTCCCTAAATAGCTACTTAACTACAACAAAGTCATACAAATTGGCGTAAGCACCAATTAATAAATGATTATTGTAAAGTAATACAGCATAAGCGACAGAGTTGTATATAAATAGTAAATAAATAGTAGGGTATAACCGACATTTAAATATCAAATTACATTTTGGTAATTGCGTATAAGCGACAACTGTATTGTAAACTTGTAAATGGTAGTAGGGTATAACCGATATTAAATGTGTTTGATGACAAAGGTAAAGAGGCATTAGTTCCCGCTTTTAAAACAGGTGCTAATGGTAAAAAGCCGTAAGCGCCCGCAAATTCTACGCCAGTAAGAAGTAAAAATACATTACCGACTATAAACCAAAAGTGATGCCATTTTTACAGGGATACAAGCGACTTTAGGGTAAAAAAGGCCTAATACTCGGTCGGTTACACCGAAATGACACTCCTAAAAGGCAGTTTTTTGCTTGGGCATAAGTGACAAAAAGTCATCGTAGAGCCATGGGAATAAGCGCATTCGAAAAAGCGGAAAATTTTAAGTAGGATGGCATTCATAACTTATTTTCGACTAAAATGTCGCTTATGCCCAATTACCTTTCAACCGTCGATATGAATGTCTAAAATTTTCGTCCATAATATCGCCTCAAGCTTTAGGGCATCGGTGGCCAACCTTTTCGACAGCAGGGCCAAAATTCGGAAATAGAATTTCGCACCGGGCCGCACTACCAAATTTTATGTAGCTAACCATAAACCAACGCACAAAAAGTTTTTGAAAATAAAACAAATTTCTTAGTAAGAAAATTTATTGAAAAAATATAAGTACATTAGTGAGATATCTGACTTTGTTTAGCAGAACTAAGCTCATCAATATTAACCTCGACTGAAGTCGTTGCTACACGCAAACAGTTTTCTAGATGTACGTCAGTAATCCGTGTTCTCATTTGGGATTTGATATGCTTCATCCTACTAAAAAGTTGTTCACACGTGTGTTTCCAAATAATGAAGTCATGAACAGAGCATGTTTGTAAAACGCAGGATATTTCTCCTTGTCAAAATAGTTTTTATAGAACTCTTCCAAGCCAACCTGATTGAATTTCTCTTTTAGCTGTGCATCACATTGCATTTCGCAACATTCCATTTGTAAATGTCCCGGCAAGGAACTTATGTCTGTAGAAAATGGTGTTGCAAAAGCGGAAAAAAGCAAACGATGCTTTTTAAAATCATGGAATCGGTTTTCGAATTCGATTTTTAAATCAGATGTCAAAGATGCATATTTAGCCGCTGCTGTCTCCGATATGATATTATCTGGGCGCTCTAAAAGTGTAGGAAAATGAGTGAAGTTTTTAGCAGAAATAAGATCAAACATGTCATTAATCAATTGATCTTTGCCTTGTAGACGAGTATTGAGTTCATTTAAGTGGCTAGTTATATCTACCAGAAATGCAAAGTCGGAAACCCACTCTTCGTCTTGAAACTCTGAGATAGTCTTTGATTTGCTTTCAAAAAATGATTGTATTTCTTGCCTCAAATCAAAAACTCTTTTCAACATTTTGGCACGGGTCAGCCATCTTACTTCTGCATAAAATACAACATCACCATATTCTGATTCCAAGGACTTCAGAAATTCTTGGAATTGACGGTGATTCAAACCTTTCGACTTAATAAAGTTCACTATTTTGACAACTACCTTCATAACATGGTCCATTTTGAGAGATTTGGCACACAAATTCTCTTGATGAATAATGCAATGAAAATTTAGCATCGACGTATTGCCAACTTTACAGGCCTCATTTTCAATCAGTTTTACCAAACCTTCGTGTTTTCCAATCATTGCTGGAGCACCATCAGTTGTTAAGCCCGACAAGTTGTTTAGTTGTAACGAAAAGCGATTGATTGTTGATTGAACGGCCTCTATTAAATCTCGCGACTTTGTGGTATCCTTAAGTGGAAACAATGCTGCTAATTCTTCCGTTTTATTAAAATAGGCATCAACACCTCTGATGAAGATCGCCACTTGTGCGGTATCCGTCATATCTGTGCTTTCATCCAATGCCAGAGCATAATATATGAACTCAGATGCACGATTTCTTAACTTATCTTCAACATGTTTTCCAATATCATCCACACGTCGTGTAATAGTTTGACGAGATAGGCTTATTTTTGAGAAATCTTTCTTCTTTTCTGGGCATAGAATTTCAGCGACACTTTCCAAGCACTCTTTAACAATTTCACCGTCTGAGAATGGTTTCGATTTTTTTGCTAGGATTGAAGCTACTGCATAACTCGCTTTTATATAACATTTTGACTCTGAATTCGCTCTTGTAAATATTTGTTGATGTGCAGAAAGTTTTCTTTTTAAGCTATTGACCTGGTCCTGTCGAAACTGTCCTTTGTACTTATCGAACTTATTTGCATGTTTAGTATCGTAGTGACGTTTAATGTTGTACTCTTTCATAACAGAAACCGATTCATTGCATATTAAACATATTGGTTTTGTTTTAAATACCACAAAAAATAGTTATCAGTCCACCTGTCTTGAAAACTTCTTAATTCTTCCGTAACTTTTCTTTTCTTTGGTCCAACTTCTTTACTAGTTGACGCCATTATTGTAGGTTTATGCTTTTAACTGTAATAAATGAAATAAAGCTCAATCTATTGAAACTAAAACGGCAATCATCACAGATTAATTTAAAACAGTTGGTATTACTTACCAAAATGAACGGTAAGATCGGTCGACAGATTGCGATCGAATGCACACCACAATAATATATCTATTCGTAGACACGTAAAATAGACGATCATAATAAATAACGTAAACAATATGCCGCGACCACGCAATCCGTATGCGTTGGCGCGGGCGGCGCGCCGCGCGGATCGGCCCGCAGCGTCAGTGTCCGAGCGCCAGCGCTCGCGATTCGCCCGTAATAATTTTCTCAAAAAAATTACTCAGCTCTGCGGGCCGCAAGTGGACAGTCGGCGGGCCGCATGCGGCCCGCGGGCCACGGGTTGGCCACCAGTGCTTTAGGGCGAATTATACCAGAAACTTGTGTTGCTATTTACGAAGTTCTCAAAAAGGATTATATACCGGTAAGATTGCTTTTTTATTTTTTAAATATATATAGTAGCTAGCTGCTGCCCATGACTTCGTCCGCACAGACCTCGCTAATCGCACAATGATGCCATCTACCAGGATAAAGAACAGACTATGTGTAAATCTATCTACCTACCAAATTTCACCCAAATCCGTTCAGCCGTTGAGGTGTAAAAGCGGAACAAACATTCAAACATCCATAGTCCATACTTTTCATCACATTTATAATATCAGTATGAGTATAAAGTATAATATTATTATATTACCATAATATGAGTAAATAAACAAATGTGATATCCTGGTCTGCGTGATCTCCCCATATCCCGGCGTACCTATTTTTAATTAAATTTATCTTTTTCAGTTTCCCGATACTTCCGATAAATGGAGAGAAATTGCGAACCTCTTTGAAGAAAGGTGGAATTTTCCTCATTGCCTTGGAGCAATAGATGGTAAACACATTGATATAATCCCACCTGCTAACAGTGGTTCTTATTACTATAACTACAAAGGACGACACAGCATGGTTCTCATGGCAATAGTTAACGCAAAATACCGGTTTATACTGGCTGATTTTGGAACAAATGGAAGAGTTTCTGATGGAGGAGTATTACAAAATACCAAGTTTTTCGAAAAATTGCAAAAAAAAACATTAAATATTCCAAATCCTGAAAACATCGAAAGTAACTCAAGATGTTTGCCGTACGTTTTTGTTGCTGACGATGCATTCCCGTTGAGAACCGATATGCTAAAGCCATATCGACAAGCTGATTTGGACAGCCACAAGGAGAGAATTTTTAACTACAGATTATCTCGCGCAAGACGTATCGTAGAAAACGCATTTGACATATGAAGAGCAACCACGCAAAAGTTAATATGTCCAAAAATCATAATTTTCACAAATCTAATTTTTCTCTGACATCGAGAAGCTTAATTCTTTAAAAATGATAATGACAATGAAAAATTCCTAAAAAAATATCTCAATTTAATCGCGCTTAAAGTTTTGTCATTTATTAAAAACTTTGGCCAAAAATCAGAATTTTCATTTGGACATATTAAGTTTTGTTTGAACAGGTTGGACCTATTGACTTTTGCTTGAACAATTGGGGGGACAAATGAACTTTTGGTCGAAAGGTTTATTTTTTTATAAACAGTATTAAAATAAATGTATTTTTACTCTTTATTTGTCAAAATTTTTAACTCAAACATTAACGACTCTAAACAAAATTTAACATTCCATAAAAATAAACTTTTACTCCAGATTAACAAAATTAAACAAAACATTTTAGTAAAAATGTAAATATTTTTTTTTTATTTTCTTAAATATGTAGAGCCTCCTCTTCGTCTAAGCAATCGCATGTTTGTTCTGTTTCCGTTTCCGTGTCCACATTTTTTTGTGTCGAATTTTTGTCTATAAGAGTTTTGTACCATGCAAGATCCACATCATTTTCCCAATCTTCATTATACTCAGCTGTTAGCAAACTTTTCAAATTTTGAATCTTAGCTGGGGGCAGCTGTCGTCCAAGTTTGATTTCAGGAAGAATCAAGTCTCTGAGCTTTGTTCCACGTTTGCACAGGTTCTGGGGCGTTTCCAGTTCATTGTCAAATCGGTAGTTACCTAATCCTCTCATTACTACACTAATTCTGCCATCGTGCTTCTCCGTTTTCTCGAGAAATATCCTTTTCATCGCACTTATTCCATTGATCTTTTTTAAATATTTTTCGAGTCCTTTAACGTCATAGAGCTTCCAGTCTTTTCCGAGTATTTTGACATTTCCCACTTCTTGATAAATTTTATGGTAATCTTCTTTCTTTTTTATGAACGGTTCTTTTCTCAAAAGTTTTTCAACGCGGCCAAATGCCCTATCGGCCGGCAAAAAACTGTGCCCGCGGACAGGAAAAACTATAATGATTTTTGTAATTCTTGATGTTGTTTTGGATAGCCAATAAATGAGCATATGGATGAGGTGAGAGTTCTTGTTCTGCCCACCACAACCGTCACAGAAAAGGCGTAGTGATGTTGTGGCAGCCTCATTCTCCAGCGAGTTTAAAAAACTCAGCAACCCAGACGACACCTCTGTGCTTCCTCTCCCAGCTTCATCCTCCGTCCATGTAAAAAAATTGGGATTTTTGGAATTTATAGGTACTATACCTAATGTGTAATAGCTGATTTGCCGTAAATAGAAAGCGTCCGACACCGGGGATTTTGGTAATACTTGCACTTGTTGTAGATCAAAACAGTATGTCAAGCTGTTTGGTACCTCTTCTTTGAGTAGCTGATAAAAGGCGTTGGCCCTCAATTTATGAATCCTTCTTTCAGTTTGGAATTTCACTTTTTTTCTAGGATCCTTTTCTCTTAACATACTGTTTTTAAGTCGCTGACAAAAGCTGCATACGTCTGAAGCCGGTGAATTAAACCCGATATTAAACTCTCTGCAAAATATTCTTTGAAAGGTAGAATAAGATACAACATTATTATTTGTGTCTTTTTTTTCACGGGCGTATGTTTTATATAATTTGGATATACTCAGGTTACTTGACAAATAAATACGTTTGGACTTATTACGACCATAATGGCTTTCAACTCCTCTTAGATTTCTTAAAAACTCTCTCACCCCATCTTTACAGGACTTAAGTTTATGAGAAATCCTGTCCCCACCACGTTTTTCTCTTGGTATATCCCCATTCAACAAAAGTTTTGACAATCGTATAATACGTGCCTGTGACAATTTAAATTTTGACTTAAGAAATCGTAAGCACACAGTTCGATGTCCAGTCTTAGATGACGGAATAACGTAAGTAATAGATACACGATGCTCAGAAATTTTATTTTTCCTAGGTCTTCTTCTTGTAGGTGGGGCTACAGCAATGAATCTACATATTTGGAGATCTTGTTCTATTTTGGTTTTCGCATCGTCATACAGTTTTTCTCTCCAGTACTCTATTTCTTCAAGCGTTACTTTATTGCACTGATACACTGTTTTTGAATGGTTACAATCCATTTCGTTATCAAAATTTGGACGTTTCTTCCTAGAAAGATTCAAAACGATATTTTTATGAATCGGAAAACACTCAACGATTTCCTATACATTGCTTGGTAAATATTGAAATTAAAAATCTGCGGTACAGTATGTTCATTTTATAAGAAGTTTGTAATTAAAAATATATTCAGTATTTTCAGCATTGATGAAGGGAGTTAATATGAGGCTATAAGCGCAATAGTGGACTAACCCTAATTCTGATAAATGGTGAGAAATAGGTTTTAAGAAATGGCAAAAATTGTCTAATCCATAGTTATCTTATTTGAACAAATTTTATTTTAAAACAAATTGGGTTTGTAAAAGTTGACTTAAAGTAAACTAAAAATGTTCAAAATTAAAAGAAAATGTCTTATTTTTGATTTTTGTATGTGGGTTAGTCCACTATGCTTTTATTAGATTTAACTATATTTTAATATTATTGTAAAAATAACAACTCCAATATATTGCAAATATTTTATTACAAACGATAATTATTACAAAAAGTTACAAAAATGTCAAAATAACAATACCTTCTTGAACAATAGAGGAAAGTACCCAAATGTCGCACACTTTTTTATAACACTCATATCTGGCAGAAAGAAAACATCGCAGAGCTACTATATTTGGCCTCAAGTATGTTGCTTTTATAATAAAACAATAAATGATAGAAAAAAATGTATTTCGAGATTAGGTTTTTAATAACAGAAATGAAAACTTTTTCAGGCAAAAATTATGAAAACTGAAATTAGTACCCTAATATCGCATATCCGAAATTAGGACACTTCTAAGAGGGCCATATTAGGATACCTCATCCATTCAAACAAAAATCGCATATAAACTTCTTTTTCTTGCTCGAATTGGCGCACTGTTCATGTCCCCATTTGTTACACATGTGACATCTGATCCATTCTTCTCCTTGTGTATCATCTGAGTACCGCCCCAAACAAAACATACACTCCGCATCTGCATCATCGTCGTCTTCGTTCTCTAAACTACAATCCATATCAGAATCATCATCCAGTTCTAAATTTATGTCCGACTCACTGCTGTCACTTTCCTCTTCTAAATTTCTTTTTTTCTTCTGTTGTGGTTTCTTGGTTTTTAATGAAGCAGTCTTGTCTTCCGAATATCCAATTTTCCTTTTGACTGTCTTCTTCTTGCTTATGTTAGCGAGACTTGTTTCTAAGTCGTCCTTATATGGAGTTCCAGATATTAATTTTGCCGAACCTGTTCGGGACTTTTTGTTGTTCGAGATATTGCTGCAAGATGGTAAGGGGGTTATGTCTGCAGGACTTATATAATCATTTCGTGGTGGTGTAACGTTTCCATGGTGAGGAAGACAAGTTACTTGTGTCGCAATCTCATGTGGAGGTGTTCTTTCTCGTTGACTGTGGATTGCAAAATCATAATCGTGAAAAATGTGTCTGTTACAAGGGTATATGCCACTTTTCATAAATCCATGGGCGGATACTTCAGCCGTAGCTGCTTTAAGATAAGCTCTGCCCAACAACTCGCCTATTTGATAAACAGATATATTCCGACCCACATGATTCCTAAGCCAACACTCAATTTCTTGGGAATAATATGTTTTAAAGGGAGCCATAAACGCCAGGTCAAGCGGTTGAATCTTATGTGTTGAATGTGGAGGGAGACTAATAAGTATTACACTATTATCTCTCGCAAGCTGAATGACTTCTAGATTACGTGTGTGAGAGTAATGGCCATCAAATATTAGCACTACAGGATTATCAGCAGATGGTTTTGAATGCTTCATAAAGTGTCGAAACCACTGAGTAAATAAATGCTGCTGTATCCATCCCGATGGATGACATCCAGCAATTGTTCCTGGTGGTGCCCCATCGAGTAGCTCCAATTTCATATTCTTTCTCGGAAACACCAGCATTGGTGGTACAAACCCGCCTGCAGCATTCATGCAAGTAACCATTGTCACCAATGATCCCCTCTCTGCTGCAGTAATTGCACCGACTTGTCTTTTACCCTTTAACGAAATCACTCTTGAGTGCTTGGACTGTACATTAGTTATTCCGGTCTCATCGACATTATAGATTCTAAAAGGATCGTTGTTAATTTTCTGTAATGCAGGTTCAAGAATATCGAAAAAAATGTTGACGTTTTCTTGGGTGAAACCCTTCACCCTGGCAGATGAAATGCCTTGCGGCTTACGAAATGTCAGATTGGGGTGACGGTGAAGAAAACTGCGCAGCCACTTTTTGCCAGCTGCTCCTTTTTCACATGGAAACGGATGTGGTAAACCATTTCTTATAGCGAGCTGAAATCCTATTCTTCTTATATCTGAAGAAGTTAAACCATAGAACCGCTTGTCCATCTCTAAACAATATTTAACCAGTTCTGTTTCCAGCTTTTCAGAGAGTACTGTTTTTCTTCCCAGCTTCACATTGACTAATTCTTCCGCTGTTTTATTAATATCTTTCACATAATCCTTTAATGTACTTTTGGGTACATTAAATTGCTTGCAAGCTTTTTGGTAGCCCATTTCTTTATTTCTCACGGCCTTGACTGCCGCTACCATTGATAGCTTATTCCATTTCTTTCGTTTATTTGCTGGTGCCATGATTCTGAAATAAAGAATAATAATAAATGTTTATGCATTCAGGGGGTGCCTTATATCGCACACTGCGATATTAGGATCATTTTACAGTACGATATTATGGCACATGCTGCTTTGAGGTTAAGTGTATAGAAAAACGTGGTTTTAATCAATTGTGTTAATATATGGATGCAGGAAAACGATAATCAACTATTATAGACGTATAATATCGTCTGCTTAAAGGCAGAACCACATAACTGTAAGATTTCTAGTTTTAAGTTAGAGCGTTTTGAAAGTTTGACTTTTTGTAAATTTGTGTCAACGTACTTTGACGTCTTGGGGCTATTTTATATTCATAACTTACTTATTGAAGTATTTAATTAAATTTTATTTGTGGTAATTTAAGCTATACTTTTTATGTATTTTACGAAATAATGAACTGAGGTGAGGTGAAGTGTGTTGGTTATGTGGTTTTGGCAGTAATAATCTAATTGTGCTTTTCTACGAAACTACAAGGTTTACCGGGGAGCTTGATATACGAAAATACTATACTTCAATACAAAAACTAGAAATGTATTAATTAAATGCATATTGTAAATATTTTATTATAATATAATTGTCAAAAAGCAATAATGCTATATTGTTTTGCCTGTATATGTTTCGCAAAGTAGCCGTGTAAGGTATGATATGTGGTTCTGACTGCACTTTCCAGAACCAACATTCTTAGTGAGCAATTATGCAAAAACCTTATAATGAAAACCCTGATAGGTTTATTTACTGATATATTTTATAAATTTTATTTACTGATATGTTTATTTTTCAAAAAAATAATAATCCATGGAGTTTTATACTTACAATATAAGTATAAAACTCGATGGATTATTATTATCGTGTGAGTTTTAAGTCTGTATGATAATATTATCATAAAGACTTAAAAATCACACGGTCTATCCATATTGTGTACTTGGGTACCTTTAATGTATTAAAATAATGAAAGATCTTTTTTTAATGAACTAAAGAGTTTTATTTTCAATAGTTTTAATGAACTTAAGGTTATTTAAAAAAAACATTGTCAAAAAGTAAAAAAATTGTCACCATAAAGCAACAATCTATTCTTCTGCTTCACTCTCCTCGTCCACGCCTGGTTCAGGAGCTCGGTCAGCCATATTTTCATCTGATCTCAAAGACCTGTACCAGCCGTGAAGCTCTTCTGGAATAATGCCTTCAGTACACAGCTTCAGTAGATCTTTTTTTTTGGCTTCAGTTATCGGCAACGGTCTCTGGTATAACTGTTTTAGCAGAGTAGATTCTTCTAAGCGAACCCTCTTCGATCTGGTTGATCTTCGGTTAGTATTTTCTTTTGATATTTTTTTCATGTTTATGTACGCAAATGTATCATCGTCTATATCGTACTTGAAGTACACTTTTTGAGGTTCTTCTTTCATGTAGCGAAAGTGTTTTATTTTCATCCACTTGACGGATTTTCCTTCTGAATCTTTTTTGGAATTTACGAATAAATTTGATGCTAAATGCTTCAGATCGTAAAATTCATTGAATTTAAATTCCTTGACTTTGTAGTTGTCTTTCACAATTTTTTGGCCGGAAGCAAGATTATTTTTAACTGTTTGCTTTTTGCGAGCATTTTTAAAAATTGTTAGGAGGTCTGGCATTGCAAAAACAGAGGAATGCTTTTTCGCATTTTCAATTGAGCTATGCATGGAGTCTACCTCCATGTAGCTGTGTCCAGACTCCATGAACTTGTGGTCTATGATCTGAATATGTGGAACATTTTGAACAACGTATAGCAAAATCGCGCAAATAAATTGGTTCCGATTTTGCCCACCACAAGTATCAGAGTAAAAACAAATCTCATTCACGTTAATAGGCACACACTTTGTCAAATAGTGGTACAGAACAGAGCCGATCTCACAACTACCCCTCTTTCCGTTTATTTCAGACCATGTTAGACAATATCCATCATTTGGGAGAGCAGCTTCATAAATGCACAAATTGTATACGCATATTTTTCTGCAATAGTATAATTGGCCAACTAGACCACTTGGTATTTGCAATACAGCTTGCAAATCAAAAGTGGCAGAGAAGAAGTTATCTTCTTTGTTTGCCCTGTCTTTGTCCTTCTGCTTTTCTTCAAAAATCTTTTCTTTTCTGGCAATATGTTCTTCATAAGAAACCTGCATGGCTTGTTTCTTTTCAGGTGACGCTTTTTCATAATTTGTGCATATTTTACACTGATCCTTCTTTGGAACAAAGAAGCTCAGGTTGTAATCAGATGAAAAAATTCTGCGATAAGTTATTTCAGATATAGGACACTCTGTTTTTTTATTCGGATCATTTTCAAAATCTTCTTCCTCTATCTCATCACTTTCATGTTTTTCTTTCCATTGTTGAACAAACAGATCATACATTTTTTTAATGCTTAGGTTTTTGTCTAAATATTTTCGCTTAGATGTTGATCTGATGTAATGAGGCTCCATGGTAGGAAAAGACTCGATGTGGTCTTTCACACATTTGACCACCAACGCATCTGTTTTATTTGCAGGTGCGTGTCTGCCTCTGCTATCTTCTGTGGAGTAAAAACCCAATTCATTTCTTTTAACAATAGCGTCATTAATTACGGAATCTGATATGCAAAGTGTTCTTATAAAAAACTTTTGGCATACTTGTTTTTGATTTTCTTCAATTGGGAAGAAACACTTTTTTGAATACTTCCTCGCTTTTTTTAAAGATTTCCGAATTACTAGGACTCTTTTTGTGTCTTGGATGGTTATGTTTGACAAAATAAAGGCCTTTTTATTTTTGAAATCTAAATTCCAGTAATGTCTGCATAATTTCAATCTTGTTTCTTCATCAAAAGTGCTGTCGCACTTAAAGGAGCACTTGCTGCAGTCGACAGTCTTAGGTACCTTTGGCACTCGCTGTTTTTTTCCTGTTACATATGGTAAACCTTCTGCTCTCCTTTTCTTGGCCACGTTTCTAGACCACTCTCCAGGATTGGGTTTACGCCAGCGTCTTAGAACGCGAGTTCTTTTAGCTACTTTGATAAGAACTTTTTCTAAAATCCAGCATACAACACTTGCGGATTCTAGAGGGATAAAATCATTTTGTTCCTTATTCAAAGAGTCTACATTAATGGAAACTGTACTTTCTGATTCAGAACTATCAGCCGCGTTTGCTTCAGCTATAAATTCAAGCACAGGCCCTTTCAAATCTTCTAATGTAAGCAAATCTTCGTCAGGTACGTAAGTAGGATCCATATCGGAGAAATCGCTACCACCAAAAATTTGTTCTAATTCTTCTTCGTCTGGGATAATATTATCTTCAAAGTGACCGTCATCTTTATCTGTAATAAATAGACATAAAATTATTTTAATAATAATTTATTTTTTAAAACAAGCTTCTTTGTCAGCCATGAGAGCCAGGAAATCATCTCAAATCAGAGTAGGTACACATCAAAACAAATCAAACGAACTTAAACACGATGGGTTTTTAATCATTATGAACGAGCAATTTATAAGTTTCTATGACCACCTTCCGGCTTTATCGCCAGACCCTGTGAATGGCAAAAGATTCAAGTTTTTGACGAGACAAATCAATCGGACCCAAACACGAAGAGTTTATCACGGTGTAGTTTATGAATTCCCGTGGCCATCTTTTGTCTCCATCATCAGACCAGCTCAGTGGTACCAAAACATTGCATTTACATAAGTGTACCAAATTTCAGCCCAATCGGACACCAGCAAGTGGTTGAAATTGTAAATTTTGAACAGAAAAACAATCATAATAAAAACATTGCAAGTTAAAAAACTCGGGTCGCAGTGCCAGAACCCTGCCGACATATTATAGTGTATTTGCTAATACAGGGATTGTGGCTTTACAATTTGACTTAAGTGTGTTTTTCGACCAAACAAAAAAATTTAACCCCTTAATACGGCCCTTAAAATAATATTTTTTTTTCTTAATTGCAATATTATTATCAATTGACAATTTACCGTCAGCACCAAATTAAATACATCTTTTAATACTAACTCACTATCCACAATTTAGTATTTTCATAAAATTTGTAAGTCCGGCTCTGTCGGGCCGATTATATTAAAAATTTAGGAGCACGTTTTAATTACTACCGAAAGGATAAATTTCAATTTTGAAATTATTCCGATAATTTTTTGGGTGTTTTTGGGCCCAAAAGTAATAATTTAAATCGTTAGTGACAGTTGATTTTATATTTTGTACTTACTTAATAGCATAACCGAAGAGCTATTGTAGATTAAACCAAAATATGTATAGACAAGTGTATAAAAGCGTGTTAACAGCATAATAAAACTGAACAAAACCGTAGAAATTGTCATTTTAGTCGGTTGCAACTTTCATAACCTCAAAATTTTATCATAAAAATAAAAGTAACAAAAACCACTTACCAGAATCAGTTTTCTTTTTCCGTGTTGATCTAGAACTTCTTTCCATGTTGTGAAAACACAAAACAATAAAATCTATCAAAGAATCCGCCAATAAACTCGTTAAAAACAATTAATTGCGTTAGCGCATCGACTGTCAATCAGAACGAAAAGGCGCGTAATGGCACTAATGGCGAATTGTCAGTGTGCGATAGAAAGAGACAGACCGCATTGTTCATCAGGAAAAACCACATATTTACATTTATTATGTTTTGCCTGTACCGTTCATAGTAGCGATTTTTTCCAAAGCTTCACGCAGAACCAATTAAATGTTTTTATTGCTCTCTTGGTGAGATATTATTATTATCATGTCTGACTTAAGTTGTCTTTGTATGTTTTGCATGAAAACATTTTGTAAATATTTCTAGGTAAATGTACTTATTGTGTTTTTCATGGAGTAAACTTGCTAAAGGTGATTCTATTACTTGGTACTTTCACTAGCTTACTCAGAAACTAAGCTAGCTATCAGTTATTGGGTTTTACCAGTAGGAAGACCGTACTTTTCTGATCACATATCTATAATCAAGTCATTTTTGAGAAAAACTGCACTTATGTGGTTCTGCTTGTAAGCAGACGATATGCAAAATCGAAAATGTTTATAATTACCAATTTTTATTAAAAGCACTTTGATTCTTTGGCGCCGTAAAAACTCCAATGACACTTTAAAACTGTTTTCGCCATTACTGCCATCTACTGGTTCATAGGCAACTCTTATTCAGGTAGTTGGTTTATAAGACGTTTCCTGAAATAATGCTGCAGCCTCCTACACTAAAACTTTATTAGTTTAGAAATAAACCCTGTGTACGATATTAGGAACCGGTACGATATTCGGGTACTTTCCTCTAGTTTTTTTTTTCTTAATCCTGGTCATCATCGGAATGGCCAATCAGTTCTCCGCCAGCTGCTTGAGTCGATGATCTAATATTTTTATAAAAATTATGGTGTGTGGGGGGAATAAGTTCCAGTAGCTGAAGGAGATCTTTCTTTTTAGCATCATTTATGATGTTACCAGTAGGATACAACAATGTAAGTTCATTTTCCTTTGAAGTTGATTTCCTTTTACTTATATCAACTGTGTCAAAATGAAATTCTTCTCTGTTTGAATATTTATATTGAATCGTATAAGGTGACTCTTTTCTGAACCGCAGCCATTGGATTTTAAGCCACTCCACCTTGCCTTTGGCTTCTGAAATTTTTCTGTTGGTTATGTTACCTTCGAGTATCTTAGTGGAAATAAAATCAGATTTTTTCATTTCTATCACTGTAAAGGGGTTTTTCTTTCTAGCATTTTTGATTACCGTTTGCCAGTCTTTAGGTACAAAAATATGAGGATGAAATTTTTTTTCCTTTTCAATAAGTCCAAAATCTTGATCGCAAGGCAAGTATGAATGACCACTGACCAAAAATTTGTGATCTATCTCTTGCACGTTGAAATTTCGCGATGTTGTATCTAATGTAATTACATAACACTGACATCTTTATATTACGGTTCTGACCTCCGCACTGGTCAGAATACATGATAAGGCTTTTTGAGGTCACGAAATTTTTTATGTAATACAAAAGACAAGATCCCACCTCTTGAGGACCTCTTGAGGCAACTGTTTCATCCCAGACAAACATAAATGAGTCATCAGTGCCCATATCATGAATATTGAAGCAGTATGTCCACAACTGCCTTTTGTAATAAACAATTCCAGTACTTAGTACAGGCGTAGGTAGGGTTTTCATCAAGTCAAAGCAAATCACAGAAGCTTCTCCCCTTTTTGCCAAAGCAGAATCATTTTTTAGACCATCTCTAGCACTCTGGGCCTTTCTTTGATGTAGTTCTTTTTCAAATTCAAGTTGTCGTTTTCTCGTTTCATCTGCCGCTTTTATCTGAACGTTGAATAGATCACACTTCTTACAAGAGTCTGTGATTGGGGGATGGAAGTGCAAGTTGAACTCCTTATTGAAGGTTTCTCGAAAAATAAAATAGGATACAGGGTTTCTCTCTCTCATCTCACCCTTATACAATTCATACATCTTACCGATGCTTAAATCCGGCGAAAGATATTTTCTGTGGCTGCTTTTTTCTCTAGCATAATGAGATTCATAGCATGGAAATTTTTCGATAAATGCCTTCACCTCATTTTTCTTTTCGCTGGGTGTTTTATTGTGTGGTGTATGCTTCCCACGTCTGTCACATGGCGGTGGTGTTCCAACTGATTTGTTCTTTAGTAGTCTATCTAATCTACCAGCAGAAATTTGAAAAACAGCCTGAAAAAATGGCTTGCACACCTTTCGTTCTGCTCCATTTTCATCGGGTAAATAATAAATTCTAGTTTTCTGTCTACGAGAATCTTGATTTTGGGTGTATGTACGTAATTTATTCACAACTTTAACCAAGGAAAATACATAAGAATTTTGTAAATCAAAGCTTTCTATGGAATAAAAATTTGTATGCAGTTCCATTTGACGTTCATTGGGAATTAAAACCGAGCATCTACCTTTACAAGTGCATGCAAATGGCTTGAAAGATTTTGGAGGAATAATTTTCCCCGATTTTGTTTTATATTCTTGTCCAGCACATCTCCTTCTTTTGTTGACGCTTCTTTTCCAATTTTCTAAATTACGTACTCGCTTTTTTGGTTTGAAATTTTTGGATGCTGTTGCTTCGGTTTCTTCAGCATCCTGTCCTTCGTGTGTATTTTCTTGGTCCTCTTCACTTTCAATGGTTTCTTCATCAGAGGGCAAGAACTCCGATCCAGAATCCTCAAACGGATCAGATTCTGATGTACCTGTAAAATGATGTATTTTTTTAAAATTATATCTAGGTCAAAATTTTTTAACAACAACCAGTTTTTATCTTTCAAGTTCTCCGCATGCCGACCATATTTTTTGTGTAATAGTGGACCAAACCACAAAAATAAATAGAAAAATGTTAAACGAACTATTTTATTGTTATCACAGATATTATTGCTGTTATATAATTATTAGAATCTGCCCTAATGATACAAATTAACTGATATTATACGCTTCTTTAGTTATTTTTAGGTTATTCACTTAATAATCTTAACCTGTTTTAAAATCACTTGCTTTATTTCTCTATGCTAAACAATAAATAATAATATCACCAGACCATGTACTTACCTTCAATTATTGTAACATCCAATATCCAAATATAAACACTGAATAATATTATAACAAAAATTGATACACATAAAATGCACTATTAATGACAAACAGCACAATGATATTAGTAATATTATTATAAAAGTTGTCTGCATAAACACAAAAGTTTAAGCGGCACAGTGGACTAACTGCACTTGATCCACTTTGCTTCTGTAAGTTCACACCGAATGTAAAATGCCAAAACTAGTATAGTGCTGCCATCTAGTAAAGCTAAGCATAAGGTGGTTTGATCCACTTTGCAGTTGATAGATACCAATTTAACGGTTTGATTTCTGCATTAAAACAAAAATCACATTTTTGTGGGTTAGTCCACTATTGCGCTTATAGCCTCATATAGATTACAAAGAATCTTTTGACCTTTATAGTTATAACAAAAAAAAAAAAAAAAAAAAAACACACACACACAAACGAACAAAAACAAAATAATAGCAAAAAATTCTAACCTCTCTGTCTTCTGGAGTGACCGTTTTGTTTCCACTTTTTTGCGTTTTCTGGAGCCGTTTTCCCCATGTTGCGCTACTGAAATACCTTCACTTTCCACCACATTAACAACTTCCATAATTATTGACTTATTTTTATAAAAAATAACTAACACAAAATATCACAGAACAGGTCTAACATGACAACCCATGTGTTGTCTTTGGTTTTGACGCTATGACAAGTGTATCGTAAATCTTTTTAAATAGATTCCTTTTTTATCTTATTGTGAAGGTTCCTAACCACACACCCTGATTTTTGCTACTTTCAAATAGATGTCGCACTAATTTATATTTTCGGCAGAAAATGATACTACAAAAGTATTAGGACTTATTCACTTTTGTTTACATACAAATGCATAATACATAAAGATAATAACAGGACTAATGCAGTTTTGTTTGAATACCCATATAAAAGTGGCCTATATTGGACATGTTAACTTTTGCTTGAATAATCAAACTTCTTTATTCTTTTTCAACGGGAAATATTCACTTTTGCTTGATCTAGACCACAAAAATCGATAAATATCAGCATTTTGCGTCCATTTCTATGTATAACTCAACATTAATAAAAATGGACCTATTAACTTTTGCGTGCTTGCTCTTCATATTATCTTCGCGATTTCGCATTTACCATACTCAAATTAATATAGAACCAGATAATATAGAAAAAGTAGTAATGGCTACCATAGCTTTGCACAACTTTTTAATGGATCATGTTCCATATTCATATGCACCCCCAAGATGCTTATATCAAGAAAATATCAATAACGGGACTGTTGCCAATAGTGGGTATGATACTTCAAGGTCAAATATGGAAAATTTACAACGACGAAATCAAGGAAATGTATTTAATAATGCTAAAATTGTCAGGCAAGAATACCAAAATTACTTTGTCAATGAAGGCAAAGTGCCGTGGCAGGATAATTTTGTTTTGTAAGTTTTTATTATTAAAGAAATATACATAAAAAAATCTTATTATTATATTCATTAATTAGGGTAAGAATGGGTGTTACCGATCACTTAAGGAGAAATAATAAGAAATCAGCTATTAATCAATATTTGTTTATTAAACTTTTTGCAAAATAAATTTTCATTATTCTTCTAACAAAATCACAGTAATTGAGATCAATAAGTAAAAAAAAATTGGAATAATCAATATTAAAAAAAAAACGTCTTTGACCGGTATTAAACATCATGGCAGGTAATACCAGTCACTAGGTTGGTAATACCGATCAAGCTTTGTTCGGGCATAAATCGCAGATATAGCCCTCAGGAGAGTCATACCCGGAACAAACAGCGTGAGCCCAGAGACCACATAGCACACACCTATACCAAAGTTCGTTATTTTGCCCATAATCGTCACAGATTATACATTTATTATCGAACTCCTCATCAACATCAGAATCTTCATCTTTACACAGGTCTGTCATTTCCATTTCCGAGTCCGACGTACTGCTATCACTCTTGTCTTTGCCTCTCTTCTTAATCTTTTTTACATTCTTTGATTTAGCCTTTCTTTTCCTTGTTGTCTTTTTTTCCGATTTGATATTTAAAGTTACTTTTTTCTTATCTCTTGTCATTTTTCTATTTTCTTTCTCGACCAGAGCCTCTTTGTTGGGAGTGCTTGTCAGGACTGTTGCATGCTGTTTGCGAGATACACATTTCTTCTTGTCTTTTGACCTATTTGGCGTTGGCAGAAGATCCTTAGCGGTAGTTTTATGAACTCTTGAAGTTGAAGGAACGGGGATGCTATAAAAATTGTTAGTCGAATGCGGAACTTTGGAAATCGTTGTTGCGTTATTTGCTGGGGCTGGTTCATTTTCATCAACAAGAAGTGATGGCGATTCTGATGAGTGTTTCTGATGATGAGTTGACTGATCACTCCGTTCAGTAAATGATATTATTTGAGCATCTGGGGTTTTATTATCTCGGTCTCGTATTTCTTCTCCCGAAACTACAACTTCATCGCTGTTTAAAATTTCAGCAGCCACAAAATCTTCGTCTGTGAACACGTCCGGGTTTAGAGGGTATATTCCTGTAGCAGCAAAACCTGCTTCGGCCTTTGGGATGGTTGCTACTTTTTGAAACGCTTTTTTGAACAGCGAGGCGAGATCATTTTGTGTGATCTTCTTTCCCAATTGAGTCTTCATAAAAAGATTACATTCTTGTTTGTAAGCAGCTTTAAGCGGGCCGTAGATGGAAACATCCAAAGGCTGTATTCTATGTGAACCATGTGGTGGTAATGATAACATCACTATGTTGTTGCTTTTGCAAAATTCGTATGCTCTCAAAGAGATATGGCTGCAATGATTGTCGAGAACAAGCAATATGGGTTCATTTTCTGAAAATGTTTCAGCCAATCTACGAATAGATCCTCATTAATCCACCCATTTTTTGAGCATCGGTAGACAGCTCCACGCGGCCCATCAGCTTCTAATGCAGTTGAATGTCTCTGACGTGGATAAATTAGCATTGGAGGGACGTACACTCCGGTAGCATTCACAGCACACAAGTAGTATGTTTATGAGAGAGCAGTGCCCCTCCAGTTAAGCTCCTCCGACTTGAGATCGAACTTGCTGTGAAAACTTGCTCGCATGTTGAAATATGGTAGTGTCGTTACGTCTGCGACGTTTGTTTGGTCTTATTCCTCCACTTTTCACGTAAAGGGAGGGGGGTACGCTTATAAACCGCCGCCACCGACTTCACTGGTTGTTTTTTTCCATAAAAATATGGCCGCTTTGAAAACGTGACGTAAGAAAGGTTCGAGCCACCCGCCGCCGCCGCCCGCACTCACAACACATGCAGAGAGAGATACACACACACACACACACACCAACACACACACACACACACACACACACACACACACAGCAGACATGCACAATCACACACCATTTTCCTTGAACGAGAAAAAAAAACTTTTCCGTTTATATAGTCCGACTCTGGAGAGAGATCATTTGCCTTTCGCACACGATGACTGACTGCCTGAGGTATCTTACAATGTTGACAATGGTAATATATGCAGCAGTATATCTACACACAACAAAAACAGGTTTTTAACATTAAGAATTATTCAAACAAATAAATATTTCAGCAAATTCGTAATAATCTTACATGGTGGTAAGTCGAATATCACATTTCGTACCTAACAATGTGGGTTTTTTATTCAAGCGTCTAAAACATTTAGCATTTATAAAATACACGATAATATAAAACAAAAGATTATCTTTTTTTGTATTCTAACACTTTGCATTAATTATGAGTTTTAATTTTAAACAATATAAATACATTTAATTATTGAATTTTTCACTCTAGTAATTGCTATGAATTAAGATTTATCAACAAAATTATACAATACGGTCTTCAACGATACGTGCATATACTCGTAAAGCTTTGAATAGAGACAAATTAATATGCAAAGAATGGTATGGAATGCCTGACATTGATCGGTACGTGATTTGACCTGTTTATATGTACGTGACCGGATGACGCGCTCCGTTATAATATATAGTAAAAAAAACATTACATTATTGTATTGTAAATCTTACTCAACACTGCACTTTTCATCCCACACATACACATTAAATAGTTTCTGAAAATATAAAAGATCCCCAAGGTAGTTTTTTTAATAAAAAGACGTGTAAAATACGTTTTAAATATATTTATTGTAAAAAAAGATACATTGTTAATAATAATGATATTGCTTAAATCTAATTTACTCCATCAATGCGATTAACTATTAACTTCAGCTTGAAGAGAGACGCTTTTTATAGCATAATTTTTTGAAGTTGAAGAGAGAATTGTAGAAAGTATTTTAGTTTCGCATAAACAAAAAGATGCAAATTGATGGTAAACAACTTTACGTCATATAAAATCAAGGTTTGTTTGTGAGACTGTTTTGGGGTTAAGGCGCACCGTCAGAAAAATTTTTAATTTTTGTATACTTATAAAGGGAGACATGATAATAAAATTAACCTGAAAATTTGAAGTCGATCGAGCGTATATAATCCGAGATAAATTCAATTAAAAAATGGATAATTAACATTGATTGTATATGATCTCAGCACACTTCTCTAAACCAGTTTCTTATTTATAAAAAAAAAAACAACTAACTGTCAGAAACTTTTCATAAACTGACAGTCTTTCAATACATTGTTATGAGTTTAAAAAATAAGAAACGTTCTTTGACCGTCTAATTATCTATTGATAACTGTTTAAAGTTCAACAATTTATAGAAAAGTATACACGCATAATATGAATTCTGTATGGGTTACGTTTCCACGGGTACAGTCTTGCGTGCAAACGGATTAGTTACAAGCTAGTATACTTTTGTGGCGCGTATAATCTATAACTTTTTGACAATATTTTAACACGACAACTACCTTAATTCTTTAGTATAGCATAATATATTACAATTTGCTTGTTACGTGAATAAATAAAAGTCAAATGAAAAATGAAAGTTGTCTGAATATAAACACGTAATAAGCGACCATGTACCCGAATATTTTTAGCAAAACAAAATTCACTTGTTAAGTAAACAATTAAAATGTATGTCAATGAAAAATAAGTTCAAATATAAACGCATAGTGGAAGTTCTAAAGATTCATTGTATTACAAATTTTTCGGGTGTTACGATGTATATAGAAAATAATTAAGTTTAACAGAATTGTTATTTCTGTAATAGGTAAAAAAAAGTTTTTTTAATTACAATACATTATCGCGTTTTGTGTATTTTAATAGCGACAGTGTTATTTCTGTAATAGGTAAAAAAAGTTTTTTTAATTACAATACATTATCGCGTTTTGTGTATTTTAATAGCGACAGTTTTTTCTTTCTTTGGTTAGCGTGTATTCGTGAAAATTAATAATAATGTTTACTCATCAAATTCACAAAAAAAAGCTTAGTAATGAGCTACTATAGACGGAGGTAATGATCAGGTTATCTTGTCTGCTACATTTCCAAGGATTATTGATTGTTTTGCCTTTAAAGGAAATTATACTAATTTTTTCCGTTCACTTTTTGATGATAATTGTAAAAGTGTAAAAGATGCGTGTAGTCAAACTGCATCTTATGGTGAAAACCACGTTAAAATCGGTCGAAGCGTTTTTGAAATAATTTCAAAATTATATATCCTATGTTAAGTGTTAAGTGTTAAGGGATTGAAAAAAAATTTTTTATGTTTAATTGGAAAATATTAGGTGAAATATATGAACAGTAAAAAATGTTTGCTATGAGAGGACATATCACATAGAACAAAGAAATTTACACACATTAATTTTTGTATATCCGTAAAACGCCTCATTTACAGGGTAAACTACCCCTAATAAATAAAGTTCACACATACGTAGGGTGTACTGAGAGACGCCCTCTCTGAATCCCTTAAAAATTTTTCTAAATTACCAAATAAGTTGTAGGTTTTTTTTAAAAATATGATAGAGTCAACTAAAATAATAAAATTCCCATCCTTAAACTTCAAGGTGTGTAGAATTCGTGGTCATGTCTTTAATACTGTAGTATTATTAAATGTCTAGGTCATATATTCTGTAGGTCAATGTTTTTATATAATATATTTGTGTATATAAACGTTTATTAAATATAAAAGTGACTTAAAATTGTTGTTTTTCATTAAATATCATTTAAAATTAGATAATGAGATGTTGTAATAACTAGTTATTATAGACGCTCAACAGTTTAAAAACTGGTGTATGTTTTAAAAAATGTACGCAAATGCTGTGTTATTTTTGTCTAAGGTAAGATTTTTTTTTTAAATCATAATAACACTCTATTAGATAATATTGTTTTTGTGATAGACTGTATTTATTTTTTAATTAAAAGATAATTGATTAATTAAGTAATATTTATGTCTTATTGAGTGATTTCATGATATATAAAATTGTAACCGCACATCTTTCTGCGCGAGAACTAAATTTTCGTTTTTCACCAATTCTTCAAGAGACCATATGTGTTTAATATTTGACGGTGAAGAATAGTGCCCGGAAAATTTTTGAAAATTTGGAAAAATAATTTTGGGAAAAATTTTTTTTAACGAATATTTACTTTTTAAGGACACTTTAGAAAAGGATGTTTTCAAGGATGTGGTGGGAGTAACGGGTCGATATGGTGGTGGGACGGGTCTTTTTACACAAATGCCTATAACTTTTTTATTTTTCAAAATTTGAGATTTTTGTAAGAAATCTTTTTTGTTTACGATGAGACGTCTGTCGCTTCTAGCTGTTTAAATTTATAAATTAAAAATTAAAAAAAAACGACTTTAAACCGATTCCACCATTGCTACTATTTTTTTCTTTTATAGTAAAAAAACTATCATTATCATAATATAAGTGGGTAGATGTGACAATAATGTCACTGCATATGGTGATTTACACAGAAAACGCATTCTATCTATAGTCTATCAATAGTGTGTGTGTGTGTGTGAGTCTAGTCATCATCGTCAGAATTGAAAATTATAGAGTTTTTTTCCTTTTTACTTGTATGTTTCAAGTTGCATGAGCTTATAAAGTAGTGTTTTAATTTCTTCAATAACCCCACAATTGACTCCAAACACCGATAAATTAAACTTGTTTGCTTTAACTAGTGTGTTGGAGAACTCGTTAAATTCAACATAATAATTTTTATAGAAAAAATATAGCAGCCCGTTTGTGTATCTAAATGCCTTATTTACATCGGTAGGTAAGTTGGTAAATCGCTCTGAAATCTGTCCATGTTTTTTCACCGACAATGAACACACGTCTAGCTCGACGTATAACTCATTATCGTAAAATATAAACGTCTGTCCGGAGTAAGTAGTGAAAATAGAATTAATTTTCTTACTTTTCCCCACGCCTAAATATTCAAGGGAGACACCGTTATAAACAGCATTCACCTTAAAGTCCGGAACGGTCATTACATAAAACAAATCGTTGACCACGATAATTACTTCGCCGTTGGATCTTTGAGAAATGTGTGATATTTCTTCAAAATCTTGCGGTAAAAATTTTAAATAGTCAGTTATCAGTTTAGATTCTCGTTTGAGGAGTCCACTTTTCAAATCAATATACCAAACATTTCTTTTATGAAATATATACAAGCGACTGTTAACAATCAGAAACGTATTGATCGCATCGCGTACATTACACAAATCGGAATTTAATGATGGATTTGCGGGCGGTAAAGGCGGTTTCACCGATGGTGAGTGTTCTGATTTAGTTGTTGTCGACTGTGTAGGTGGAGGTGGACTGCTTGCAATAGGTGGATAAATAGGAGTTGTAGGTTTTTTTGTTTTATGTCCGTACAGTCTCTGAACACCGAAACTATCATCGTCAGCTAAAACAATTGTATTTTGATAAACAGCGTACATTATTGATTCGTTATGTCTAGAATGCTCCAAGCCTAAAGTGTGACCTATTTCGTGTAATAAAACAGAGTACAAACTTGTCTGATTGCCTGGTGCCTTATCGAGTCCATAATACCAATTCTCAGATGTGTCTAAATGCACTTCCCTACATTTGTTGTCGTATGTAGGTAAGAAAGCGTGCGCTAATGAGCCCCCTCGACCATCAAAATAAGATGTACATTCACCGCACATACAACTTGCATCATTACTGTGTTTTAGAGGTCTGTCTGCAAATGAAATTACAATATTTGCATTTTTAAATGCATATGTAAATTTCAAATTAGATATGTTGGCCCAGGCTTCAAAAGCTTTTTCCGCAAGTTGCTTAACTTCGCTTGTACCCCTAGCAAAATACCACGATAGATTGGTTTTATTCCATTTTGATGTGTGAATACTATAGTGAAAAGGGTTATCTTTTACACCACACCTGGATTTATTCATTAATTTTAAAGTTTCTTCGTTTGCCACACCGTCTCTATGTATATTATAAAAATCCTGAAAATCTATTAATGCTTTTTGTTCAATGTCCACAAGTGTGTTATTTGCGTCTAAACTGCTATTGTCTACAAAACCGTACTTATTTAGATAGTCAAACACGTATTCATTCTTATCTGCATAGACATTCGAATACAACACCAATACTAATAATAATAAAATATTCATTGTGCTTTTAAGGATTAAGAGTAGAGTGTGCCACACTCACTAAATTTATTTTGTTTGAAAAAAAGAGAAAAGTGTTTTTTTTTCTATTTATCCCAACTTCTTTGCAAAAGCAAACTTTTCCACAAAATTGATTAAAAAATAAATATAATTTCCTCTCTCTCTCTGCTCACGTTAAATGCTGCTGCTAAGCAATTATTCACCGTTTTCACTTTAGTGAAAAGAACACTACACTGACAATACTGAGTACTCGTGCCTTATATTTATACTCTTTTCACCACCCCTTTTAGTCTAGTCACCATTGCGTGCAGCCTACATAGCTCAGTTGGAAGATCGTTGAACTTTTAATGTAAAGAACGTCTGCAGGGTTCGAGTCCCTTCAATTTAATCAATCTGAAAATTCAAAGAAAAAACAAGAGAGAGTTTTTTTTTCAAATTAAAAATAGCATTTATTATATATATTAATGAATACAATATTTTAATAAACTTAGAATTAATATAAAACAATAGAATACAATAGAAAATATTACTTTTTAATTTTATAATGTCCCCAGGGCAGAGTATCGTGCGTTCCCGAAATTAGAAAACGCTTATCATCGTGCGCGCTCAAACCGATCTTATTGATTTGTTGAGTATAAACCTCATGTTTGATCGATTTGAACACGCACATTTTACACATTAGACTATTTTTACTATGTAAACACCGTAAATAATCACGAAACTTGAACGCGGTGACGACATCCTTTTTAACTCCTTTGCTTTTCTTAAAGCAACTTCCCTGTGCATTTTCATCATAGTCGCACGTCGAATGATTACAACATTCAGCATGGGTGGTGGTGGTTGCGACGTCGGTACCGTTAGCACAAGTCTTGTCTGTCAAATATGCGTACAATTTCGATCGCAATCCGACAAATTTCTTAATGTTATCTGTAACTTCAAATTTAAATTTTCCCAAGACTTTTTTATTCACCAACGGTAGAGCGTAAGGATTGTCCACTGGAAAATTAGAGGTGTCGAACCGCTCGCGCAAGTCATCCTTGATGTCACCGTAAAAATCCTCTGTAAAAACTTCAAACAAGAACGAATCTGTGTCCGTGTAGCACAGGCGGACACTATCACCATATTTCGGTTTCATGTAAGCATACAAAAAATCATACATTATTGTTTTTGAAATGTCAAGTACGGCTAGACCTATATAATTTGGTTTATCATACTTGACACAAAGACGTCTCAGTTGTATAGCGACAAAATTCTCATTAAATACACTGATTGAATGAAAATTCGGTCGACTGATTAGCTTTTCTGCATCCAAGTTTTTACCGCTACTTTTCCACTGGCTAATTAGTTTAATATCGATGCGCTTCTCGACGCTTTCAACGCTCTTACCAAAAATGGCATTGTTGAAGAGTTTGTACATGTCCTTTTCAAAATCAGAGGTGGCCAGCTTGCGGAGATCGGTGTTGGTGTCGATATAGGGTTTCAAAAAGTTGCGTTGTTTAAATGTCAACACGCGGTGTATTTTTGTAACGCGTAAGCCGTGTCGTACGCACTGTTGCAAGTTTCTATAGTGTAAAATGTATTTGTGTTTATCAGTCACCGTAGCTAAAAGTTTAGTTTGTTTAGATTTTGAACCGGGTGGCACTTCCTGCTGAGCGCAAAACGGCAAGTCTTTGTGTAGGTCGTGTAAACTTTCAGGGTATTGTAAGTCCACTTCTAAAAAACAACCTTCGTCTGCGTCTAATGCTATGCTTTCAAAGTCGAAATGTTCAGTTTCGCTTTCGGGCAGCCATTGAAAGCCGCCATAGGGTATAGCTTGAGACAAGCTCCACCCATACTGATTATTACAATCCAAGTATACAATGTAAGACGAAGGTTTTTTTTTATCATATGTTTGCATATATTTGTGATTAGCTTCACAATAGCGCATAGAGCACTGACTGATCCCCCCTCTAAGTCCGTGTTTAATAAAATGGAGCATGTCGATATTTGTTATCAATTCGAGATTTATGCGAGTAAATTTTAACATACAGTCCCAGCTTAACCCCGGCAATGTAAAGTAATGTGCTGGATCAAGCCCGTAATGGGATTTTGTAGCGTATCTAAATTTTTCAAAGGCGTCCACCAAAATCATCACGTCCGTCTTTAGATAAATGTCACTATAGTGTCCAAGTGTGGTGCAGTTAAATGTTTGCCAAACGTTGAGAGCGTGTTGATAATTTTCACTAACCTGATCGCGGTTGATGTTGTTTGCAAACTCTTTACTGTTTGGCAAGTTAGTCTCGTCGAGTTTTGCCAGTGAATCTACATAGCTGTAGGGAAAGTGCCCTTTGCGTCTCAACAATTTGAAATGTTCATCGCAAGTAAAGAGTTTACGCATTTCCAAACACTCGTCGTCGGCTAGAGTCTTTGCAATTTTGTCAATACTACACGAGAGAAATCTAAAAGAATCTAGAAATCTCAACTCTACGGTTCTTTTTTTTTTAGTGTCTTCATCACAATCGTCAACGTTTTTGTCATCGCCGTCGCCGCAGTCGTTGTCGTCGTCGTCGTCCTCGTTCTCGTCATCAATAGGAATTTTGACTGACAATGAAATGTACTTTTCCTTGGTCAATGGAATTGCGGAGATTCGCTTGTATTTCTCAGCCAACTTGACAATAAACAAATGAACGTCATAGTCTAGATTATGGAAAAATATCGGTACAAACTTGGGAACCTTATAATTTATATTACACGCGTTATGAGTCAATCCGTTGGGCTCGCCCGTCAGGTGATTGTGATCTAAAACAACATTTTTCTTCCCACAAACGTCATTTTCGGTGAATTTATCACCGCATATGTTGCAGACTGTGGCCGAATAGATTTGTTGACGCTCGTCGGCTTCCAGACGACGCATTGGCACCACCGTCTGTGATATTTTAGCCAGTCGTCGGACGTCGGCCACTAGCATATCTATGAATTCTTCTACGCAACGACTGTTTCGAACGAAACGGTATGTAGACAATGCGTCGTCATAGGAACACTTTATGTAGTAACCAAAGCTGTAGGGTGTATGTTTTTGCAACGACTGAACGTATGATTTAGATGAATCGGGCGTACAGCCGAGAATCGGCTCCAAATAACTCTCTGAATCACAATAAATAACGAATGGAACTGTCATTGTTCTTTCATAATTTTTAAATTGAACTATGTTACCTGGTACGCACCTGCCCAGACGATCCATCACAATGTCAGCTGTAGGCAAAGATACACGAACCCTACCGCAATCCTGCTCCTGGTGTCTTTGCAGCTTAAACATATTGGGAAATGAAATCAAACACCCATCGCATAGATAGATTTGGCCATTGTGTGCGGTCAACTGACTGCTAATTAAACGCGATAGGTGTTTAATCCATGCATAGTGCGTCTTACCTTCATCATTACATAAATACAATACATTCACATGATTAAATTTTCTATTATTAGTGATATATAAGATAATTATTTCATTGTTTTCATTCAATCCATATACATTTACGCTTATACTAAGATTTTGTCTCTCAAACTTGCACACATCTTTAATTCTCAGTGGAAAGTTTATGTTTTTAAAATTTAACACCGTATCGTAATGCGCATACGATGCTGTGCGATGTGGATTATTTTTCACTGGGTATAACGCAGCCATTAAACTCCAAGCAAAGCAGGCGTTATCGTCGTTTTCAACATTCACCACGGCTTGCTTTTTGAGAATTTTCCAAGGCAGTTCTATGAAGCTGGAACCGCGCAATGGATTGTACTTACTTATGTTTAATTCTATATAGCGTATCTGCCCTATCGCCCAACCGCTTTGAACCTCCTGAAATTCTTCTGTTTTCTTTACAATCTTAACAGCCATTTCATCATAGACAGTAGGCGGATCACTGCCCTGAGTAAGCACTAGGCTTTTTGAATTAAACGATTTCAGTTCGTACATCATCGCATCGTTGTTCTGCTTCATCTTATAGAAGTCTGCAAATAGTTCTAAATTGAATTTTAAAGCTACATGACGCTCCAAACAGAGCACAAGCAAGTCGAGTATGTCGGATTTGACCGATTGTAAAAAGAGCTTTACATCTAAATTTGACTTGTTGTTATTATTAATTTTATACGAACAAATACGTTTTTTAAAGGCTGACTTGCAAACTGATATGTTATTGCGAACAGTTATAAACGAGTTTTCTTTATGTAAAGTGCTGTTTCTGTGTCCGAGCAACCCTTTAGAGGGTACCAGAATACCGCAGACTTCACATAATTGTTCGTTTCTAACTCGTTTCACTGGCCCACTTTCACGTTCACTACTGCTGACCCGTTTACTAGTAGATGCAACACCCTCATAGTCCATTTGAGAAATGTTATCTTCTTTAGAAACTACACGTTTTTTTATAGAATGCGCCCTTGCCAAATGACGTTTCATGTTATCGGTTCTTTTAAAATATTCACCACATACAATACACTCCGAAATTTCGGTTTTGTCATGAATTTTAAGATGTTTCTGTCTATATCTCCGCTTTGTGAAAACCTTTTTGCATACACTACACGTAAACATTTTTGAGTATTTATTTTTCAATCTGTCTTTATTAAAAAATATAGTACATTATCATAATCTATGAGAGCGCAATAATACACAGTATTTATTATAGGTACATTTAGATAACATCTCTCTCTCTAGTAGGTTCTGAAAAGGCGGTTGTGGGGGTGGAAGTTTCCTTTTTTGGTTCTTCTTCATCTTCGTTCTCATCCGATTCCTCTACACATTCTTCTTGATCATTTTCTAAAAAATTTACTATCGATGTCTTATTATTATATTTTCCAATGATCTTTTCACCCTTGTATATAAATGATATGTTTTTCATTTTCATCAATTCCTCTTTTTCAGTATTGCTCATTTTCTGGAATCTCGCTGGTAAGAAAAATATACCATTCTCTTCCGAAAGATTTATTATTATTTTGGGTCCGTATTTCGTATTCATTGTATGGATTTTTTTGATTTCGTATTTTTTGTTGATGATTAGATCGCTAATTTTACGAAATTGTTCATTATGATCGGTGTAACTTTCACAGTTTCCAAATCTTATTGAATTTGTCCATCTGCGAAAACAAAGAAGAAGAAGAAAAATTAGACGTTGGCGGTTGTGGGGGTAGAAGTTTTCTTTTTTTTCTTTTTTGGTTCTTCTTCATCTTCGTTCTCATCCGATTCCTCTACACATTCTTCTTCTTGATCATTTTCTAAAAAATTTACTATCGATGTCTTATTATTATATTTTCCAATGATCTTTTCACCCTTGTATATAAATGATATGTTTTTCATTTTCATCAATTCCTCTTTTTCAGTATTGCTCATTTTCTGGAATCTCGCTGGTAAGAAAAATATACCATTCTCTTCCGAAAGATTTATTATTATTTTGGGTCCGTATTTCGTATTCATTGTATGGATTTTTTTGATTTCGTATTTTTTGTTGATGATTAGATCGCTAATTTTACGAAATTGTTCATTATGATCGGTGTAACTTTCACAGTTTCCAAATCTTATTGAATTTGTCCATCTGCGAAAACAAAGAAGAAGAAGAAAAATTAGACGTTGGCGGTTGTGGGGGTAGAAGTTTTCTTTTTTTTCTTTTTTGGTTCTTCTTCATCTTCGTTCTCATCCGATTCCTCTACACATTCTTCTTCTTGATCATTTTCTAAAAAATTTACTATCGATGTCTTATTATTATATTTTCCAATGATCTTTTCACCCTTGTATATAAATGATATGTTTTTCATTTTCATCAATTCCTCTTTTTCAGTATCGCTCATTTTCTGGAATCTGGCTGGTAAGAAAAATACACCATTCTCTTCCGAAAGATTTATTATTATTTTGGGTCCGTATTTCGTATTCATTGTATGGATTTTTTTGATTTCGTATTTTTTGTTTATGATTAGATCGCTAATTTTACGAAATTGTTCATTATGATCGGTGTTACTTTCACAGTTTCCAATCTTATTGAATTTGTCCATCTGCAAAAACAAAAGTAATAATTAAAAAAAAATGTACATACATATAAACCGTGCACTGCATGCATGTAAACAAAATTATTAAAATAAAAAATGTTTTACCTTATAAGCCCTCTCGATATTTACTTTTTTGTGGATTGATATGTAGTTGTATAAATATTTTTGACTCAACAGTAAATTTGACTCGTACACTTCACGTTTATAGTGTTGAATTTCCTCTTCAACCGATGAAATTTCGACAAAATGATGCAATTTTCGTTTAAAGTAAAAATTTTGAGTTCTCTGCTGATTTGAAACACACACTTCGAGATATTTTGTCGACGAGGGGTCTATAGTGAAAAGTTCGTGATCTGTCTGGTCGTGAAATATATGTTCAACTTGAAATTCAGTACAATTATATTTTAAAGTAATTGTTAAAGAATTTTTTGAATTAAATGTCACTCGAACGATATGAAATGTATTTACATCAACATCTGCGCACTGTATCACTTTCAAATTAACCAAAATTGTTATAATACCGAACTGTGTGGAGTTGTGTAAAATTATCTCCATTTACGAACACGTACAAGAGAGAACTGTGATGTTTAAATCACTTGAGATATATATAGTCGTTAATAAACAAAGAACTCAACTTTCAACATTACAAGTCGGAAAAAAGGAGTATTTCAAACAAAGCGTTGCAACTCAGATTACCATGGCAAATTACGTACATTGCACTTTAGATTTACACAGAGACTTTCAAGGTAGGCACGTCTATGCAATTTTTTTAAATTTGAGATATATATCTGGGGTAGGCGAGTAAAAGGTCATATGTCGTAATTTTTTAAATATGTCTATATTAGACCTATAAATTTCCAGAAATCAAATAGTTATTCGGGTAAAAGATCATAAGTGTAAACCACTTTCTTACCAACGTTTTTTTTATACATAAAATCATATGTGTCAATAAACTACAAATGCCAAACTCCACCAAATCATAAGTCGAAATGTGACGTTATTACCGTACTTATTTTAGTTTTTTGTGCTCGTGCTTAAAGTAACAATTTGACTTAATCAATTTGATGTTTATATGTATGGATTTAGTGTCAGTTCGTGCATAAGGCATTAAATCTACTTATGCTTTTTTCCTCGTTTCTTTTTTTCTGTGATTACAGTCATAACTCGATTAGAGACCTTTTACACAATTAAAACGCGAACTATTTTGAAAATACTAACACAGGTAAAACTAGATAAGTCAAGTTATAACATTTTACTCGCCCAAAGAAAATTGAGCATAAAGTCATAATTAATTATTATCCACAAAAATCATTTTAATCGTAGTTGATTTTCATTTTTTAATGTTAACCAGTATAATATTTACCCATATCACATATACAAATATCCCACAGTTTAAAAAAAAGTAATATATGCCTTAAAAATTAAAAAGTGCTCTCCTGTAAAATCTTCCAAAGTGAACATATGACTTTTTACCCACTTACCCCAGATATAGTTATTGATAAACAAAGAACGATTTCAAACAAAGCGATGCAGCTCAGATTAGCAAGATAATTCACGTACATTGCACTTTAGATTTACGCAGAGACTTTCAAGGCAGGCACGTCTATGCAATTTTTTAAAATTTGAGATATATGTAGTTATTGATAAACAAAGAACGATTTCAAACAAAGCGATGCAGCTCAGATTAGCAAGATAATTTACGTACATTGCACTTTAGATTTACACAGAGACTTTCAAGGCAGGCACGTCTATGCAATTTTTTAAATTTTTGCATAAGAATGAACAACAGCATTTATATGTAATCAGTGTCGGATTAGCCATATAGCAAGAGTAGCAAATGATATGGACATCGCGAATTTTGGGGGACCTTATTATTTTTTTATTACTCATTATTTTATACAATAAATTTTGCAGTGGCGAACATTAAAATGAATTAGAAAACATGGTGGATTCAAGAACGCCTTAATCATCTCTCTCTCTCTCTCTCTCTCTCTCACACACACACTTTGTTGAATATAGAAAGCATGATTTGCTTAAAGAAGTCTATTTTGAAAGTATTATCTCTATTTTTTTTTGTCTTATATTAAATCCAGAAAAGTTCATTTGTAACAGTTTTGTTCTGTTTAATATCCTAAACTTGAGAACCTAAAGCAAAACCAAAAGCCCCTTGACAGAATTTGCTACAGACCCCCGCGTTGTCCTTAATCCCACACTGTAAACAATGCACTATTAAAAAATGATCATGCAGTCATATTATGGTTATCAGGAAGTTTTCTGACGGTGTGCATTAATCTCACGACAACTACCTTTAATTCTGTCTCACAAACAAACCTTGATTTTATATGACGTAAAGTTGTTTACCATCAAATTGCATCTTTTTGTTTATGCAAAACTAAAATACTTCCTACAATTCTCTCCCCAACATCAAAAAAATTATGCTATAAAAAGCGTCTCTCTTCAAGCTGAAGTTAATAGTTAAATTTATTCAACAATAGTGAGTGTGTACTCTAAAAATTTATAAAATTTATAAAACATTTTAAACGTTAAAAAAGCAATATGGCATTAAAAATTGCAGTGTGCGATATTCAATTCGTTGTCGGTAACGAGCATGAATATTTTGCAAAGGAATTGGCCTATTGTGAACTGTTTAGTGGCAGTATACCACAATGTATTGTGTTTGAGCCGCCGTACGAGAAACGCTGCCTCGATGAAAAGTATAGAAAACAGAATGCTTACAATAAAAGTAGAATAAACGGTCTCGACTGGAACTATGGCAACATTGACTATCGTGAACTAAATAAACAACTGACAAAGATGTTTAAAGGTTCATCTCTAATTTTAGTTAAAGGACTCCAAAAACAAAGATTTCTAAAAAAGAACGGGCCTGATTTACTTTATGTAGATTTAGATTCAAAATGCCCCGCATTAAAAATATTACCCTTGCCGCCACACTCAATTGAAAATGAAATCATGTGCGAACTGCACAATAATACAGAATTTGATAGCAACTGCGCATATAAAAACGTCTTAAAACTGAGGACATACGGAAAAGAATTTCCGGATTTGATACTGGAGGCGGCGGCAAAGGTAGGGAAATTTATTCCACTGTAATGATGGGCTCAAAAAATTGTTTTTTTTTTTTTTTCATAAATTGTCTAGTATAGGGTAGTAAAATGTTTTTTTTTTGAAATTAATAATAATTCGTTAATTAATAATAAAATCGTGTGTAATCTGCGTTCAAACGTAACATTTTTTTAATAACAATTGCGCATGCATAAATGTACTCAAGCTGCAAAAATATCTAAATGAATAAAACAAAGGCGGTTGCTGTGCAAACATTATGGTGGGGGGAGTGAGGATTTGAATAATGTATATAAGACAAAGTTATTTTTAAATTATTCAGTCTTTAACAAAAAATGCAAAGTACAAGTGATTATGACTGTGTTGGCGGTGTTGATAATAATCTTTGGAGTGTTGGTTTCGTGCCAAGCTGCTCACCGACGACTACTCTAGAAGAAATTCTCGGCGTAGAGTTGTTCAATCAGAGCAGACGTTTTTCAAATCTCACTGCAGACGAGAAACGAAAACTAGAAGAATGGGGATTTACTTTCGATAAAAATAACGTTGTACAGCAAACACCCATTCCCTGGAATGAGGGTATAAGATTTTTAAAAATGGATCCTCGTCACGTGCGATTTGTTTTAGACGACAGTCGTATAGTTTTCACTGTGTTTATCAAAAATACACATTGCATAAAGGTCTTTTTGCTCCACGTCACCGATAAACAAACCTTGGACAATCTCTACAACAAAATATACACCTGTTTGGTACGGTTGAAACTTTTGAAGACTGATGTAAATTTACAAAAAGACATCTACTGTCTCGTGCAAAAACTACAACAAAATTTAAAAATTGAGCCAGAAGACAAAGTCACGGACACGGATGATTTCATAAGAAGAGAATTAAGAGACGACATCGCCGTCGGTGACCGCGTCAGAGACTCTAAATTGGTGGGGGTTAACAACAACAAAAACAAGAACAAGAAGAAGAAGAAGACTGTTTTAGAGCGCTATTGAAAAGAAAACAGACTGGTATCTCTCTCTCTCAGTAAGCGTACAATGTTGAAGCAACACACACACATGGCTACTCCTAATATATTCCAGTTTTGCTCTAATGACAACAACAACAACAGCATCGTGCGGATGAACACGAACGAGGGAGAAGTGGAGGAGCCTAGGGGTGAAGACATTGTAGAGTTTCCGTTAGTGCGCGAGATCGACTTTAGAAGTGCTGCTACAACAGCGTCATCACCATCATCAGCGTCTGTTCAGCATGTGACAACAGCAACAACAAAACCTTCGGAAACAAAACTGTTAGTGCAAAACATTTTTTTCTTTGATGAGAAACGAACTAAATACATAAACGTTGGTTGGTTACCCGCTTCTTCTTCTTCTTCTCCTCAAGATTTTCAAGCTAAACTCGAACTGAGAGATGTGAAATCGAGGTGTAGTATTTTTATCGATCAAATAGATTGGTTTGCTCTAATGTTGTTGTGTAATCATATAAATAAGTATTTTAACGATGACGCTCACAAAGGTTTTTATTCAGTGATCGGCGGAGATGTGGAAATTAAAGAAGTTTATTTAAAGAAAATTAAACATTTAAAATTTAAGAGATCAAATACTTGCATTTCTTTGATAATATCAAAAAGTGAATGGGAAAGTCTGTTGGAGCTGAAGAACATTGTTGATAGTCTATTGCGTTCGTACGTTTCCCATTCAAATACAGTGAAATTATTTTATAATATGTATTTAGATAAGCGTCAACGATTTCTTTATACCTAACGATATTGACTGAATCTTAGATTTTAAACAATTATTAACATTTGTACTGCTTCTCTTTTAATAAATATTTTAAAATGTATTTTAATTGTTTTATTAAAATTAAAAAAAATACTTTTATATTTCTGATTTAGATTTTAAGCAATTATTAACATTGTACTGCTTCTCTTTAAATAAATATTTTTAAACATATTTTAATTGTTTTTATTAAAATTAAAAAAAATACTTTTATATTTCAGAGTTAGATTTTAAGCAATTATTAACATTGTACTGCTTCTCTTTTAATAAATATTTTAAAACATATTTTAATTGTTTTTATTAAAATTAAAAAAAATACTTTTATATTTCAGAGTTAGATTTTAAGCAATTATTAACATTGTACTGCTTCTCTTTTAATAAATATTTTAAAACATATTTTAATTGTTTTTATTAAAATTTAAAAAAATACTTTTATATTTCAGAGTTGCGTGTGTGTTTTTGGCGTCTTTTTGGTGTCTCTTTGGTGTCTCTTTGGTGTCTCTTTGGTGTCTGTTTGGTGTCTCTTTGGTGTCTCTTTGGTGTCTGTTTGGTGTCTCTTTGGTGTCTCTTTGGTGTCTGTTTGGTGTCTCTTTGGTGTCTGTTTGGTGTCCGTTTGGTGTCTCTTTGGTGTCTCTTTGGTGTCTGTTTGGTGTCTCTTTGGTGTCTGTTTGGTGTCTGTTTGGTGTCTCTTTGGTGTCTGTCTGCTGTGTGTGTGTGTGTGTTGGTGTGTGTGTTGGTGTGTGTGTGTGTGTATCTCTCTCTGCGTGTGTTGTGAGTGCGGGCGGCGGCGGCGGGTGGCTCGAACCTTTCTTACGTCACGTTTTCAAAGCGGCCATATTTTTATGGAAAAAAACAACCAGTGAAGTCGGTGGCGGCGGTTTATAAGCGTAACCCCCTCCCTTTACGTGAAAAGTGGAGGAATAAGACCAAACAAACGTCGCAGACGTAACGACACTACCATATTTCAACATGCGAGCAAGTTTTCACAGCAAGTTCGATCTCAAGTCGGAGGAGCTTAACTGGAGGGGCACTGCTCTCTCATAAACATACTACTCACACACAGCTGTGACGGTTTTTCCTCTTTCTCCGCTAGTTATAGAGCCCACACGTTTCTGTCCTTTCTCGGTCACAACTTTTCCAGGGTCTTGAACTGAAGAGATTCCAGTCTCATCTACATTAAATATGTTCCTTGGCTGAAACTTATATTTTTCCATTAGCTCGATAAGAAATTTGAAAAATAGAGCAACTTCATTTTTGTTAAAGGCCGTGGCTCTATTCAGGCTCGTACCTTCAGCTTTCCTGATGGACAAACTATTCCTTTTCATGAATCCTTTGAGCCAATCCTTGCCAGCTAATCCAAGAGTTTCGTTAAAATTATGCTTAATGTTATTTTTTACAGCATATTCGTAGGCCATTTTTCTAATTTGAAGCGAAGTGCAGCCATAAAATATTTTCGCTAGGAACTTAACCTGGGAAGCCATTTCATCCTCTTGTTCCCTTGTGAAGACTGGGTTTCTTCCCAGCTGTGGGCTATCCCAGTTCTTGTTCTTCAGTCTTTCTTGAAGCGTTGAAAATGGTACGCCAGTAGATCGAGCTGCTTCTCTAATCGGTTTCCCTTCATCCACTAGTTTAAAAGCTTTATGTAATTGATCTTGGCTCCATAATGCCTTTAAACGTGGTTTGCTTCGTGTTTTAGACATTCTGAAATACTAAACAAAAGTTAAAATATGCAAAAAAAAACTGACTATGTACTAATTTAACTTGCGGATAATACCGGTCAGTTTGACCGGCATTGTCCGCCTAGAAACATCTCCATAAAAACATTTTTAGGATAAAAACCTGTTGAGACAAGTTCAAAATCTAAGATGACTTGAAATGCTTGATAATTAGACTAGAATAATTATAATTAACAATGTAAGAGACATAATAAAACAAACGCTCACCTCTTATTTTCTGACAATGAAAACTTACATCAATTTGGCGCGAAAACAATTATCATACGTTCATCCCAAACACGTGTTGGTAACTGAGTAGCTGTCAGTGCAGCGGCGTGGGATACAGTCACGCCACCCGTTTTGTATGTGTGCGTGCAGGGGAACGTGGTAACACGAGTGATCTTGTATTGACCGGTATTACCTCCTGACCGGCATTACCCGTTTTTACCCTACTGTGGTACAAAATTGACGAGGAAAGATGCTGCAGAATTTTCAGGTATTGACAATAAATTTTCCGGGTCCGGGGCTACGTCGCTTTGCGAGAAATGCTGATCATTCTGTTGATGCTGCATGGTTGGAGATGGGCTTGCTTGATACGACGATTGACTGGGAGATGTAAACTGATATGATGGCGAGTTGTTTTGTTGTTGACTCTGCATGGTTGGAGATGGGCTTGCTTGATACGACGAATGACTGGGAGATGCAATCTGATATGATGGCGAGTTGGTTTGTTGTTGATGCTGCATGTTTAGAGATGTTGAAGAAGATGACATTTCAAATGAGTGCGAAAAATAACTTGATGAGTCTGAGTATCGTCGATTAGCAGGACCAGTATTTATAAGTTTATAATCCAGTGTCAAATTACCCCACTCAGCTTCAAATAAGACATCGTTTATTAGTTTTTCGACGAGCATTCTTTGTTGTTTTGGCAAATCCCGTAATTTGCTTGCGACAGACTTGCAATAAGTATCATGACGATCTTCCTTTCTAACTTCATCTCTGGGACGCTTGAAATGGCTATTAACAGATTCAAGAACACTGCTGACAAGATTGTCATCATTTTTGCTTTTCGGTATCGGCCTACTTTTTGAGTTGCCTGCTGTAGATCTATCATCCGATTGTTCATTTACTAGTTGTGAATTGTTCTCAGAATCCTGAAACAAAATAATTTGATTTATTTATTAACCGACTTCAACAAAAAGGAGGAGGTTCTATGTTCGTCTGTATATTTTTTTTTATATATGTTCACCGATTTCTCCGTCAATTATGGACCGATTTTCAAATTTTTTTTTTTCGAAAGAGTGCACTTCCGAGGTGGTCCCATCGGAACCAAGTCAGGATCTGATGGTGGATCACGGAGAAATCGAGGGAAACTCTCAAATTTCCAAGGCATGCATAATGTTTTTTTATGTATGTTCACCGATTTTTAGTGTTAGATTAACACTAAAAAGAGAAAAATAAAATATTTTTAACAAAAAAACTGAACCGACTTCAAAAAAGGCACTAAAAAGTAAAAAATAATTGCGTATTGAAATGTTTTGGAGTCGGTGTAGTTTTCGGAATAGTTTTCATTTTGACTGCCTTTTTTGAAGTCGGTTCAATTTTTTTGTTAAAAATATTTTATTTTTTGGCTATGTCCGATTTTCAATGACTGTTTGCAACTTAGAATATCATAGTTTTTATTCAGAGGTTTCCGAGAATAAAAAATGTGACTTTATCTACACTCATGTCGTAATATTTGAATTATGAATTAAAATTGATTCCTAATGACGAACTTTATTTCACAGACAATATAAAAAAAAATTGATACGAAATTTTAAATACCTCTATTCTTCGATATTCTTCATTTTGCGCACTTACTACAGGCTCTTGCTCTATCTGTTGTTCTGCATCCGTGTCCTCCACTTCGTCATCAATAGTTGAAACAGAAGCTCTTGCTAAATCTTGATCATCTATGAAAGATAATTCGTTGTAGTACCAAAGCTTTGGTTCATACACTGCATCTGCACTAGCGCCAGAGCGTTTGGAATCCTCTACTTTTTTTTTTCTTTTTTGTACGCCGTCCTTAATGAATTGATTTTTTTAAAACAATATCGCGGTTTGCCTTATCGTCTACTTCTTTGTACTTTTCTAATAACTTATCGACAGCTGCGTTTCTCTTGTCTCTGAAATAAATAAAAAATAATGAATACCTATCACTTAAGAACTGAAAAGATTAATACTTAATTATTATTTTCTACTTTTTTTGCGTAGAAGAGTATTTTTTTTAGTTTTTTTAAAACTACTTATATACCTATTATTTATTTTTTTAAGTTTAGCTACTGTATGCTACATTGTTAAGAAACACCCATTTTATTACATTGTTTGTTTGTTTGCAATTAGTTCACGGAAGCTAATAAAAGCGTGTTAAAAACGAATTCTGCAATTGTCGCGTCCACTTAACCATAAACATATACGTACCTGTTGTGATATAATTTGCTTCTCACTTTCCATAAACACGGTTCACTTTGATATATTGAAATAAACTCCAGTATCACTTCGCGGTACCGGGCTGTATTTTGCGACATGTTGAGAGAGAGCGCGCATCACGTCTGCCACTGACAAAAATTTTGACTCAACTGAACGCTACCGCCATACACGGTCTAATCGGCATGATCCAATCGGCTTGATCAAGCCAAAAGAATTGAATTTCGATTCTTCCGTCAAGTATAACTGTCATGCCAATCCACACCCATACACTGTCAATTCTACTTGATCCAGTCGGCAGCGTCATGCCGATTGGACGATAGGCAGCATAGTGTATGGCAGGCTTTAGACTCAGACATTTTTTTATCTACAATATATTGGTTTACTGTACACATGACAAAAATGAAAAAAAATTAGATGTGGTTTTATGGAACCATGGTGCAAGTGAAACTTTATTGCCATAACTCTAAGCGATTTTAATCCTAAATAGTCGAAAGTATGTAATTTCGTTAATTAATTAATTCATTAAATATTAATTGCTTTGTGAACCTGGGAACGTGCTACAGTCTGCGTGCGAAGCATACGCTTTACCACTAGGCTATGAGATGCTTTTGAATAAAAGCTGTTTTTGTTATACTTCGTGTCAATTGAGCATGACGCATGTCGGTCGCATGCGTAACAGAACAAAAAAAAAAACGAGGCTAATAAAGTTTCACTTTAATAAATAATACTAACCTAAACTTCACAAAATATTGAAAATAAGAAACTATGGTTGAGCAAGAAACTATAACACAGTTAGGCGCGTGGTCTACAATTGTAGACCACTCCTGTTTCAATCCAGATGACACACACAACCAGCCAGATTAAACCTCCAAAACACACTGAGCAGTTACATACATCCAATATCTACAGCTACTGAGAAGCGCACATGTACAAAAATTTTTTTTGCTGAAATAGCACTGTTTAAAAATGAGTGGTCTACGATTGTAGACCGCGCGCCTAATGTAGGGTTAATGGGTTAAAGTATGTTCATTGTCAGCAGAGAGCTCTGAAATTTTTGAATCATAATGATCCCCGTCGTCAGAATCCAATGTTCCGAACAAATATTTACTCACTTTACCAACGGCATCCATCAGACCTCGTTTTGATCGTTTTCTATCTGAGTTTTCCCCCAAAAAGTTTAATAAATTCCAAACAGTCTAACTGAAATTCATATGTAACGAAGTGGTTTGAACTATTGTTATTAATTAAGGTAACTGTACCCTATATGGCCTACCTAAGCTTTTTTTGTGTATATATTTTTTGTTAATGCATTAAACTTAATTTCAATGAATGGGTATGCTAGGGTAAACTTATGTGGAGGTAAAAAAAAACAATTGAACAGAATTAAAAAAAATTTATGTCGGTAAAAAAATAATAACACCAAACGTACATTTAGGCCATATTGGGTACATGGTTTACCCAATATGGCCTATTATATTATTTTAGGTTACATCTGACATTTTGGGCATATAAAATTGCCCTTATCAGCCTTGGATAGCCCAACACATTCTTCATGAACGTAAATGGCACAAGTAATGCACATGCGCATATCCTTCACGGCATCTTCCTCGCAGATGTAACAAAACCAGGATTCAGTGTTTGCAGTTTTTTTTTATTTCTTCTTGATGGGAGGTTTCAAAGATGTTGACGTTTTCCCTTTAGCTTTGGAGTTTGATGCTACACCTTTGGTTCCATCTTTAGCGGAGGAAAATAACGTTTTTTTCAATACAACTGCCCTACTATTGATTGCTTTCTGTCTATTCGTAACCTTTGGAGTGCGTTTGATTGGAGTAGGAAGTAAGTCGGAGAATGTGCTCGTAGTAGACTCTAACGTCTCTTCTTCAGCTGAATCTTCCCCATCAGAATTAAGCAAGGCAGCTTCAACTGGATCAAACTCGTCCGTGGACAGAACACGCGCTCTTATACGACTGCAAGTTGACAAACCTGAAACTCCAGGCTGTGGAGAAGCTTGTCCTGGTAGTGAGGAAGTTGTCGGAGTTGATGTTGCCTGAAGTCCTGCTAATTCGACTGGTAAGTGAGAAGCAGTACTTGGTTTGTAAGCATCTTCAGGAATTGCATTTGGATCGTAGGGATATAATCCTGTGGCCCTAAATCCCGATTTAATGTTTTCCGGTGTCATACATTTATCCCACACGGGAGCGAAGACTTTACCGAATCGTTGTTTGGTTAATGTTCTTTCGCCCATATTGTGCCAGTAGAGCATTAATTGTTCATCCCAATGATACTCGAACGACCTGAACACTGCCTTGTCTAGGGGCTGAAGCTCATGTGTTGTATTGGATGGGAGACAATATAACACAGTATCGTACTGGTCAGCAGTCTCAACAATTTCATAGTCTAAGTGACTTTTGGCGCCATCAAAAATAAGTACGCAACGACCAGGAGGTTTGTATTTTCCAAAGTGGTGAAGCCAGTCAACAAAACATTTTGATGTCATAGAACCTTTTTCAGTCATACGACAAACTGAACCAGGTGGTAAATCATCTGCAAATTCGGCTTTCATCCGTTTGCCCTTAAACAGAACCATGGGCGGAATCGCTGACCCAATTGCATTTGCACAAGACACAACCGTCACATTTTCCCCATGTTCATTACCAATTATGTGAACCCTGCGTGCACCTTTTTTGGCGAGAACTTTTGGTTCTTTGTGCAAATTCAGTCTTGTACCTTTCTCGTCCATATTAAACAATCTTTCGGGGTTTCCAAAAATGTCATTATCTTCGAAGACCTGTTTAAGTTTCGCAAAGTGATCCTCAACAATAAATTTGTTTAATTTTTGGGCCCTAGCAGGATTAAGATTTTGTGATTTTCTGATAGAAACTGTGGGGTTCGCCTTCAAAAATTGTCTTGCAATTTTTTTTATGTCGGAAAACTGATGTTTAATGTTGTTTTGTTTGCAGTATTTGTATACGCATAATCTCAATATTTTGGTTGTCAGTGGATAACCCACTTCTGCCAGTCGAACGATTCGGGCACACAACTCAACATTTTGTTGCTCCGAAAGCGTAAACTTCCGTCCCAATTTAGCCTTGACTTTCGAATCTGATTTTATATACCTGCGAAGAGTCCTACGAGGAATGCCAAATTCCTTTGCCGCTTTATAATCGGACATCTGTTTCGTGTTAATTGCTTCTAAAGCTTTATCAAGGGCTTCCTGGGTCCAGTTGCCTCTCTTCTTATCAGCTAAAGAAATCATAACTGAAAATAAACCAACTAGTGAAAAAATTGTAAATAAATCACAAGTATATCCAATATGGCCTACCTAGGCCATATTGGGTTCGCCTCTCACGGCGATACATTTCGGCTGAAAACTAAGTGAAATGTAATTGGAAAATAAAATGTGGATATGTCATTGAAAACCAGACTAAACAGGCTATCTACAGGTACAATACAAATTTTTTCGACTAACTCTAAGTAATTATTAAAAACAGTATACAGTAGAACTCCAATTATCCGAATTAATGGGGACCGGGACCCATTCGGATAATCAAATATTCGGATAATCGGATTTTTTTTAAAAAAATTGCCATTGGAGAGAATAAAAGCTACGTTTTGATATTGCACTATTTTTTTATTGAATTAAATGAAAGAAACATGAAATTTTCACATGTTTTAAATATAAATAAAATGTACTTATGTACATACAAGTTTAGAAATAAAAATCATTGTTTTTTAAACATCTCCGTTAATGTAAGCTGTTTTGCGGTCTTCAACCGTTTTCGGGCAGCCAGGTCACGCATTCGCTTGACGGTGAGCAGTTGCAAGTGGTCACACTCGGGCTGACGCTCCATCCACTTCAAAGCAGTCTCGAGGCCGGCAAATGCTTCACTAGCTGATGGTCCAGCGTCTACTTCAACATCAGCAGAAAGTTCTTCTTCCACTTCCACTTCAACATCTTCTCTCACACTTACAACAATTTCATCGTCATTGAGAATTTGAAAACCAGGGTCAGACGTGTCACAAGCCATCCACTCTCCTACATCTTCAGCACTTACTTCTGTACAACCAGGATTTCCCATAGAACGTTGCTGCAAAAACCATTTAAACACGGCATCTTCCAAATTTTTGTTGGTTGCTGGCTTCATTGTTTTCCTGGAGGAACTTCCATCTTCATTTTCAAGCACCGAAACAAAGTTTAAAAGTGTTGACTTACTGTTTTTAATGTCAGAAATTGTTGCTTGTCCAACACCATAAATCTCAGACAACTTCTTACCCGTTACACCTTTATCGAGTTGCTCTATAATTTTCAGTTTGTCCGCTAACGATAGCACAACACGTTTTCTTTTCGAAGCCATGGTATAAAAACAATACAGTATTGTACACGCACAAACAAAAGTGAGCAAGGTCAATAGCACACTGGCTAATCAAAACAAACAATGACAGGTGCGGCCGTGACTGCAATGCGCCGGAACTTGTCTTAACTTGCCGTTGTGCCTACACTGACTTCGCGGGGGGAAGTCAGTGTAGGCACAACGGCAAGTTAAGACAAGTCAAGTCAAGACTTGACGCGCAAACACTGGCTTCGCGGGGGGAAGAATAATAGCGCACTTAGACTTTTTTTGGACAATTTTTTGTGATTCGGATAATCGGCGATTCGGATAGTCGGAGTTCGGATAATTGGAGTTCTACTGTACTTACTTTCGCAAAATAAGATGGCACTTCTCTAAAAACACGCGCGCTCGGAAAATGTCAGTCAGCTGATTGTCATGCACTAGCGCTGGAATAGTAATACATCAGACGAGTTGAAATAACATTGACAACATACTATTAGCACCATCTTTCGAATCTATCACGAATTAGCCGAGATCAGCTGACTAGGCCATATTGAGTTGTAGGCCATATTGGGTACAGGTACCTTAATTTGTTTGAATTTACTACAGCTGTTGATTGTTGTATGATAAAAATTTTTTTATTGGATTCCAGCTAAGTATCTTTATTTTTTTCCAATAATAAAAATTTTTTTTTTGGAAATAATTGTCAATAATTACATGTGAAAAAATATTGGTAAAAAAACCTGACGTTTCGCTATTTTTATATAGCATTTTCTAAGGTAATGAATGTGATTGAAAATATGTGTAAAGAACATTTTTTTATAAAATTATCTTGTTTCGTATTTCGTAAATTCGTTTTTTATTTTCGTAATTTTCGTTTTTCGTTGTTCGATATGTATAAGTTAATCATTTTATTGTTTTTATAATTGTATTTTCTTTTGTTGTATATTTCTTTTTCCAAATTAATAAAGAAATTTTTTTTATATGTGTAGGTAATGGCGTGTCTTGTTTTATGCGTAGTTGTGATGGAATTGAAAAGTAACTTAATTATTTTGTTATTGTATTTGTTGATATCCACAAAAATTTTCATTGTTCTTCTTCCATATGTTTGATTTATCTTAGTCAAAATTTCATGTAGATCCATGTTTTTCATAAGTTGTATGTGTATGGTATATAATTCTTTTAATATATAACCCGAAGTCCAATTCTTGGGTATTTGATTAATTTGTGTGAATTTACTACAGCTGTTGAGTGTTCATTACAAAAATTGACATTCTCGGTGTGATATTTCTCAATCAAGTTATACATCATATAATAATTATTAAGGTCAACATACGTAACCAATTTCTATTCGGAATTTGAAATTCTCACAGCTCCCTGAGACTCAAAATATATGCCAGGTCGAGACTGAAATTTAGTATTATTAAAATATATGTGCCCTAGACAGTTACTACAAATACTTAATACTACGGTTACAAAATAACACTGATACACGAACATATTTTCACTGTTGATTCTCACAAGATTGCCCATAAAATCTCACGTAGAATTTTTTCACTTATTTCATAGCTTCGTAAAATTTATTGCTCACAAGAAAGAGAAGGTCACTTCAATCTTTAGTCACTTACTTTATAATTAACCACTTATCTACGCTATATTGTAATAATTTTTTTTTTTTTTTTAAATTCAACTATGTTTCCTTTGAATGTCCACCATTAAATACGCACATTTACACTTCTGTTTGTGTCGACGTTTCTTCGTGTTGCGTGAAGGAGCTCTCCCGTTTTCTTGACGTAGTTAATTATTAATTTACTTTATTTATTTTATATTTGTTATTAACCCTTTACTGCATGACTTTATTTTTTGCTGGAAAAAATTACAGGTACAAAAAATATGTTTTTATTGATAGGAAAAATAATTAAAAAAATGTTAGATTTAAGTCCTCCCTGAGTTGCGGTTCACACGCACTCAGATCGTGTGAGGATATCAAGACATCCTACTAATTGAACCGGAAGTCGGAAAACCTCCTGCCCATTGTTGCAATCCAGCTGTTGCCGCAGTGAATGCAACGGAGTCTCAATATCTTCCTCCTGATCTTGAGATGACCTGCTCTCCAATTCAGCATGCTTCTCGGTACCCAATCTAAATCTGACACATTCCTTCTTGCTACTAGTTTGGTCCTCTTGACATCGTGGTTCGCTTCGTATACCTTCATTTTCTTCCCTCTTGAGTTCTTTCTGTTTAGCTTCATTCGTTAGTCGTTTTTCTTCCTTCTTAGCTTCGACATTTCTCCTTGGGTCCTCTTCACGTCTTCTTTCTTGAAAACGGCGGTTCTCTTCCTTATCTTCGTGTTGCTTCCCAATTTCTTCATTAACACGTCAATACCTTCTTCTAATTTCTTGAATATGATTTATCTCTCTTCTCGTTGATTTTGATCTTTCCTTCTTGTGCTTCAATCTTTCTTCCCATCTCTTCACATGTCTTCTCCAAGTCTTCGATTTTTCTTAGTAACCCTTTACTATTTTCTTCCACCCTTTTAATCACAACCCCATTTAATTTATCGCGGTTCCCAACCATTTCTATTTGTGGCTTATTAAATACATTCTTTCTTACAATTTCCCGTGCGTTCCTAGCTAATTTATACTCTCGCCCTGTTTTACAGTATAGTGCACAAGTTGCACATTGCGTTCCGAAAATTTTGTCGTCCGAATATAATGGAACTCTAACATCTTTTAATTGGAGAACACTCTTATAAAAATCTATAGTAGCCCTGTTTTCTATCAAAAAGTCTCTCCCCAGTAGTCCATCCGCTTTAAGTGGCAGGTCGTCACAAACTAAGCATTTTAATGGGAAAAGTTTACCCGAAATTTCTAAGTCAAATACTACCGATCCTAGAGTTTGAAATTCATGCCCCGTGATTCCCACGAGTGTAGTATCACAGCTTTTTATTAATTTAGATTCGCCAAGAATTTCTTTTTTGATAATGGACACCGACGAGCCAGTATCGATAATAAAATTAAAATATGAATTCTCGACATGAATTATAATTAAATTTGGGATCGTCTCAATATTACTATGAAAAGTGCATTTAGTGACTACTGACTTCTGACATTCCCTCCCGGCAACTGGGTTTAATCCCGAGAGGCTCCCCCGTTTAAATTTCTCTGATAGTTATTGATATTGGTGTGGTATCGGTATCCCCTAGTCCCATTATTTCTATTATTTGGTGACGAGAAATGCACTTGAGTACCCGGTACACGAATGGATTGGATTGGTTGTGTTTGTCGTCGCCATCGTCACTGTTTATGGAATCGGAGACGCCGTCAGGTGATAACCACAGTTTCATGCGATCGACCGCAATTACCTTTTCGTAATTTGCTGTTTTGGTCGTTCGCCGCTGTGACGGGTGGTTTCTTCAACACCTCAGATTTTTCCTTAATTTTCTCGTCGGTAAGTTGTCCCGATAAGACCTAGTCAGCTTTCTCAATGTGCATGACAGTTTCTTCCACAGAACACGGAGCTCTATAGAATGTCAACTCCTGTGTTAACTTTTGAACCTCCTACATTCTAGCTGATAGACAAGGGGGGTACCCCCAACGGGGCGAGAAATAAGTTTGCAAAAACGGTTGCCTATATAATATTTTCTTTCCTTTCTTTTTATGTTTATGGGTCGTTTTGATTTAAAAACAAACAATCAATGAGAAATAGTTTTATTGCACGACATACAATTATAAATAATATACAATATATATAATTAATATCAAAAACAACTGTAATATATAATATATGAGTAACTTATATCCATAATTCCATTATATATTATTATGCGTTTATTATTTGAGTAAATGAGATGTAATTAATTATCTAATTTTTAAAAAACTCTTGTTCTTATAAAATAAATTTCAATTGTTATATATTTTGTTACAGTACTTGAAAAAGTCCCGAAATAAGGACGAAACGTCGCATAAAAATAAATAAAAATCATTAATTAAAAACTATATAATTTATCCAACATTTATATATTAAAAACAAAATATATTCTAAAATAATAATTATAATTAACATTTTGAATAATGTATATATCAGATCCTTTTGATGTTAGTAATATTATAAATATTTTAGAGGAATTAGGATCAATGAAATTAAAAGACAAATTATTATTTCACAACGTTTCGTATTAATACGAAACGTTGTGAAATAATAATTTGTCTTTTAATTTCATTGATTCTAATTCCTCTAAAATATTTATAAAATTATAATTAAAATTATATCGTATCCAAAATTATTACAATAATACAATAATAAATCTCAGGTATTTGGATTAATAATACAAAACAATCGTGTTATTGTTAATCTTGCTACGTTTCGACTACTTTATATACTGTATGTTTTATATTCCTGAGGATGGACTTATTGTCCGAAACGACCATCGAGTAATAATTTAGTACAAATTTTTATAGAATTTTCAAGTGTTTTTATTTATTTGATATTATTAATCATGTTCTACCAAGTGTTGAGTGAAAAATCAGTGCAAATTATTTTTTTAATTGTTTCTCAACCAGAAAACGAAAAAAATTCACAAGCACAACATTAAAAACGAAAAACACTAATCAGATCTACTTAAATGTGACAATGGAACCGTAATTTTGCGTGTTGCAACATATAATTAACTTATTAACTTGAAAACAATTTATTATGCACTGTCAAGGCATATGATTTTATAGGGTCTTTTTGCAGAAAAGCATTTTTTTCCCATTAGTATCCTATTTATGTCATTGCACCACGTAAAAATCACTAAATTTGTAACTAATTTTGAAAATAATGATTTTATAGCATGCTTATGTTCATTACAACTTAAATACGAAAATTCTAACTGATTCTCAACTTGATCAAATATTGTGCTTAAATCATCATTGCAAATTTGTGGCAATATCTCTAGTACAATATTTTTGCTACTATTTACCAAACTGCATTGATGGAGTGTGGCGACGCCAAATTGTTCAAAATAAGCGTTTTGTACGAATTGCTAAAGTCAGTGGGTGTAGGCTTAGTATTAAATCTGCCCTGACTACGTATTGCTGCGAAAAATCTTTCCAGAGGATCTTGGTTTATCTTTCGCTGCAATAAATACTCAAACCCCTCACTTTTCAAGTTCATCCATATAAATTTAAAAAGGAGTCAAATGTTATCTGCCAATTTTTTAATGACGGGGTATTTTCTCGCCAAATTTCATTTTTCTCAAATATAATTATGGACTTCTTCCAAAAGGCAACATGTTGAGAAGTGCTTGTAACGGCGCAACGAAGTGGTTTACCCGCAGTCATCTTCCTATTGGCATTTACCGAATCAAACAATTTATCAAAAAGTATCAGGCCGTTACTCGAAACTCTAGCATCTCGATCAATGTGGCCTGCTCCTAAAATAAAAAAAAGAAATGCATTATTTATGAGGAAGAAATTAAATGATAATACTGTTTGTTACCTGTCAACAACCGCATGTATGAAGCAACCCGTTGACTACTTGAGACGCATATTTCATTTTCATTTTTTTTATTTTATTAGGAATCACACGAAAGTTTGTTATTTTCATATATTCGCTCACAATTACACTACACTAGACTCCAACTAAAATATTTTTTTATAAGTTTATAACTATAAAATATGAAGATTACTTTCAGTTATAACCTCCGTATTTATAACCTTTCACTGACAAGTAATTCTAACGTCACATCAAAATACCAACATAAACATCACATCTTGTTACCACCAACATGAATAAATAAATTTACTACATTCCCTCGTCCTCCTTCGGGGGTATGTCTACATTCTGAAGGGGTCACAGTCGCCCTATTCAAGTAAACACTCTATATATAGGTACTTTGTGGTTTCTTCTGTCGGTGTCTCTGTGAATGATGGATTTCGGCTAGTGATGGGGTACTCGAGTATCGAGTACAAGAATCGATTCAGTACTCGATTCTTCAAAGTACTCGCTGTACTCGAGTACTTGTAATTGGTATTCGAGTACTGAGACCGAGTACACATTACAGTGCAGGGATTGAATTCTTCCGACAGTTGATGCGTTTCTGCGCCTGCACGGCATGTACTCGAATACCGAATACAACGTACTATGTACGTAGTACGTACAGTGTAGTGATGTGTCGCTCCTGAGCGAGTCGTTCATAATGAACGACTCCCTTCTCGGAGCGGAGCGAGTCGCTCTTTTTTTTGTGAATGACTCACTCCGAGCGCCATTGCTCTGTGCTGAGCTGTTCTGACTCTGTACTGTTGCATTCGCACATCAGATCTGCACACAGCACAGGCCACAGAGGCACTACACGTACGGAGTCATCTTTGCTGAGGCATTTAATGTTGAATGACACACTGTAATAGTACCAAGCTTACAGTGTGCTATCTGCAATTCTGCACTCGGTAAGTGAAGCGAACCAGATATGAGTATATGAGTGTGACGAAACATTAAATAATAAATAGAAAACTTTACGAACACTTTTTAGTTATAAGATTAAAAATACATAAGTGTCATATACAATGGTGTACAATGTACAGCTACACATGTTTTTTATTTTCATAAGATATACGATATTCAAATTTACAAAATTAACAAATATTAGATTAATTAATAATAGGAAAAACAAACTAAATTCTTCAATAGTTGCAGTTACATGTGAAAATTAAAATCATAACAAAAGTAGGTACTCTGAATTTCTAATAAAACTACATATTTGCATTCAGGAACAGCACTTGAGACACTTTCTCACCGCTTAGTCTGTTTCTTCGGTCCGTTATTGTTTGTCCTGCTTTGGAGAAAATTCGTTCACTGGGGACAGAGGTGGCAACAACAGTTAGTCTTTTTCTAGCTAATTCGTAAAGTCTGGGATATACAATTTTTCTTTGTTCCCACCAATGAAGCGGATCTGCATTTCGTTGTAATAAAGGTTCCTGTAAATATTTGTCTACTTCTACAGTACTAGAAGCCGTTTTGTTAACAGGCGAAATTAAAGATGAGGCTTGAGTGTCAAAATCTTCCCATATTTTAGATTTGGACGTGGAACTGGAAGGTGTTGGATCTGCGTCACTCGTACTTGGATCATCATAGTCAGTGGCACAGTTTGCAACATACTCTATTAAATTGCGTTTTACAACTGCATACGAATTTTCATTTGTAAATGCCAGCTTTTTAAATCTAGGATCCAAAACAGCGGCCTCTGAGAAAATGTTATTTGATTCTATGTTAGCAAATCTTTTATTAAGTTCATTAAGTAACGAATTGGCTGTTCTTTTTACTTCTTCGGGTAATTCCACGTTGTGATTCAAGAACTTAATGACATATTTTTTTAATCCTGTACTCAATAAAATTACTTTCGAAGCTGTAACGTTCTTTTCGCTACTGATCTCCTCAGTCACGTCTTTAAAAACAGATAATAATTCGCAGCATTTTTGTAAAATAAAAATGTCATCATTAGTTAAATTATTAAGATGGGGATAATTGATGGCAACAGTTGATATTAGCGATTCTTTCACGTCGATAATTCGTTGAAACATATCCAAAGTAGAATTCCATCTAGTAACGCAATCTTGTTTTAAAGTCAACACGGGTTTCCCTAATTGCGTTTGCATGCTTTTCAGTTTTTCTATAGCTTGTGAACTTCTTTTGAAAAATTCTACTAAACTTTTCACCTTTTTTTGAATGTCTTTGATTTCATTTAACGAACACTGCACTATTAGATTTAGGGTATGTGCGAAACAAGGTACGTGTTTCCATCCAGTTTTCCTTACTGCGGCGGTAACATTTGCGGCATTGTCTGTCACAACAGCGACAATTTTTTCCTGTATTTCCCATTTCAGTGCCACTTGATTTAATTCATTGGAAATATTAACAGCAGTGTGGGAGTCGGTGAATTTTTGACACTCCAAAAGAAACGATTGTAATTTGCAACTGCTATTTATAAAATGCGCAGTAACTGATACATAATTTTCATTAACTGACGAAGTCCAACTGTCAGTCGTTAAGCACACTGAATTTGTTGATTTGAGTGTTTCTAATACATCCTCTTTCAGCATATTATAAAACTGTGGAATCAAAACTTTCGATATAGTTTTTCTGGTTGGTAATTCATAGTCAGAATTAAGTGAGGAAACAAATTTTTTGAAATATAGACTGTCAACAATTTGGAACGGCAAATAGTCTTTTACAATAGTAGAAACCAGTAATTTGTTGAGGTCGTTTCTCTTCTTTGCATGTACAGGTCGGGGGAAATATGTGTTAATGGTTGTTGCGCATCGTGGTTTTTTCGGAGGTACTGAAATTGTGTCTGTCGTGTCTGAATTCTCTGGTTGCACGACTTCAACGGATGTACTAGTACTCGGTGTTGCTGTACTAGTACTTGGTGCTGCTGTACTAGTACTTGGTGTCGAAAACGACGTTTGCGATGCAGTAACTGTTCGACAAATCAAGGGATGTTTATTTTTCAAATGGCGTGCAAGATTATAAGTTGACCCTCCCTTAAACGATAACTTTTGAGAGCAAAAATTACACTTTGCTTCTTCTTTATCACTTTCTTTAAAATAAGACCAAACCTCACTGGTACGCCTTGCTTTTTTACTCATGATTCGGCAGGTACAAATTAAAAACAATTTTTTCTGTACAAAACTTGCTATTCAAATATTTCTGGATTAATAAAAATAAACCACTCCAACTGAAATATCTAAGTAAACTAAAAGTAAAACAAGTATAGGGATTAAGGCGTTTGTATTAAGGCAAAATAAAACAAACGAAAATCCTAATAAGCATTTCTTATATTCGTATAAACTATAAACGCTTAACAATAACAATGTTTATTGTACCATAAACCATTCACATTGACGTCGTTGACAAATATAGTTAATATTGTAACAATAAACATTATTATTGGTAAGTTAACCCTTACTGTACTGATGGTACTTATATGTACCACTTTTTAAGCCATCTATTTTCCTGATAAGTTCATTTTGAAGTTTTTTAGTATTTTTTCTCTTTAATTCACTTAATATGGTTATAAATATATTGTTCAATATAAAAAAAAAATAAAATTATCTTTATTTTGTAAAATAAATTTATGGTACTGAGGGGTACCGTCAGTCGAATAATTTACAAGAAACAAGTGAAAATTGAGAAAATTTTATTATTAACAAAATATAAATTCTTATCACAGAACAAAAATATAATTTTCCTTTATATTAATTATTTATCACATATTTGCAAAAAATCGTTTCATTATTTTATTTTCACTTTTCATGAAATTTTGAGAAACAGTTTTTAGTCAAGTTGCAGCATAAAGTCACACCGCATGTAGAGCATTTAGATTGCGGGCGTGACTGGATTCCCATGCTGCTGCAGAGTTCACATCTTGTTCTTTTCTCAGAAAATCGTACCCAATGAGCGCCTAAGTTTGAAAATCTTACGCTGTCGGGGACACTACAGTTAAACTTTCTTCTTTTTTTGTTACTCTGTGATGCAGGTGGTTCTGATGTACTTCGCCTTTTATTTTTGTTATTATTATTATTACAATTCATCAGACCTAAAGCTACTGACCGTCTGAACTGTAAAAGTGAAATTTTTTCTTCTACATTGTAGTAGAGAATATAAGAGTTCACAAACGCAATATCTAATAATCCAAAAAAAATTCTATGCCACCACTTGTTGGCCTGGCGGTTGACACAATATGCACCTCGCAATCTATCCGCCCTGTCTACACCACCCATATGCATTACATAATCTTTCACAACATCAGGGCATGTAATGTTCTCCCTTTCTCCTGCTTTATTTCTTCTTTTTACCGTAGTTGTTTCGGTTCCGTGGTAATTTGACGCCAGTAAGACGATTCTATTGTCTTTCCACTTGTAAAAAGAAATATCTGTATTAGATATTTTTACATCAAATTCCCCTCTTTTTAATTGTTTGTCTGGTTTGACATTTTTGGGTAAATCTCGTCTATTAGCTCGTATGGTACCGCATGCTTGTGTTCTTTCTAATTTAAGTTTTTCTAACAGGGGAACTGATGTGAAGTAGTTATCAAAAAATATGATTCTAAACTTCCCCCATTGTTCTTCAGTAAGATGTAAAACAACCCTTTCACCTAAATTGAAAGTTTTAAATCTTTCTTCTATTTGACCATTCTTCCCTTGATATATTTCAAATTTTAGTGTGTAGCCCATTTGATCGCACAGACACCACAACTTGAAACCACGTTTTATTGGTTTCATTGGAGTGTATTGCTTTAGGGTACTGCGACCCTTAAAAAGGATCATTGATTCGTCTACAGATAGCTGTCTAGTACCGTTGCAAAATAATGAAAATTGTGAGTTCAAATGGGTTATCAAGGGACGTAGTTTGTATAATTTATCTTCAGGAGTGACGAATTGGTTGTCGTTAACACGTAGGTTAGATAAAATGGTTTGAAATCTATCCCGCGACATTGTATTTTTAACAACTTCCACTCCTAGATCATGACTAGAAGACCAGTAGTCACGAAGTGATGGTAGAACATTATAGCCCATAAAGAAATTTAACCCTATAAAAGTAAACAGTTCATCTTCTGTTAGCTTCAAATTTTTGGATCTTTGCGTCGCGTAAAGGTTGGACTGATATGTTATTTCAGTAATAACAGAACCCATAATTTTTTTAAAAAAATCAACGGGCGTAATACATCCTCCAAGTGCTTCGACATTTACACCTAAAAATAATATAGAACATAATATAATCTTTAAATATAAGTAATTTTATTGTATTATTTTGCTTACCTTCAGGATACGCGTACTGTTCTACGATTGTTAGTTTTTCCTTCTTCTTCCATTTTCGACATATATTTGCAACATTATTATTTTCGTTGTCCTCATCATTCTGTACACTTTCAGGATTTTCAGGATCAGGCACATTTTCTATTATTTCACTTGAAAAAACTTCGTTCAGTTCAGTTTCAAAAACTTTACTAAAATTATCCGGTTCATTTTCTTCATCAGTTTCCACATCTGTCTCTTGACTCAAATCTAAAGGGATATCTGTTTCCAAAATATTTCTAACTTCTTCTTCAGTCAATTTTCTTCTTTTTATTACGCTTGACATTCTACACAAAAAAGAAACATTTTCAACAAACGAAAAGTTAGTACTGGTCTGACGGTACGTCAAAGTCCAGTCAGTTCTATATAAATTATAAAAGTAAATATTGGCGTTTTTAAGTTTATAGATTTATATATCAATTAAGTAACATTATTTTAGTCTATACAGCAAAAATTTTAAAAAAAAGTTAATATAAAACCATATTATTTACCTGTTATAATCTGCAAAAAGCCACCGCGTGAACAACACAGAACTGTCACTTCTGAAACTAGATTTCAGTATTACCAACACCAAAATACTGTAAATACAATGCAGTCATTGATACATAACATGGTACTCTTACGCACCGTCAGTCTGTATTAAACATAATACTATTGTAAGCAAAAATAATGATACTTAAACATGATGGTACTCACAAGTACCGTCAGTACACTGTCAAAGAAACAGCTTCAGGACAGTAAGGGTTAAAATAAAGTTTGATTTTATTTTTCGAATTACTTGGCGGAAGGATAAGTGAGATGCAAGAGAAGTAATATGTTTAGTTTTGCAAGACAGTGAATAAATATTTAAAAAGTCGCAGGTACTTGAACAGTAAAGTGAAATAATAGTCAATATTTCTCATTTACTAAATTTACGAGTTTTTTCGGTTAATCGCGACTTTCCCAAGTACTGTAAACAAACATTTTTACAATTATATTAAATCTAAGTACATAATTTTAATTTTTAAGCACAACCCCCCCCCCACACACACTCTTAATAATGTGAAATGACGTATAACAAATATATATCTGATATATAGTGCGTTTCATAATTGAATATCAATATTGAAGAGGGTAAATTTGTGCATAATTTTAAGAAAAAAACTTATACATAGATTGTTTTTCGCTTCATTTCTGATATACAAGGTGATAGAGATTTTTTTGAAAAATTGATTTATTTTAATAACCCTGAAGCTACCTAATATTTTTATTAATTTATTATTTGTTAACACTCAATTAAAATTATTAACTAATTTAATAAAAATATGTGATGTAACCTCTGGAGTTATAAAAAAAAACAATTTAAAAAAAAAATCTTTGTCACCCTGCATATCAAATATGACGCAAAAACGGGCCTAATATTTATTATAAACTTTTTGTCTTAAAATCATGCACAAATTAACCCCCTTTAAAATTGACAGTCAATTATGACGCAGCCTGTATTGAAAAATAATTTGTTTTAGTTGGTACACATAATAATTAATTATTATTTTTTACCTATATAAGATATGTTAAAAAAATCCTAAAATATGTATTTATTATTTAATTATATAAGAAGTTTTTACCCGAAATAAAGCGAAAGAAAAATATTTTTTTTCCTACAATTTTTATAGTTTATTTATAAAATATCATACCTATAAAACTGTTCGTGCGTCTTCTTCGTATGACCCATAAAAGTAGCCAATTGTTCCATTTCATTGTCGTTAAGGTTTAAAATTTGTAAAACAGTTGCAATTTGTTTTCTGAGACGGGAAGATGTTAAAGTACCCGGATTCTTGGCTCCACATTTAACTGCATATTTTCTTAATACGACTGATCCATCAACCCATTTAGATGAGCTCCCCGTTAACGCGAATAAAAACGGGTTCTCTTTTGGAACTATTGTAGTTATTTTTCTGACTGAGAGCAATGTGTCTATGTATTCCTGTACATTTTTTGAGAAAAGTATTGGAACTGATCTACTGCCTTTCCCCACTGTTATAATTCGTTTAAAATGTCTTGATAATTCCTTTTCGGTTTCTGTTAAGGCGTTAAAGCACTCTTCTTGATTACTGCTCATTGAAATTTGATTGTAGGATTCTAGTTTCGTATACTGTACATCCCCAATTCTCTTTCTATTTAAAATAATTGTCAGCGCTAAAGCTGCTTCCGTTAGTTTTTTGAAAGACTCTATATCTTCAGGATTTGCTTTTAAATCTTTCATACATGTTTCTGCAACGTTATGGGTATAGTTTCTGAATAATATTATGTCTTGAGTTACTGGTAATTTCTGTGGATTTGCAGATTGCTTCTCATTTAGGTCCTTTAAAGCTAGGCTGCCCATTTCAAATTTCCAATTAGTGTTAACTAACTCGCGAAATCCCTTAACATTTTTGAGTGAGGTTTCGTAGTCAGTGATCGCCAAAATAGGGTGTTTTTTCAGCAAAAGAGTTTTTGCTGCCGAACATACAGACAATAATATGGTTTTCATATGAAGGGCTAGTGATGGTGCTCGAAAAGATCGTGTTACTTCATTGTAACCAGTAAGTATGCGACTTGCTGACACTACTTTATCGAAGTGTTCACGTTTCAACATTTCCATCATAGAATTAATTTTATAAATATTCTGAAGTGGAATGAGCAGCCTCCTCAATTCTCTTATTTTGTTTGAAACAGCGTTTTTAATGTGCGGTCTTTTGTGTTTCCGTAGGTAGTCTTCAGCATACTGACAGATTATTGGATCGCTTTTGCCATTTAATGATATTCTGTCTGCATGCATGCTGTCAAACACTTCAGACTTTAATCTTAATTTTTGTAGAAATTCCTGTCTAGACGCAGTAAAAGCTACCATTGTCTGACCTTCACTTGCAAAATTCTTTTTAATTTTATTTTCGTCATTGAAAAAACAATTTCGTGCATGTCTTCTCAATGATTTTGTTTTATAGAATCCTTTGCAATATTTGCACGGAAGGTAGTCTGTCAGGTGAATATCTTCGTTTTGTTCTGAAGTTGGCCTTTGTACAGGTCTCATTATATTTTCGCCTATGATCGAAAAATTCCCTTGCTTCCTCAAAAGGTTAATCATGTATTTTCTTTTGCGATTCCCTTTCGGTTGTTCGAGTATTTTTTGTACACTTTCTTCTTTAGCATGATTTCTGAACAGATGTCTGGAAAAATTTGTAACATCTTTGTTACAATAAACGCAACGATCTTTTTTGTCCCATACTCTCCCTTTACGTCGGCTATGTTCCACCGTATTTCGTTTTAAATCCTGATTAAAAAATTAAACATTAAAAAAATAGCAGTTCTCTAAAAAGAAAAAAAAATATTTTGTAAAAAGTAGGTTCATGGGTTCGGTTTTAACTCACTTTGCATTAGGAGAGCCCATGAATCCACAGCTACAAGACAGATTAGTTTTTCTATTTAAAGGATTGTTATGTCGTTTTTTTTTAATTTTTAGGGTTCCGTACCTCAAAACGAAAAAACGGAACCCTTATAGGATCACTCACGTGTCTTCTGTATGTCTGTCTGTCACAGCTTATTTTCTCCGAATCTATTGGACGAAAAAAGTTGAAATTTGGTACATATATAGAGTTAGATGACCCAATCACGGACGTGTAGCGTAAATAAACGAATTCCGATTTTAGGGGTTAATTTTGGGGGACAAACTAGAAAATTAAAAAAAAAATATTTTTTAAGTCCATCATATGATATATCAAATGAAACGGCTCGTTATGAGGAATACAAATATATTTTTTTTATTATTTTAAAATTCATATTTTAAAAGATATTGGAGAAAATATACGAAAATTGACCATCCCCCCCCCTTAACTCCGAAACTACTAAGCCTAAAAAAATAGAGAATATAGGGCCTCTCTTATAGTTTACAGGAAAACCTAAACGAAAATCCTAAGTCTTAAATGGGAGTTGATTTTGGGAAAAAAATTTGAAAATTAAAAAAAAAAAATTTTTAATGCATCATGTGACCTACCTAATGAAAGGGCTCATTATGAGGAATACAAATATATTTTTTTTATAATTTTAAACTGAATAGTTTACAAGATATTAACGAAATAGTACGAAAACAGAGCATTCCCCCCCCCTTTATCTCCGAAACTACTGAGCCTAAAATTTTGAAAAAAATTGGGAAAATAGGGCCTCACTCATAGTTTACAGGAAAACCTAAACGAAAATCCTAAGTCATAAAGTTCTTACGGAATGGTACGGAACCCTCTCCACGCGAGTTCGACTCGCACTTGACCGGTTTTAAGGATGATTTGTCTGTACAATCGGAAACAAAAGTTAATGACATTTTCACTAAATCCATAGCTTTTAATATCTATTGAAATAAATGACTGTACCTTGATTCAAGGTACAGTCACAAACAAAAGTTATTTTACAATTTTCACTTATATTGAGATTTTTATGTTAATATTATTAAAATGATCACTAAATTTTATTCTTTTAGAAATTTAATATCAAAATTTAAGTTATAAAAAAATGGTTGATTTAAATCATTTATTTCAACAGATATTAAAAGATATGGATTTAGTGAAAATGTCATTAACTTTTGTTTCCGATTGTACCGACAAATCATTAAAGCAAAAATGTGTACAAAAGGTAAAAAAATTTAACCCCAATATTTTTTTTCATAATCTGTAGCCTTTTTACGTAAAAAGTATCCTCAGAACCAATACACCCCCTCGAGTTATTATAAAACCTTAAAATTATGAATTTTCAACCACGAAAAAGTATATTTTGAAAGTGATGTAGTCACGCTTTATTTTTTGTATATCATTTTCAAATGATTGTTGACGATATAATCTACTCCAATTTTAAAACTGTAAACGACTATGCCTTTTTTTATTTAAGAATGATATCTAAATTAGCATAAATGTGAATGAAACAGCGATATTTTTTGTAAAAATTCAAAAATGTGTGACAACATTTACTTTTAAAATATGTTTTTTGGGACAGAAAATACCTAATTTCAAGGTTTTGTGAAATTTTAAATACTTGAAATAAATAAAGTAGTAGATATGCAGTATTGGGTTTATGGACCGTTTTTACATAAAAAAGTCTAATGATTTTGAAAAAAATGTTTAAGTTAAAATTTCTAATTTATATTTTTTTAGTTAGAAATGTGGTTATATTTTTTGTGGTGCGATTTTGAGATTAAGTTGCTTGACGATTGTCAGTTGTGGCTACTAATAGCGTAAGGCGCACACTTTTCGTTGAAAAACACAACTTATACATAATGACAAATTTCGAGTCGCTTAGTTTAATCTTGACTTTTCATTTCTTACATTTTAGAAAATATCAGAGCTTATAAAAATTATGTGAATTAGCGGTGTGCCAAAAATCATTTTCAAATTTGCAGTAGAAAAACCATTAACACGAGATAAATTTTATAAATGCATATGCACAATTAATGTACATTGTACATCCCTATGAAACAAATAAAAAAAATGCAATAGTTGTTGGTACCTGAGAAACATTAGAGCTTATTATTATAGGTGAGATTCTATGAATAGTTTCACTGGTCTCCGAATAGTCGGAGATACTTTCATTATTATCTCCATCTGGTTTCCAAGAAATCTAAAAAATAATAATTTTGATGTTTTTCTATTTAAACATTCAATGTACAGAATGATTATTATTTAGGTACTGTAAGTTTTTTTATTTTTATGAAGAAAAAAAATTATTTTCTAGGATTTTCCTTTTTACTACTTACTGATGATTCTACAAAATCGGAATTCTCTGATTCCTCGATAATACTTTCTTCATCTCTCTCTTTGAAGTTATCCTAAAAATATATTAATTTTCGTATCTACCTATTTATATTATGTTGCGCATTTTAAAAATAATAATTTCACAACATACCGATAGATTACAATCTGTTGTAGATTTTGGACTTGTTGGGAGTGGCTTTAATTCGTGAATATCTGGTTCTTCAAAATTTTGACAATAATTCGACATATTACCCTTTTCGACATTCTCCTAAAAATTCTTTAATTATCATACCTACATTTTATATATTGTTGCATATTATGAATAATTTTATAACGTACCGGTGGATTACAGTGTAATGCATTTAACGGTTTTGGATTAATTTGAAGTGGTCTTAATTCATGAAGGACCGATTTTTCAAAATTTTGAACACAACTTTGCACTTCGTTCTGTAATTTATCGCAAACTACAGGAGTGGGCTTCCGCTTTCGAGCTTCGTTCCATTTATTAAAATCTAACCAAGGGTCTTCTACATTTGGCTCTTCAAAATTATCATACACGGTCAGTATTCCTATTAAACGAACCCATTTTTAGATGTAAGGATGTACTTTAAAAGTCATAACATTTGTTTTAAGCATAAACGATGTGTTTTTTTTTCAAAATTCCTCTTGAAAAAATATATCTGGTTATGCTTTTTTGTAGTTGCTCAACTATAAAATTGTTATTTTTGTTTATTTTATGTTCTTTGTTTTTGGTGTTCACTCGCAGCTGTGTTTATGTGTTGATTTCAATATGTGATTCATGATTTTAGATTCGCGATAGAGAATACGCAAAGTTCAAATACATTCATAACATTTTCTGCGAATATAGTGTAATATTTTGGTTATTTAGTTATTCATTTCCGCGCGCCTTTTTACTGCATTATCATCAGATGATCATGCAGTAAAATAAGGCGGGATATATAATATTAGATAAAATCAGGCTATAACTTGCGATTAATACTAGGTACACTCAAAAAACTGATTATGTGGGAAATTAATGTGATAAGTAGAAACGTGCTCAATTATTAAATTATATATAAATTTAACATAACATTTTAGATAATTCTAAATAATTAAATAACAAAAACAATGTTTTTTCTTTTATCATAAAAGCGAACCACCATTTGGTAGTAGTCATTCGATCCAATTTTAATTAATAATGTCTTCTTTTATAAATGAAATTTGCCCGTTCAACATCTACCTATGTTATTGGACAAATTTTATAAAAATTAAATGAATGATGGTACATTTTCCGTGTCATCATTAAATTTTAGAGTTAATGCTATTGCCAATTATATGATTATTCAAATCTGAAAAACGTTTTTATTTCTTCTTTTAACATAAGTGATTTGTGAATAGGTAAATTCGGTTTTTCTAATTGTTTGATTGTTGACAAACAGAATAAAATAACGCGCTTTATTTAAAAATTATCGTTGTAGGAGATTATATTTGTATGTGTGTACTGTATATTTGATGGGAAAGTACCTACCTATAAAGTTATACATGTTTAATGTGCTCTTCGATTTTGTACTTTCAAACAAACTGAATAAGAGAATTTGCATCAAATTTTGCTATAAAAATGGAATAAAGTGAAAAATGTGTTTGAAATGTTGAAAGTGACTTCTTCCTGTTTCCAAAACTGAAGAAACCCATGAACGGACAACGTTTTGCCAGCATTGAAGAGATAATAGCATAATCAGTGAAGCAGCTGAAGGCCATAGGGGCCATTCATTTATTACGTAAGACAATTTAGGGGAGGAAGGGGGTCGACCATGTCTTATTTTTTCTTACAAGGGGGTGAGAGGGGGTCTCGATAGTTCTTACGTAAGATCACAAACGTGCACAAAGTTAAGATTATCCCACAGAAGAGTTAATAGTGCAAGCATTTTCCTTTAGATTCTTACGTAATAAATATTAAACAGGGGGGAGGGGGTTGGCTTATTTTTATTTTTTCTTACTTAGGGGGGGAGGGGGTCAAAAACTGTCAAAAATCGTCTTACGTAATAAATGAACGGCCCCATACTGATAGGTGATTATCTTAAGTTCTTTCTAGATTGGAAAAAGTGCAGGCACAAGTGCATTATATCTGAAGGAGATTACTTTGAAAGGGACAAATTTGATATTGATAAATAAATAAATATTTTTTGAGAAAAATGAAAATTACGGTATCCTTTTGACCACACCTCGTACTTTATGGGATTTAAACTTTCAATGCACTATGGTCAGCACAAGAAATTATATTGTATCGTACTATGTGTGTCCACTGTCCCGTTGCTTGTAGTAAGACAAAAATATGAAAACGATGCGTTCACTAATTACATTCTCCCGACTTTATTTTTGAAGTTACAAGTCCATTCTGATCATTAAAGTTTAAAAATGCTTCTAAGCGCGCTACCGGCCAATTTTTAAAAATGTTGAAAAGCTTTTTTAGTAGATCTGACATAAAACAATATAATATTCAAAAGGGTCTTGTGTGGCCTAACAATAGCTTCAATTTGGTTTAAAAAATCTATATCTTTGGTTAAAAAATACGATCGGGAGCGTGTAATAAAATTTTAGGCGAGAGAAAAGAAACTAAAGCTCTCTTAAATTGCAAAAACTATTGAAAATCTGACACTCACTAACTTTTTCTGTCATATTTACCCATCTCTTATTCCTTTCACTTATTTTAGACTTAATACTTTTATTAATTATTTTTTCTTTGTTTACTGTACTAGGTATTTTTTTCGTTTTAACGAAACAAAAGGCAATTTATGTATTATAGTTTTAGTTTATCAGAAATATTAAAAATAACAATTTTATAGTCTTTTAAATTTTATTACAAAATGCTTTTAATAACAGCAAAATATTTTGCTGTACTATAAAACGGTTTTTGCATTATCAAAAAACAGTTTTGGTTGAATGTAGCTTAAAAATTAAAAAGTTAATTTAACTTACCTTCGTCTTGTATACTAGCAGTTGTCGTGTATTTTTTATTTATAGCCAGATTTACTAACTTTTTTCCACGTGATAACATTTTGGAGCAAATTATTTTTCGTCACTATCACAACTCGTACACTTATGAATTAACTACTAAAAGTGCACGCGTTTATTGCGCAGCAGCGCAATGCGCATATAGCAACGTCACAAGAATTTGGCAATGTTGCAGGATCTCATTTTATGCTACATACATCGTGATATACATTTCCGGATCTCCACTTGTTTACATTTCATAACAGATCTAGTTTTGTTCAAGTTTTATCGCGAAAAATTTAAACGCAGAAATTGTTTCCCCTCTGCGGGGTTATAGATTAAGGACAATAAAAGGAAGCTTTTTGTGAAAAAGATACTCCAAAAAGCCTTTTTTTTGTGGTGGACCTCGGGTTGTCCATAATTTAGTCGGATCTCCACTTGATACGAAAATATATATATATATATATATATATATATATATATATATATATATATATATATATATATATATGTAATCCTGTTTTCTTGGATTATTATGAATTTAAATAAAGGTCAAACACAAATTATTGTTAGCACTGTTTATTGTGTAACAAACATGAATTATAAAATATAACAAACTAATGAAAATAATATCTTCTTCTTTAACGTTATTGACTGTCGTGACTGACTCGTTATTGACTATCGTGATTGACTTTGGGGCCGTTCAAGTATTACGTGAGCAGATTTCTTACCATTTTTACCCCCCCGCCCCCCTTGTCATCAAAAGTAAGCAAAGCACTTACCCCCTCCCCCTATGCTTACGTAAACATTTTTAGTAATAAATGTTTTTTTATATTGTTATTTTTAAAATAGGAAAATTCATGAAAATATTAGGTTTAACTGATACACATAGAGTAAATGACAAAAAAATATAATCAGAAATAAAGAACATAACTAGCATAAAGAATATTTTCGGAACACATTAACAGTCTTCAGTCCATGAAACCTGAATCCATGATTCTAAGTTATCGATGACATTGGATTGCTGCTCAGTGTTGTGAGTCTGCTCACTTTCATCCGATTTTGGAATGTCTACGTCACTCTCATCGAGCCATTCAACATCTTGGTGCTCTAAATTTTGAATAATGTACATCAGTTCATTAGCACGACGAGCAGCGACTCTTACAGGTCTAACTTTTCCCTCTGTGGGCGTGTTTACTTTTTTATGGATCTTCTCGATGTGACGATTTAATGATTTGACGGAAGCATGATAAAGACCACACGTTTTGCATGTTCGGCTTGAGAGCCTCAATTTTACCGTCGGACAAAAATAATCGTAGGGCATTTGCAAAAAATCTTTGAGGGTAGTACTCAAGCGTAGAGCTAAATTGACTGGAAGATCAAGAAATTGTCCTCCTTCATCCAAAACCAAGTCATCAACTGTTTGTTTTACTTTTGCAGGTGGTGGAAGAAACCTGTTGTCTAGTAATCTGAATAGGCCACTTCTTGGACGACAGCATTCTGTATTTTTACATTTTACAATTTGAAGCAAGTATTAGCTTTCACGCACATGTTCTGAGTACCATTTAATGTCTGGAAATTCAGGAACATCTTGTTCATCAGCCTCAACATATTTTGCAGTAACATTATAGCCATCAATTTCCATTGAACTCCATACTTCAGCTAATACATTTCCTGCAAATTCGAAATTATATCTTTCTAATAGTTCATCAATTGTAATGCCACGTTCATCCAAATGAGACCCAAAATGGTCATGAGGCAGTATTAAACCAGCCAGTTCCCGACTCAGAGGAGCCATTCTTCGCTCTACTCTGTTATACGCACTCCTTCCAGGAGCATTGGTAGCTATAAACAATGCATCGAGATCATGTCGTTTAAAATGTTGTATAGCAAACCCTATGACTTTTTGATAACGCGGATTTTCATCTGGCCCTCCATCAACCGTCATAATTACTACTGGTTTTACTAGTCCATGGTCAGTTTTTGCTAATGGTCGAAACTCTTCAAGTTCGAGAAGCGTCTCGAAATCCTGAGCATGAGTATTAGCAGTAGATGAACTATGCTTTCCACTTCGAATAGCGATGAATGTTGGCCCAGAATATCCGACGGCTTGCGGTTGTCCTAGCATATTGGAAGTAACTTTGATACCAGCATAAACAGATGGTATTAATTTATGACGCTCAGCGATTACCCAATCGTGGTCAGGTAATTTGATTCTATATTCCATATGCATTAAAAGAGGTGCTTGCTTATTTGCCGCAGTGACGCCAATAGGGACTCGAGCTTTGTCATCTTGAGATAAGAAAAATACTTGATCTGGTCCAAGTATGGATGCTATGTTCTCTAAATAATGGTTTGATGTTTCAGCGAACTTGCTATCTAAGTGGCTCTTGTGGTGATCAGTTTGAGCACGAATGAGCCTAACAGGGACTGTCGATACATGTCTTCGTCCCTCTGTAGAATTCGATTTTCTGGGAATCAAACGAAGATATGTCGCACTGCGACTAATGTCAAATCCTAGTTTACGCAGTTCTTGTGTGAGTTCGTCAAGAGTTTTTACGCTGCGAATAGATTCCGTTCGTCTCCTGTCATCACATGCACTCCCAAATAAAGCTATATCCGCAATTGTTTTCAATAGTAATGGTTGATCGCTTTCAAGTTTAGGATGTCCTACTGAATCCCTCAGAGATAGTCTTCTTTTTATTTCAGGATTTTCCTGACAAATATCTTCTAACTTTCTTTTCATACCATCCCTGTGTTTCTTCTGGGCAACTGCGTTTTGAATCTTCCTGTTTAAAGTATTTTTTGCTGTTTTTAGTTCCTCGCGCAACTTAATGATCTGTTTATCAACTTCAGCGCAATTTGGCATAGTATCTCTGGCAGAATACAAAGCGTTCAGATTTTTTTCGAGTAGGGTAATCTTATTTTTCAAAGCTTCTTGAGAAGGTTTTGCTCTTTGTTTATCTGCATTATTATTATTTTCGCATTGCTCTTGTGATTCATTGCCGGTTTTAATTTTATCTTCTTTCTGTTTTTCAATGTTAGAAAATGGCTGTATAATTTGTGTTTTTTCTGCAGGTTTACTGGTAGAAGACGTTGCCTAAAAATGAAAAATTTCTAAGAGTTCTGCTGGATATTCTCTTATTAAGCTACATAAATTCACCGTATTTAATAAAACCAGCGTTTAAATATTATTGAAAGCTTTTCCCCACAGAAACCCTTCACATACAGATATTGAAAACACCGTGTATTTTGTGACCAATTGCCGGAGTCGATCTTAAGAAATAAAATATCAATCATTTACCTTTTTACTTTGAGATAGGCCATCATATTTTTTACTCATAAATCGTTTTAATTGTTACAGAACGTAAAGAGAAACTTTGTACTTATATTTACTCACCTTGGAAAAAAAATGAAGCAGATTGGATTTATTTTTAGTCGCCGCTTGCAATTCTTCTTCAATTCTCTTAGATACAATAATATCTAGTTCCTTATCTGACTTTGCTTGTAATTTATAATTTCGCCAAACTTCGTTAACTAACTTTTGTACATTTTGCACTTTCGTCCCAGTATGAGATTTTTTAAAACTTTCGAACAGTTTTTGGTATAACTTGGATTTGTCTATATGATATGACATTCTAATAAGATATTTAAATTTAAATAATTAAAACGTTAAACTTTGGCTAATTGCATCAACATAAACACAAATGATAACTTTCAATGCTTACAATACGTTTAGAATCCAAACAAAACAATACTGATAGATGCGAGTTATATGTACGTGGTTTCAAGTAGTTTTAAATAATTAAACACTTTTTAATTGATTTCAAAAATCTTTATTTTTATTAGTTGAACATAGATAATAATCTTGATCTTAGCTCACGGATTACCATCTGTTCCCTCACAGGCAGAAGCCAGTCCTATTTATCACATTAACATGCTTGCCACTGTGACCACTTTCCCATGGGAAGTCATGAGGTTGCAAAAAGATAGTCACGTATGTAAGAATGCTTAATATGAGGATCCCACATAATATATATGGTGGATCATAGGATGGTTACGTAACTTCCCCCTCCTTAGGTCAGAAAGTTATCATGGAATGATAATCTTTTAAACAATAGAGAAAAAGAAATTATTATCATTTCATTTTTTTTTTTTTTACTTAGTTATGTCTGTGGTAACGAACAATTCTTACTTTGTTGTGCAAAATTTGTTTCTAAGAGTTGTTCGTTTTACATGTATAATTACAACACAAGTTCCAATAATTATTACTACATAAAGTGGGAATGATGAATATTTAAAATAATGCCACCGAAAGTGGAAACTTCATATACATATATATATATTTTTTTTTTATTTGAATGGACTTATATTTAAGTAGTAAGGACATAGTTGTCAGGAATTTGTATATTCGGGATTAAAACAGGAATTTTGTTTATTTCTTTTTTTTTCATTTTCATTGTTTAAATGATATATTTGGTTGATTTTTATATATCAGCCTTGTGGTAACGTTAAAAGATTTTATCCTTTTATTAATAAATTGTCTTCACAATTTGAAAAAAATTTATAAATATTTGATGTTAATATTTTGTAATCAGTCTGATCTATTGATTCCTTTGGTATATCTATTTCCTCGAAAGGTAATATTTTATACATAGAAAACTATGAAGAAAGTGCAATCACTTTTTATGTATGATATAACAGTGATATTATGTCAAAATATGAATGTTGTTTTCAATTTTATCTTCTAGGTTAATTTAGTTTCTTTTTGTAAGTGCAGTGATAGTTTTTCCATTTTTATGAGTTAATTCTTTATAAATGTAAAAAATGTGTATTTGAACTTATCATTTATTAATTATTTTTATGAATTTTATGATACAATTTCTCATAAAGTAATGAGAATTTGTTTTTCATTTCATCTACATAGTTCTGTAAAAAGTGTTTATTGATATTAATACATTCAAAAATTTCATTGTTTTGGGGGAAGTGTAATTCATATGGTGTATGACCTGTACTAGAGTGTATTGATGAATTGTATGCTATAATCGCAAAATCGATTTTATCGTTGTAGAGCTCTGGGTGTGAGGCTGGAAACTTGTCTTGTAAAATACGACAATGTTCTATTAATGTCGAATGAAACCTTTCAATTGTGGAGTTTGATTCATGGTGTTTTGGTGTAGTTAAATGATGAGCAATATTAAAAAAGTCAAGAAATTCTTTAAAAAGTGTATTGGTGAACTCAGCTGCGTTATCTGATTTTATAACTTGAGGTATTCCATGGTGTGTGAAAAAATGAAGTAATTTTTCATTTATTACGATAGTAGAATTAGATGAAACTGGTAAAGCGTGTCCGTATTTTGTAAATTCGTCTATGAATGTAAGGTATTTTTTTCCTAAAATATGAAAAATATCTATGGCAATGACCTCCATAGGCCTTTTTGGTGTAGGTGTTAATTCTAAATACGGTTTTGGCGGTGTTCTGTCGTATTTATTTGTTTGACAATGATCGCAATTATTAATTACACGTGTTACAGTGTCTTTCATTTTCGGCCAAAAATATTTTTTTTGTAAATGCAAAATTGTTTCATTGATCCCTCTATGATTTGTTTTCCCGAGGTGATAAGTGTTGACGAGATTTTCTTGTGTTTCTAAGTCTTGTATGTCTTTTAAAATTTGATTACATATACGGATATTGTAAGCCTTGTAGCTAAAATGCTTTTGTAAAGTGTTTACAATTACCGGTATGTTATCATGAGATGTGTAAATTGCTGTAAGTTGCGTGGGTTTTATGTGCTGATTAAACAGTTTGACTAGGTCATGTTCATAATGTTGTTTTGCAATGAAGAATTTTAATCGACGTTTTTTCTTTTGATGCAGGTATTCTTCTTTATGGCTAGTTTTTAGGATATTCTTTGTTATAATTTCTACTTGATTGCAATAATAATTTAGTGGTTGTTCCGAATAGGGAATTTCTAAAATTGGGGATTCTGTATCAGAATGCACGGTTTCGTCCGAATCTAGACTTTTATTATGTTCAGGTAAATTAAGGTTTTGAGTAGAAGTACTCGGTTGTGGTTCTAAAAAATTTTCGGATATTTTTTCGTGGGGTGATTTAAGAATATCTAGGAGTTCTTGGTCGGACATGGTAGGTGAATCGTTGATATTCGGAAGGATAGAAACGTTGTCTTCCTCGATTTCATTTTCATCATCAGTGGTTGCGACATTTAAAGATGGAATGCGTGATAATGCATCGACATTACTGTTACGTTTACCCTTTTTGTAAATTATTTCATAATCGCTATAATCCATTAATTTTAGTCGCCATCTTGTAAGTCGAGAATTAGTATTTGGTTCTTTTAAGTTTTTTAAGTATATAATTGGCTGATGGTCGGTAACAATTTAAAACGGTTTTCCGTAAATATATGGTCTAAATTTAGAAAGAGCCCAAATAATAGCCAGTAATTCTTTTTCTATTGTGGCATAGTTCTTTTCATGGTCATTCAGCGTTCTGCTAATATAAGCAATAGGTTTATCTTGACCAATTATGCCCTGTGAAAGTACTGCGCCAATAGCTGTATTACTAGCATCGGTAGTTACTATAAATGGTTTTTCGAAATTCGGAAAAGTTAAAATTGGTTCATTAATTAATAATTTTTTACATGTTTCAAATGATTCTATAAATTTTTCTGAATGGACGACTTTCGCATTTTTCTTTAAACAAGACGTTAAGGGGTGAGTCAATTTTGCCAGATTGGGTATAAAACGGCGGTAATAGCCTAACAGACCAAGAAATGATTTAATTTCCTTTTGCGTTTTGGGGATCGGATAATTTAAAATTGCGGAAATTTTTTCAGGATTGGGCTTAATGCCTTCAGGTGTAATAACATGTCCAAGGAAATTTACTGTCTTTCTTAAAAATTCAGTTTTGTCTAGTTGAATTTTTAAGTTTGCTTGCCTTAACCTTGTGAATAATTTACTAAGATGTACAATGTGTTCTTCTAGACTTGCCGAAAACACAATAATATCATCCATGTAAACTAGACAAAAGTGGTTTTGAATGCCTCTCAGTATGTTATCCATCACTCTTTGAAAAGTTGATGGAGCATTTTTGAGTCCAAATGGCATTCTTAAAAACTCGTAGTGACCATTGTCTGTTACAAATGCTGTTTTTTGTATGTCATTCGGGTCCATTTCAATTTGATGGAACCCTGATGCAAGATCTATTGTCGTAAAGTATTGTGCACGTCCTAGTTTGTCTAGAATGTCTTCGATGTTGGGAAGTGGATATTTGTCTGGTATTGTTTTGTCATTGAGTTTACGGTAGTCAATTACGAGCCTCATTTTTGTTAGACCAGAAGCGTCTTGTTTTTTTGGAACAAGAAGGACGGGACTTGACCATGGTGAGTAGCTAGGTCGGATAATGTTTTGATTGAGGAGTTTGGATATTTCATTTTGAACATCTATTTTATTGGCGTGTGGAATACGATAAGGTTTTTGATATATTGGAGATTCGTCGCTTGTTCTTATTTGATGTTTGACATTATTAGTGAAAGTGAGAGGACTATTACCGGCATAAAACACATCCTTGAATTTGGTGCATAATTGTGTTATCATTTGTTTTTCATGAGATTGCAGGTCTTGTGTTCGGATGAGTTGTGCTATATTAATGTCATAAGAAGCGTGCCTCTTATTTGACATGTGTATGCTGTAATTGTGTTGCAGTGGGATTGATTTCAAACGTGATGTTAATTGTACAAGATACGGAGTATTCCCATGATTAGTGAATTCAACTGTCGCCAAACCATTCTCAACAGATGTTAACATAGGCGTTGTTTTCATAGTGCCATTGTATTGACTATCTATAAATATGTCTCCGTTTTCATGTTCTACAGGAATTTTTACAACTTTTGAACTATTGGCTTGAACAATCGTTTCGAAAATAATTTGTTGCCTTTGTTTTTGAAAATGAATTATTGTTTCTGAATTGGTTGTTTTTAGAATATTTTTATCGTAATCAATTTGAGCATTAAGGTCACGCAGGGGTTGTGTACCAATTATTGCATCAAACTTGTTGAATTTTGGTATTATTAAAAAATTTATATTAGTGTTTGGTGAATTGAATTCAGGAAAACAGGGTACCGTTATTTGACCTTTGGCTGTTATTTTTCCTCCTGCTGTATCAATTGTGTTATTTGAGGGGGTTATATAATTTCGGAAAAAAGATTGTGCAGCCTTTTCTGTTATATATGAGGTAGATGCACCTGAATCTATTAGAATTTTTAAAGGGGGTTCATTTATTAATATATAAGGAAGCGAATGGGGATCGTGAGAGTTTTTTGAGTTGGTCTGTATAAAATTTAATCTAGTTGTAGGAAGTTCAACAAATTGGCACTGTTGTTCACTTCCGTTGTTTTGTCTAAAAAAATCAATTTGAGTATAGTCAGCGTTTGTAAATGAATCGTTATTGTCTATTGTTTCAAAGTTTGGTTCAAAATTTTCGTGAATGTTTTCAGATTCAATCTCACTGTTAAGAATAGAATAGAGTTCATCGTGTATCATTGCTTTCAATGTTCGCATAGTTGGTGTTTTAGGATATTGATATGAAATTTGAGTCGACATAGGTGTGGGGTTTGCTCTATATATAGGGGGCGGATGTTTTGGGGCAAATACGTTTGGTTTGTTATTTAGAATTGATACGCCTTGAGGCCTAATTTGATTTTGAAATTTTTCATAATTTTGTTTTGGTTGCCTAAAATGTTGAGGGTTCTGATTTTGTGTAGGTTGAAACGTGTTTGGAAGCTTAGTGTAATTAATTCTTGAAAATTTTGGTGGATATTCGCCTATTGCTCTACTTTCCTCAATTATGAGAGTTTTTGCTTCAGCCATTGTTGTTGGTCGTCTGAATCTTAGCATAGTGCCCATAGGCTCTAAGGTATACATTATTAGGTTATGTAAAGCTGTTTCAAGAGCAGATTTGTTTTTAAAAGCTTGTTCCTCATTGACGGCAATTTTTGAACTATAAATACTAACTAATGCGACAAGATTTTCGTAATATTTTATGTATTTTTCTGTGTGTTTGGGACGTAATTGTTGAATTTCCGCTTTAAGTTGTAGTTCGGTTCGAGGGTCAGAAAATGTTTCTTGTAAAATTTTTTTAATGGAGATCCAGTCGTTTGCTAAATGTGCACGAATAGAATGTTTGGCATCTCCGTGTATTTTTGATAATATGCCATATAATAACTGTACGTTATTGTAAATTTCATCGGGTGTATTTTGCCCGGTGGCAGGTCTAGGAATTGCATGTTTTGCGACAATATAATCGATTAAATTTATGAATTCGTTGAGATCATCAGCGTTGGATCCATCTATTGATGGAACGAATTGGAAAGTGTCTTTACTAATTTGTGTGATTGACATTTTGATTTAGTTGATGGATAGGTTTTCAATTGTAAGGATTGAAGCTATATTATTTTCTGTGTCCAAGGTGGAAGTTAGGCCAGGATCGTCTTTTGCTGTTTAGCATTATTTCTGATTCTAATTCGTAGTTTTCTGAACTAATTAGTGATTTTATTGTCTGACAGACATGAAAACCAAAGACAAATCTTATAATCTAACTTACATTAAAATAATTGTAGTCTTCATGCTTCAATAAAATGTTTGTGAATGTTGATTTTGAAAGTGAGCTAGGTTTGTTGGCTGCTTGGCTTTCTTCTTTTTTGATTCTAGCTGCACGAGAGGGCTTACCGGCCTCTTTGGAACAGCAGTTTTTCTTTGTTTTTTAAAGATGATACAATATGTAGTATATTTATTTTAAATTAAATACGATATTTGCTGTATTTTATTTTACGATAGATATATTTATTATCTATTATAATATTCAATTTTTTGTTTAATGAGTGTAGGTTGCAACTTGAAGATCACTTTTTAAAAAATTTTCACTTGTTTTAAAAAGTTGTCTTGATAGCTTTTTATTATTAACAATTTTCGCTTGATTAATAATTTTGCTTCTTCAAGCCGGAAGACTGCGCCAGTTATATGTACGTGGTTTCAAGTAGTTTTAAATAATTAAACACTTTTTAATTGATTTCAAAAATCTTTATTTTTATTAGTTGAACATAGATAATAATCTTGATCTTAGCTCACGGATTACCATCTGTTCCCTCACAGGCAGAAGTCAGTCCTATTTATCACATTAACATGCTTGCCACTGTGACCACTTTCCCATGGGAAGTCATGAGGTTGCAAAAAGATAGTCACGTATGTAAGAATGCTTAATATGAGGATCCCACATAATATATATGGTGGATCATAGGATGGTTACGTAACTTGCGCACTTGCAGCCGGCCGGCACGAGAGTGAATTATTAGACAAGTGAATAGCGCACGGTAATTTCCCTAATGCGCGGTAATTTCCCTAATCAGTTCTCAAAGCGAGTGCCTACGCATATGTATTATTTGCGGGAATCCCCGAAAAAACTTAAATAACTAACGATGACGTAATCATCATCTAGACCCCCCCACCCCCCATGTCATCCAAAATAAGCAAAACAGAGACCCCCCTGTATTGTAATCGCACTTTACAATTTATTGTATAATACCTTTTACAGTTTTTAGTAGCGATTACCTAACATTATCTGTTTTGTCATTCTTTTCTATAAAATATAAAATTATATTATTCATTCAATAATAAATATTCTGTACTCTAAGTTGTAAGATTAAATAAAGAATTATTAAATTGAATCTACTTATTAATAAATAAATAATTATTAAATAGAAAAATCACTAAACAATACATGGTGTCAGGTGTGAAAAAATAAATATAATTAAAATTATTAAAAATTATAAATTATTATAAAAGTAAAATATAAACTAAATTTAAAATGCCGAACGAAAATCAAGTTGCTACGACTTCAACCGTCCATAATACTCATTATAACGTGGACACGCCCAGAGAATTTGATTTCAAACACACAGAATCCTGGACTGCATGGATCCAAAGATTTGAACGGTTCAGATTAGCGACAGGATTGGATGCAAGACCGGAAGCAAGTCAAGTTCACATGCTATTATACTGTATGGGTGAAGAGTCGGAGAATTTAATCAAAACGCTAAACATAACGAGCACAGAATTAGCCTGTTATGAAATTGTAAAAAGAAAACTTAATGAATATTTGTGCGGCAAGAAAAACATAATTTATGAAAGAGCTAAATTTTTCAACAGAAAGCAAAGGCAAGACGAATCGGCTGAAGCTTTTATTAAAGATTTACATTGCTTGGCGGCTACATGCGAGTTTGAGTCTCTCAAGAATGCATTAATTCGAGACATGATTGTCATTGGTGTCAATAACGCAAAACTTTCTGAATCATTGCAGCTTGATCCAGATTTGACACTTCAAACAGCAATGACTAAAGTTCGTCAGTTTGAATCAGTAAGAGAACAGCAGTATGTAGTTCGACAAAATGAAGCAGCAGTAGAAGCAGTTTCGAAGAAAAATTTGTCGAGGAATAATAATGACGCCAAACAAACAGAAAATAACTCAAACAATCGAACGTGTCCGAAATGTGGAGCAGCCCCGTTTCATCCGTGGTGGGAGTGTCCTGCTAATAAAGAAACATGTAGAAAATGCAATCGATTAGGTCACTTCAGAAAAGTTTGTCGTACCAAATTTGTAGACGAAACTAACGACGATGAAGAAAATTACATGGGCGAAATTATAGATGAAATAAATGAAAACCAGCCCTGGATTGTAAAAATTTTCATTAATAATCAGTTAACAGATGCCAAAATAGATACTGGTGCTGATGTATCATTAATGTCGCAGCGTCTAGCAAATAAATTAAAACTAAATATTAAACCTACTAATAAAAAATTAATTGGTGCCGGAAAAATCGCAATTGATGTAATAGGAGTAGCAAATGTAGAAGTAAAATTTAACAAAGAAAGTATAAGAGAAAAAATTTATATTGTCAAAAAACAAGAACATATATTACTAGGAAAACCAGCATTAATGGCGCTTAAAATAATCGAGTTTGATAAGTCATTACAAATTGAATTAGAAGACTACGAAAACCTTGAAACGTTGAAACCTTGGAGTACTATTGCAATGGACTTGATGGAGTTGGATAGAAATATTTATTTGATCATCATTGATTACTATTCACGGTTCATTGAAATCATAAAATTAAACAGTACTACTTCAGAAGCAGTGACAGCTATACTGAAAAATGTATTTGCCCGCTTTGGCATCCCAGAAGTGTTGAGGTCGGACAATGGACCACAGTTTGACAGCAGACATTTTAAAAACTTTGCACAAGAATATGGATTCAAACATGAGACATCGAGTTCTAAATACCCTCAGTCAAATGAGCTGTTAAACAAAGGCGTTTCAATTGCTAAAAGCATTTTAAAAGAATGTAATAATCCGAATCTTGGACTTTTAGCTTACAGATCTGGTCCTCTAGAATCAGGATATTCACCAGCAGAATTGTTGTTTGGAAGGAAACTTAGAACAAATTTGCCACAGACTAACGACATATTAAAACCTATTTGGAATAACATTGCTACATTTGAAGAAAAACACGCAGGATTAACAGAAAGAAATAATAAAAATTATAACAATAGAGAAGGAGAAAAGAACTTACCGACTTTAAGAAAAGGAGAAAAGGGTACGCCTCCACTAACGTTACCAGCAAGTTCACAAGAAAAAGACCCGGAACCGTCAGTTAGGCACGAAGCGAAAAGAAGTGAAAATGGAAATTCAAACATAGGAAACCCAAAAACACCATATCGCACTAAATACGGACGGGCTGTGTATCAACCGAAGAAATTAACATTCGATTAGTTTATTAAGTTAAGACACAAAATTGATTAACAAAAAAAAAAAAAAAAAACAAACGAAGGTGTATTGTAATCGCACTTTACAATTTATTGTATAATACCTTTTACAGTTTTTAGTAGCGATTACCTAACATTATCTGTTTTGTCATTCTTTTCTATAAAATATAAAATTATTTTATTCATTCAATAATAAATATTTTGTACTCTAAGTTGTAAGATTAAATAAAGAATTATTAAATTGAATCTACTTATTAATAAATAAATAATTATTAAATAGAAAAATCACTAAACAATACACCCCCCACCCCCCCTTGGTGCTTACGTAATACTTGAACGGCCCCTTTCGATGATTCGTAATTGACTCGTTATCGACTAACGTGACTGACATTCGATGACTCGTAACTGACTTGCACACGTTGACTTCTTGACTGTTATCCGATCGACTGACTATGTCGTGATCATCTCACAACTCGACTGCCCTCTGTTGGTTGACGTTGGGCTATCGTCGTCCGTGTCCCCATCACCTTGGTGCGGCACTTCTGTTGTATCATTGCTTTTTCTTACATAATATATTGTTAGAGCATTAATTTAATAAAAGAAAAATAAAAACAAAGTTAGGTAAAAGTAATTTTTTTATTAAAAAATTAAAACACATCACATAACACCATACGACTCGCTTGGTTCCAATACAATACAATACAATACAATTCTTATGTTAAAGTCCACGTTCAGTCATCTGTTTATTTAGTCAGCATATTTCAGTTACAATCATCAAATCACGTCTGCAAATCGAATCGGCATATAGTTCGTCTATAGCGAACCTGGTCCATTAGTCATTAACATTTATCCAGCGGAAAACGTTTTCTAACAGTCGGCCACTCCTGACAATGATCGCGTCTCTGCGATCCTTAATGTAGCGCCCCTGATCATGCTAGGGCTAAATGACATTTTAAGCACCGAAACTCAGCGAGTTCATATAACAATTTCAACAAATAAGCTAGAACACAGCGTCTAACACATTTGAACAATTCATGTAACAAACAATCTCAACAAATATGTCGGAACGCGGCGTCCAACACAATTCAACTAATCCAACTGACCAATCCAGTTAATAAACAATTACAAGAAATATGCTAGAACGCAGCGTCCAACATATTCAAACAATTTCAACAAGTCAAATCTGAACAATTCATATAATAAACAATAACAACAATTCGAATCTGAACAATTCAGATATTAAACAATACAACAAATGTGCCAGAACGCAGCGTCCAACACACTTGAACAAATTCAAACAATTCAAATCTGAACAATTCAGATTATAAACAATACAACTACAACAAATGTGCTAGAACAAACAATACAATTACAACAAATGTGCTAGAACAAACAATACAATTACAACAAATGTGCTAGAACAAACAATACAATTACAACAAATGTGCTAGAACGCAGCGTTCAACACATTTGAGCAATTCAGCAATTCAAATACAAGTACAACATTACTATTCATTTCTCATCATCGCTGATTACTTGCGATCTAAACGGTTTCAAGCGGTCGCTAGCGACTATACCGTTGAACCGTCTACGGTCCTTCGAGAACGAAACAATTCGGTATCGATCATTTCCTATGACATGCGTTATTTTTACAGGCCCGATGTATTTGCGAACCAGCTTCCCACTCGTTAGACCTTTTACCAACCTGGTTCTTTCCACTAACACAACATCTCCAACGTTGTATTTCTTTGGTTTCGATCGCTTTTGATCATACCTCAACTTCATCTTTCGAGCACTTTCATCGCAACGTCTCTTCGCTTCACGACGTATAAGCTTCATATCTTTTCGTTTTTCTGGTAACCGTATTTCGAAAGGTTTTAGTGGACGCAGTCCATACAATAATTCGCTTGGCGCCACGCCTGTGGTACTATTCACAGTACCATTAATACCGTGCTGAACCTTCTTCAGATGATCTTCCCATTTGTCATGCTTATCACCTAGGCATGCAGTAAGGGCCTCCAACACAGTACGATTGGTACGTTCAACTTGCCCGTTGCTACGCGGTGAAGCCGTGGCGGTTAGAACATGCTTTATTTCATGAATTTTGCAAAATTCCTTGAAGTTTTTATTATCAAACGCTTTTCCACGATCGGATATAATCCTTTTAGGTACACGTACGAGTCTGAACAATCGATCCAACATTACAAGTACCGAAGCACATTTTGTGTCTGGAACAGCCTCCAGCCAAACGAATTTGGTGAAACCATCGATAATGGTTAGCACTTCGGTATTTCCATTTTCACTTTTGCAAAACGGTCCAACGTGGTCTATGTGCAGTGTGTGAAAAGGTTCCATTACCTTGTTAATCGGGTGTAGCTCGGCCTGACGTTTGCCTGTCGGTCTCTTGCTTACTGCACAGGCAAAACAATTTTTAACGAATTTCTTTACAAATGGACGCATTTTATTAAACCAATACACTGTCCTTATGGCTTCCAATGTCCGTTCCAAGTTCACATGACCATTATCATCATGATACATTTTGACAATCCTCCAACGAACATTTCGGGGAACACAAATTTTTGGTTCGTTATTCACAATGCGACAGATCTTCTCATCGACAAGGGTGAAGTGTTTTTCTGCTTTTCCATCTTGAATTTGCTTTCGTAATAATTGTAAGTCCTCATCTTGTAATTGAATAGCGTAAACCCAATCATTACTCAGTTTTACTTGATTGACGCTAGCAGTTACCGGATTCCTGCTGAGGGCGTCGACGTGCGACATTTGTAGGCCAGGTCTATGTTTTACCTCAAAATCGAATTCCTGCACTGCCAACCACCATCTCCCAACTCTCGGTGAAAGGTCGCGTTTCGTCCAAGTAAGGCGCATCGCATTACAATCGGTGATTAGTGTAAAATGAAGACCGTACAGTAGATTCCGGAATTTTTTCATGGCTTCCACGGCGGCTAGTGTTTCCAGTTCATAACTATGAAATTTCTTTTCGGCATCGGTTGATTGTCTGCTCATATATGCGACGGGCTTCCAATTGCCGTCCTTTTGCTTTTGCAGCAGCATACCGGCCAGACCGTCTTTGGCGGCATCCGTGTGAACTTGTGTTTCGAGAGCGGGATCGAAAGGTGCAAGTGTCGGTCCGACGACAAGTTCACTTTTAAGCGTCTCGAATGCGTTATCTTGCGGTGGGCCCCAATTCCACAAAACATTCTTTTTAACCAAGTGAGTTAAGGGTTTTGCTTTTAGGGCAAATTCGGGTATATATTTCCGAAAGTACGATGCTAGACCAACGAACTGGCGTACCTGATGAACATTAGTTGGTTTCGGGAATTGTGCCACTGCTTCCAGTTTTCTCGAACTAGGTTTCACCACACCACATGTTATTTCACTGCCGAGATATTCAACTGAGTCTTTCAAGAATTCACATTTCTCGATATTCAAAGTTAGTCCAGCTTTTTGCAATACGCATAGCACTTTATCTAATCGTTCAATGCCCTCCAACACGGTTCGTGACACTATCAAAATGTCATCCAAATATGCAATAGCAAAGTCGTGTCTATACTGGGCCAGGACCGTATTTATGGTTCGTTGAAAAATGGCTGGTGCGTTACATAAGCCAAAACTGACCCTATTATACTGGAAATGGCCATCAGGCGTCACGAATGCTGTAAATTTCTTGCTGTCATCCGCCATTTTTATCTGATGATATCCAGCTTTTAAATCCAGTGTTGTGAAACAGTTATTTCCTGCCAATCTTTCGAACATTTCCTCTACGTGTGGTAGCGGGTATCTATCTTTAACAGTAATAGCATTGAGTCGCCTGTAATCCACTACCATTCGGACATCACCGGTTTTCTTTTTAACTAGTAGGATTGGACTGGCATACGGTGAAGTTGTAGGTTCTACAATGCCCTTCTTCATCAAATCAGCTACGATGTCGCGTACCTTTTCTCGTTCAAAAAGAGATAGTCTGTATGGTTTAGAGTAGAAAGGTATGTTAGACGTTAATTCTATGTGCATTTCTAAATCGACGTTACTCAAAAGTTTGTCGTTATCGCTGAAACACTCGGGGTGGTTCTTTAGGGTTTCTTGTAATTTACCCGACATCTCTTCACTCAAATGTCTGTCGGTGTACAACACTTGGTTTAGAAAATTACTTCGGCTTCTGCTTTAGTTTATTCTCCAATTTTTTTATTCGTGCTCGTAAATTTGCTGTTTTTGTTCGGTTATCCGAACTACTGCTACTGGAGGTATCCGTACTCGAGTCACTAGAGCTTGAACTTGAAGTGTCACGTGTGCGTTTGGCGCGTTTGCTTTTACCCATTTCGGATTATAGAGGATCAACAAAAACAATTAACGTTCCGAATCTTACAAAATATCAAATCAAATACACAATCGCAGTCTGTTCAATCAACTATTAACAATGGTAACAAAAATGCAAATCTAGGTTCGACGATCACGCATTAATTGTATTTCTACAGTTTCAAATCGAACATACCGCACACACTCGAACATACCACACACACGATGGCATACACAATGTAAACACTGATGTAAAAGTCATCACAAGTACAGGCAAACAACAAAAAAAAAAAAAAAATCACAGGAATAGTTAATGCTCGCGACTGATTACAACACAACAACTGAATTTCGTTCGAATCCCACTTCTGAATTTGTTAGAGCATTAATTTAATAAAAGAAAAATAAAAACAAAGTTAGGTAAAAGTAATTTTTTTATTAAAAAATTAAAACACATCACATAACACCATACGACTCGCTTGGTTCCAATACAATACAATACAATACAATTCTTATGTTAAAGTCCACGTTCAGTCATCTGTTTATTTAGTCAGCATATTTCAGTTACAATCATCAAATCACGTCTGCAAATCGAATCGGCATATAGTTCGTCTATAGCGAACCTGGTCCATTAGTCATTAACATTTATCCAGCGGAAAACGTTTTCTAACAATATATATATCGCGTTTGCGCGGGAAAAAGGCGATAAGTCCATATTCTCGAAATTAAGATATTGCACTTTCTTTATTGTACTTGTAAATTGCAGCTCCCTATTAGAATATGATACGATATGGACAAAACTTTTAGGGCGCGTTTTAGACATAATATTGTCCTCTACCAGAATACTAAATCAAAATTTCAGAATATTAAAATATTCCTGTTTTTAATGGACTTGTCTTATTTTACACAAATACAAACTGTGAATTGTTCGTATCAAATTAGGAGTTAACTCTTTTATCACTAAAAAGCAAATTGAAACGGTTATGGCACTATGTTATAAAATAAAACAATAAGGGCAATAATTGATGTTTGGAAAATAAATAAATTTTAATCTTTATAAAATTTTTCAAAAAATCGGCATATATACCAGACCAATGGTGTGCCGGATTAACGGAATCGCCAGATTAATAGTAGGTTGTTAAAAAAAATACATTATAAACAAGTAGAATAAACTAGTAGGTATATTATGTTGTTTTATTATTAAATAACATACAAAATAAGGAAATAAACTCAACTTTAATAATATTAATGTAAACTAAAATAAAGCTGTTAATTGCACAATGTAATCACAGAATAAATTTCCTCCCCTCGGCGCTCATAACGGCGAATTACTGGAGGGGCAGAATTATCGAAGGTGAAGAAGTTTGAAGTACAGTGAACTCTCTATTTAGTCCACTATATTTCAAACTTCTTAGAGTCTACTGTATTTCAAACTTCTTCTTCACTTTCGCTATCAGACAGAACATTAGGCATGCTCTTATCAGGGATATTGCGATAAAAATCTCTGAAAACGTCTGATATAAGTGGTAAAATACTAATTAGATCAGCTTTTTTTTCTTTTGAGATGGGTATTAATCCTTTGTAAGACTTAGTAAGTTCCGGTGACAAACTAGTAGATTTGCGACGACGTGTAAAGTCAAGCTCTTTAAATGGTGTTTCTGGGTTTAAGGTATTTTTAAATTCCACAACTCCAAAGTTCTGTGAATATCGAAGCCATTGAACACTTCGCAATTTAAATTGACGTCCATCGTTGTCATTCTTCTTTTTTTGAAAAGTATTTTTCAAGAGTTCGGAAAAAGAAAAAAAATCCTCGGTTATCATTTCAGTTACTTGAAACGGCTTTTTCTTTCCAGTTGCTCGAACCAGCTGAAACCAGTCATGTGGGTGGTAAATTGGCCCATTCCAATGCTTCTTCTTTTTTTCTATCAGACTATGGTCAGTGTCTGATTCCATATGGGTGTGTCCTGGGACTAAAAATTTATGGTCAATAAATTCAATATGTGTCAATTCATTCAGGAGAATTAGAAACATACACATCATATGATGATTTTTATTCTGACCCGGACAACTGTCAGAATAAAATATTAATTTTGTTATTGTTTTTGGTAAAGTCTTTATGAACTTGTAAAGACAAGATGCAATTTGGTCTGCACCCCGACCGCCCACTGCTTCATGCCACATAAAACAATAACTTTGGGAGTCAGTACAATCATGTAAAGTAAGGTTGTATGTCCATAATAAACGTCGGTAAAATACAACAGAGGTTTCCAAAAAGGGGGTGGGCAAACATTGTTGTAAGTCGAACGTATAAACTTTCATTTTCGGATCAAGTTTAGATGCTGTTATGTCCTGCTTTTTTCTATTATAAGCATCATCTGCTAACGAGTGGTGATCGACAATTTTGGCTTCTAAAGCTTTTCGGCCTTCTTCAGATTTTTCTAAGTTCTTCTGCATGTGTAGTGTATCACATGTGTTGCATGTATCTTTTTTGGGTTGTTTGATACTAATATTGAGCTCATGAAAAATTTTTTCGTAAATTTTACGTGAAACTGGTCGTTGAACGGTTTTTTTATATTCCTCATACAGCAAACTTAATGTATAGTATGATGGTAAAAATTTTTTTGAAGAATTTCGGCGAGTATAATGACTTTCATAACTTGGTACTGATAAAATATGTATTCTTACTTGTTCTAAATCACGACTGGACCATTTATTTTTAGGTGGGGCTTTACCCCTATTATCATCTGAGCTTATTCCCAAGTATGAAGCCGCTTTAGTTGCCAGAGTAACTTCTATGAATTTGTTTGTTTCACCAAATATTTTCAAGAAACATTTCTTGCAAATGCTGTGTTTTTCTCCTTCCAGTAATACATGATATTTATGGGTTAACAATCTATATTTAGAACTGCTTCCTTCCCCATTTCGAACACGTTCTCTGTTCTTAGTACTAGTGGTAATCAAACTGGAAAGGTACGCAGATCGCTTATTTCTTGATTTCATTGACCAGTATTCCGCAAAGATATTTTGAAGTTTCTGTTCATCAAATTTTGTTGAACACTGCATCCGACATGGTGTTAATTTTTGAAATGTCCGAGCTTTAACTATCTTGCCTTTTTTAGTAAAATATTCTTTTCCTGTATTTCTGAAAATATTTCTTTTTAATCTCGATTCTCGTGTATCTTGTTTAATAGAAATTCGACCTCTTCGCTTATTAGTATTAACGTATTCTGTAGCAGTAGTATTTCCATGATTGTTGATATTCATATCATTATTATCAATATCTTGGTTTTTATCAATTTCATTAGAATCTGTGATGTGTTCTATTTCAGAATCATCTGACGATACATTCGCTAAACAATCTTTAATAGTAACATTCGGATCATCGTCGCTATTGTCACTGAACATAGTTTCCATCTCATTTTCGACTGCATCTATTAAAATAAGAATAAAATTATTAAGAATAATTGCAGATAATATAAAAATTAGTTTGCTGTCATATTTACCCCATATTGTACTTGTACTATCTTGTACAATAATTTCTTGACTAAAGTCAAGATTATCAATACTGATCGAAGTACTATCTAAAATGAAAAAAGCAAATTATTCGTCAAGTTAGTATCATGTAGGTATTTATTAAAAAAGGTATAGAAAAAATCAGACGGTTAAAAAATTAACATTGATAATATTATGCATGTGAATAATTATTTACCTTGCGTAATAGAGACTTGTGTATCAGTTTTTTGAATATTTTCAGCAACATTTAGTGAAAGAGGTTGAGTGCCGTTGTCTGTCTCCAATGTATTATTATCTATAAAATAAATTAACAAAAAAATAATTTCCAAATGTAGTATAAAATTTTGAGGTTAAAATAAATGGAACGATATTTTAAATTATTGTACTTAAGAAAAGTTATTCATTTACTTACTTTTACTGCACAAATCAAGAATAAGTTTTGCTCTCCAATTTGCCATTGTTGTCAATAAACTCAACGTTTTAAAATATTATTAATTTTCACGTGTTTTAAACGTGTAAATGCTATTAAAACAACTGTCAAAATAATGCTAAATGAGCTATGTCCAAACTTATAAAAAGAAGATTTTAAAAGTGCTGTGTTAACGGAGGTAAGTCCAACATATCCCATTGAGCACTAAAGAAACTATTAGTGTTAAGTAAGAGATATAGATATCTCTAAAAGCACATAATATTTCATACTTAACTCTTTTTACACAATTTAAAATTTGAAAGAATGAACAATATTTGGACTTATACTATTGTACACATTGTAGAATATACATAAACAAAACCCTTTATGCACTAAACTGAAAATTCAAAAATATGGACTTATCCCCTTTTTCCCGCGCAAACGTGATATATATATATATATATATATATATTATTATTATTATTATGCCGTTACTAGCTGTGACCAGCGGAAGCGGGTCGTAGGTAGGTATGAGAACGGGGCAATGAAACAGATGACGCGATAGTAGAACATGGATACCTTACCTGTTAATATGGAACTGTATTTCGAAATAGTAAAGGACTTTTTCTTAACCGCAGCATGTTTTTTGAAATATGGCTCTAAGTAGAATTTGAAATCAAAAATAATATCTTGTATCACACGTTCCGCAGTGAATCTTTTTCCACATGATTCAGCTAGGGAATACTATTCTTCAAGGAGATAAAGTAGCTCCTTTCTACGTATTTTCTTTTCTATTTGACCGAAACCTCGATCACAGGGAATAAAACTGTGTCCTGGTTCTGGCAAGTGATGAAAAATCTTTGACAAGGAACCATTTTGAACTAATGACATCAAAAAATGAAGAACTACAGCGTTCTTATTTTGATCTCCACAGTTGTCCGTGAAAATATATAAAGTCTTAACAGATTTTTTCAAATATTTCTCAATGAATGTTTTAAAAATGAGGCAGTCTCTATGCAACCTTTTTTGGCAATTGTTTCACCAAACATGTACATTACGGCTTTTGAATGGCATGCTTGATTAAATACCTTTTTTTTTTAGTTATTCATACTTATACATCGCGATGGGTACCCGGTTAGTTAAAATTCGCTTCTATATTACATTCTTTCATTTCTTCATAGATTTCTTTGCAAGATTCAAAATAAACTAAATTATTTTGCTCCAAATTAAACCTTAACAATTTTAATTTGTTTCTAAATCCAGTAACATATTTATAAAGGCGACACACATTTTGATCTTGTCCTTGCAAGGATTTATTCAAAATATTTAAATAGGAATACATTATCGTAGTGACGTCAGAAGCAAAAGTCCCATAGATCCAGCCGAGCGATCATCGGTACCTCTCGACTCTATTTAAATCCGAACACGAGAAGGGAGAAAAAGATAAACGTCAACTCATACCTAACATCAAGGAAGGTTACACTCACTAAAGCAATAAAATCATAAACCTCAAAAAAAAATTATTCATCCAGTGGGTCGGGAGCGGGTTTTAAATCTTGGACATGCCAGATTCCACGGTCCTTCTGTGCTGCGTTACGCAGTAAGTAGGTGCAAGTACCGATTTTTCGGGCTACGGTGAATGGTCCCACAAAAGTTGGGGCCAACTTCGCGTTGAAGTGACGCGTCGCGTCCGATAACGCCTTGTTCTTACGCCATACTTGATCTCCTGGCTGATAGCTCACAGGTCTACGGCGAAGATTATACACCCTGGCATTACGGTCATGAGCTCGAAGAAGTTTACTCGTCACCTGTAGGAACAACTTCTGAAATCCACGTTGGCGTTCCTTGACTGCATCGTCTAGGTTGGGTTCCGCTTCGGCGGTTATCTGGTGAGAGAATTCATTTCCCGAAATCTTGTGTTCTCGCCCGAAGTTAATGAAATAGGGGGTATAACCTGTGGTCTCGTGTACCGATGTTCGGATGGCACAGCCTATGGCAGCGATATATTTGTCCCAATCTCGGTGGTCATCTTTGACATATGTAGCCAACATGGTTTTCACTACGCGGTTAACTCGTTCAGTTGGATTGGCGCGGGGGTAGTACAACGCAGTGTAGCAGATTCTAACATGATATTGGCGACATAAATCCCGAAACGGTTTGCTTTTCATCTGTACGCCATTATCACAAATCAAATACTGTGGTACTCCATATTGCAAAAATACACCCTCCTCCACGTTTCGTACCAGAGCTTGGGCAGTGGCAGAGCGCAACGGGAAAAGTAGGGAGTATTTGCTGAAATAATCCGTAACTACTAGGAGTTGGGTATTACCTTTCTTAGATCGGGGTAGTGGCCCAACGAAATCCAAGCTGAGGACTTGCCATGGTTGAGTGACGGGAGGACGATTTCCCATGCGTCCCGCAGGAGCCTTTTGCTCCACCTTCTGCTGCGCACATGGACGGCACGCTTTAACGTATCTGACAATGTCGGCTTTCATCTTTGGCTAGTAGTAACGAGCTCGTAGTCGCCCTAAGGTTTTCATTATTCCGGCGTGCCCGGAAGGTTCAGCGTCATGAAATTGATGTAATAATTCTTGGCGTCGTTCTTTGGGGACTACCAGCTTCCAATCTTCCGTGTTGCTTGTCAACTCTGGAAGAGGACTCTTCAAAAATTTATACAGGCATGAATTTTCACTGCGCCAGCAAGGGTAATCGGCGGGGCTTCGTCGGATGCGCTCCAACATTTTGTGGATCCATGGGTCAGTAGAGTTGGAGTAACCCAATTTAACGTTATCGACAGTGATCTGATTTATATCTGCCGGGACAGCTCGCGAGAGTAAATCGGGTACGACATGTTCCTTTCCTTTCCGGTGTACCATAGTATAATCGTACGGCTGTAGTCTCAACGCCCAACGGGCTAATCGGCCCTGGGGGTCCTTCAGGTTGTGAAGCCACAGTAAGGAATGGTGGTCAGTAACTACGGTGAAATGTGTTCCCTCAAGATAATGCCTCAACTTTTCGACAGCGAAAATTACCGCTAAACATTCCCGTTCGGTTGTGGTGTATTTCCGCTCTTGGCGGGTTAAGGTACGTGATAAATAACAAACAGCTTTCTCACCATCTTCAAATTGCTGACTCAGAACGGCTCCAATGCCATATGCCGAAGCATCCGTTTGAATGACGAAGGGTCGTGTAAAGTCCGGGCAGGTCAGGATCGGCGCTGTAATGAGACGAGATTTCAGGTCTCGGAATGATCCGTCCCGTTCGGCCGTCCACTCCCATTTGGTCTTTTTGGACAACAGTTGTGTCAGCGGCGCTATAATACTGGAGTAATTTGGCACAAAACGACGGTACCAGGAAGTGGTTCCTATAAAGCGTCTCAGTTCTTGAACATTCTTCGGAGGTGGAATTTGTACTATGGCTGCGACCTTGTCGGGATCTGGGCGTAAACCATTCGCGTGTACAACGTAGCCGAGGTATTTAAGTTCTGGGCGACAAAAGTGACATTTATCAGGGCTAACTACCAAACCAGCCGTTCGCAAGCGATAGAAAACTTTTTCCAGTACTGCTAAATGAGTATCGAAATCTTGTGTTACCACTACGATATCATCGAGATAGACTAGCACATGAGGTTCCAGGTCAGGGCCGAGTACCGTATCAATTATTCGTTGCCAGGTGGCTGGGGCGTTTGTAAGTCCGAAAGGCATCCGGTTAAAATGGAAGAGTCCACGTAAGAGTCCAATGTACTCAGATAACGAGCATCGCGGAGGCGTTCTAAAATTGCTGATATATAAGGAATAGGGTATGCGTCCTTTTTAGTGACAGAATTCAGTTTACGGTAGTCGACACAGAATCTATAGCTTTTGTCCTTTTTCGGTACGAGGCATACAGGTGATGACCAGGCGCTCGAGGATGGTTCAACGATCCCGTCTGCCAACATCTCGTCCAACTGTTGGTTTACAATCTGCTGTTTCAAAGGAGCGACAGGATAGTACCTCTGCTTGATGGGGCGCGTCCCAGGCAGTATTTCAATATGATGTTCCGTAACATTCGTACGACCGACGGTCCTTCTCATTAGCTGGAGGTTGTGGTCAATGAGGACGGCTAAAGTGCGTTGTTGTTGGCCATCCAAATGCTGTTGGTCCTGAATCGCGGCGACTTCCGTCTTTGGTTCGCTAGCAAAATGCCAGACGTCGTCGGGTATGTTCGGTAAGATGCCCATAGCACGCCAAAAATCAATTCCCAGTATCAGGGTCTGGGGAATGTCAGGTACAACAAGTACGTCGAGGATACGACTACGATCTTTCAGAATGAACGGTGTCTGAACAGTGCCAAGGCTATGGCTAACTTGCCCATTGGCCACGGTGCAAGCGATTCGAGTTGTCGGGTCAAGGGTCAGTCCTTGCCGTTGGAGGATCGCCCATCCACGAGGCCCTACGATTGTTCGAGAAGCACCGGAATCGAGCAAGCCCAAAATCGGATAACCCAGTACAGTCACTTCCACGTATGGTCGTTTATCACGTTCCGAATGAGATAGTATATAGTTTAAGAATTCTTGACATGGTCGGCTTAGTGCAGGAGCCATAGGTACATCTGTCAGCGAGGTGACTTCATGGCTCATTGGTCCCTCGCGGCGGCGTTTCCCGCTGGGTTGCAGCCAGGGCAGCTGCGTGAAGTGACATCCTTACGTCCACATATGTAGCAGAACCGAATTCGAGGGGCGGTACATTGGCGGAAAACGTGTCCACGTTGATTGCAGTTCCAACACTCCGGTGCAGGTCGCCGATGTGGTGCGGACTGTATCGATTGAGGTTGGTCAGTCGATTGGACCGCGATAACCTGGGTGGTGGGCGATGGATCGCTTGGTCTCTCCTCCTCGACTGATGCTGAATAAGCAAAGGTTGAGTCGACGTAGCTTTGGCTTCGTCTTGATGGAGGTTGGTAGTGGTCCGTTCGGTATCTTTTGTCTTCAAGTTTCAGACACTCATCTTCCAACTCTCGTACGGAATTAACTGGTGGTAGTTGCATCACGTAGAACGGGGCTAGATTCCGCAATAATATATCTAGTTGAGCATCTTCAGACAACCGACCGTAACGTTTGAACGGAAATTACTGTTGGAATTAAGGAAAGCGCAAGCTACCTGCTGCATTGTCTATCGCCATATTTTGATGATCATCATAGGAAACGTGGATAAATTTACCGAGGTTATGTTGCTGAGATTTTGCTGGGAGCATCAATGTCGTGAGTCGTTCTAATTTATTTGTTTTGTACTCTAAGGCATTAATTTTGCCTGTGACTAATATAGTGGTGACAAATACAACCGATCTTCTGTCTGTTTGCAATGGCTTCGTGTAAATTTTGAGTAGTGCTTAGACGCCGTTTCGACTAATTGAATAGCCGAAACTGAACTGTTTGAAGTTGGAGTTTAAAGTTTAAGAGGAATCATTACAGGCAGACGAACTACTTCGATTATTTTTTTGTATCACTTAAATTGTACTAAGAATATTTAATTTATTTGTTTTGTACTCTAAGGCATTAATTAAAAAAAAGGAAAATGGTTATAGTATAAAGTAAATGACCTTGCCAAATTTATTGGCACTACGAATTTTAGCAGCGATCTGTTAATTAGTTCAGCTGTTGATGAAGCATTATTGTAAAAGTCGGGCTTTACGTGAATTCAATTGTTTTATTTTGTGAGTAACTTTGTTAAAAACTCGCCAGGCATAAATTCTTGTTGTTACCATCGTTTAATATGAGACTTAGCAAACAAAAAAAGGAGGGTCAATTTTCTTTTTGTTTTAATAAATGTCTTTATTTTGTATTCCAAAAGTAGGCTTTTGTTCGATGTAAGGCAAATTATGTGTCTCGTATTCGATAAGTACATTGATGATAATGCATTTTATATAATATTGAGATGATTTATTGATTAAATAGTTTGTACGTTAGAATTGCATATAGCTCTAAATTCCCGAAGTTTAAAGAAATCTTAGAATTGAAACATTTACTTCAAAAAAAAAAACAGTATTGCTCGCCTATCCCGTACATCCCTGGATTTTTGGAACGAGGGTCCAAGTGGGTCGTACGCTATTGTTCCTGGCGCTCAACTAAAAATAAATAAGTCGACGGGTACTCACCCCCTTCATGATCACCAGCGTACCCCGATGTACAAAAGGTACTTAGGTAGCGAAGAATTTTTTTTGGTAAGTACGATGAGTTTTGTTTTGAATTTGATTGGACTTTAAGCCCCACCCCTAACTGCCGACTGAAAGCCGAAGCACCCCGTTTGTCGCTCGCCTTAGTAGTTTCGAGCGTGACATAGATGAAAAATTGTTTGAGGACTTAGGATAAATTTTTTAAGTCAAAACTAAATTTTTATTTTTATCACGACGTTTCAGAATTAATTTATGCTTTCATCAGGTGTCATAAATAATTTTTTAAGTACTAACTGTTTTATTTTGTTGTTTTGTTGTTTCCATTTTTTAGTCTGCGGTTTTTAGTTTAGCCAAATAGCTTATAAAAACTAATTAAAATATACAATTCTATTTATTTTAGTGTCAATCTTTAAAATATGTTTAAATAATTTGTAATGTCCGTTAGGAAAGCAAGCGAATAAATAAAATTTTTATCAACTAAATTTGCTGTCAAATTTTCATCGACGGCAATTTGTGTGAGAAAAAGACGAACGTCTTTTCGAAGTGTAAAGAATCTCCTCAAGCACTTTCCAGCACTTAACTAACGAACGTTACTATGTAAAAGCAGATCTCCCTACTCAGTTTCCAATTCATCCAAAAATGTTTTAAATTTTCGGTGTGTAAGAGAACGATTTCCGCCGCGAATTAAATTAGTAATTTTGCAAACCTTGTCTACGTCTTTTAGTTGTAGGGATAAACTACATAATGCATCCTGATGGATAATACAGTGTAACATACGACATGTTATTCCTTCTTTTTGCAAAAGTCCCGCGAGCCCAACATTTTTGCCCGTCATAGCTCTAGCACCGTCGATTACAATAGCAGTGCACTTGTCAAATCCGCTATACTGCTCTACTGCATATTTTAATTGTTTGTAAATATCTTCACCTTTTGTTGTTCCATGTAATGATTGTAATTTTAAAAGTTCTTCTGAATAATTATAGTTTTCATTTACAGTTCTTATAAAGATAAGCATTTGACTTGTATCGGAAATGTCTGTGCTTTCATCCAATGCTACCGAAAAATAGCAGCAACTATTGATTAGGTTTTTTTTAATTTATTAGTGACATGCATGCTAATCTCGTTTACACGTCGGCAGTGCCGTAACTAGCCTTTTATGCGCCCGGTGCGAGCTTTCAAAACTGCGCCCTTGAAAAATGCTCTAACCAGGCTCTGACAATAAAGTGGACAAATGTGCATAAAAATAAATCTATCTATTTTTTGTTTACGAAGGTATAGGTACTTAGTAGATTTCTTTAAGATAAAAATTGTTTATTCAAAAATATTTGCTCAAATACAGAAATGACACAAAGTACTCGATAGTAAAGACCCAAGGCTAAGGTAAACCGTAATCACAAGAAAAGGACAGCTACCTACTCAAAGATTTACTTTCCGCGCTTTTCTCATTGCGAAGTCCTTGATTACATTGTCATACGACAGGAGCCGTGCTATGTCGCGTTCAATCGACAAAATCGCTAGGCCAGACAATCTTTCTTGGCCCATCGTCGAGCGCAGGTACGTCTTTATTAATTTGAGCTTACTGAATGATCTCTCGCAGGAAGCTACAGTCACTGGCATCGTTAAAAATATCTTTATAGCGACTACTACATTGGGAAACATTTCCTTTAAATCCAGTTCCACTATAGCTTTGAGAAGACCCATACTTGACTGACATTCACATTTATCAAATAATGTAGTCGCTTCAACTTGACTCTTCAAAGTTTCTATTTCGGCCCAAAATTCTGTGGCATTTATATCTGCAGAATATTTGATACTCAAATCAGCTGCATGTTTTTTTAGTTCTTCAACCGAATATGTAGTTATGTGTTTTACGGTCAAAAAACCGAAAGAGTGGTGTATGTCGCGTAGTTTTTCGAATCGCCATTTTAATTCAGAAATTATTGTATCTATTGCTTCATTTATCTGAATTTTGAAACTTTGTTGCTGAGTAATGTAGTAGCCGGCGTCTGAACTTTCACTTAAATCGTGTCTTTTTACTCGCTTTCGTCGCTTTTCAGGAAAATTGTCTTCAATGTCACATTGTTCACAAATTCTTTTTGCCTTTTCGAAAACAATGTCCACAGTGTCGCGAATATTCTGAATCTGGCTTGTTAATCCCTTGATTAATTCAGAGGCTTTGTCGATAGTAATGGTTTTAGACTGTAGAGCTACATTCACTCTGTCAACAGATTCCAAAATTTGATCCCAAATTTGCAGAGTACATATGAATTTATAATTAATTAGGTCCATTATACTTTTAGCTGTAGCGATTGTTTCCGCATTATAATCATTGGTAGTTAGAATCTTTAGCACACACCTGATTTGGGGTATTTGCGTGTTCAAAGCTTTGACGGCCCTAGCTTTAGAGGCCCATCTAGTGTCGGCGTGTTTTTTCAATGAAATATTTAAGTGTTTCATTAAAGTTTCCCATCTGACCGTTGAACTCGAAAAAAACACAAATATTTTCTGGATTAATCCAAAAAATGTGATCATGTCAGGTGTCACACTAGCAGCGTGTACGCCAGATAAATTCAAAGAATGCGCTGCGCACGGCACGTAATCAGCATTTTCATTAATTTGTTTTATTTTGGCTTGGACTCCGTTATATTTACCGGCCATATTACTACCATTGTCGTAGCCTTGGCCACGAAGATCTTGAATATTCAATCCATCAACTTCTAATTTCTCTAAAATCTCTTTCGACAATCCCTCGCCCGATTTTTCATGAGACTGGATGAAATCTATGAATCGTTCTTCGATTGTAACTTTCTGCTCGGATACTTTTACGAATCTCAATATTTGTGACATCTGTTCTTGATGCGATACGTCTGGCGTACAATCAAAAAGTATGGAAAAGTATTTTGCCGCACGAACGTCGTCTAAAATTTGTTTTTTGACCTCAGAGGCAAGAATATCTACAAGCTCGTTTTGAATATAAGGCGTAAAATATGAAATATTTCCTTTATTAAGCGATTCGATGTGCGCTCTAAGTTCAGGATCGAATTTTGAAATCATATCCACGGCACTTAAGAAAACTCCAGATCCTGATTCTCCAATATGCTCATGAGAGCCTCTGAGGGGTAAATTATTTTCCGCGCAAAACAAAATTATGCTAGTACACACTTTTAAAATATGTCTCCACTTATTTGTTTCTTGATCAATAGCCTTTTGTAAGGATGCATCTATTGTGGTCTTACTTTTTATTTGCTGTTCAAGCATTTTCCACTTAATAGAGGAAAAGGTGGTAATATGGAACCCAACTTTGTTTTCCTTCGGTAACTGGAAGAGTTTTACTAATATCTACGAATTTTTTTCATTAGTAGGCTCAAGACATATTTAGTTTGCATATGTGTGAACGAATTTAGAATACAACGGTATTTTACATGTTACAAGCAGTTATTGTAAAAAAAATTGAAACTGAATATTTGAGGAACTGTGCTAGTAATATGGAACCCCTTTAAAAATGAAAAATTATATTCAAATAAATGCATATGTTGCCACATAAACATGATATAAACACAACTAAACTTAAAATATCCTCAGTGAAAATAAATACGATTCTTAGCGACAGAAGTCACAGATATAGGTGTCTTTTTCACATCCAGAACATTCACCATGTGCCCATAATTGACACATTATACACTGGATCCACAATTCTCCTCTTAGGTCTTCCGAAAATTTATGGTCGCAAAACATGCACTCAGCGTCATCTTCTACTGTTGGAATTTGTCCAGATGGAACATCCATATCATTGGAAGAACCTGAAGAAACGCTGCTTATATTTTGGTCAGAATCAGACGATTCAACAGGTTTCGACTTTGATCTCCCAGCAGCTGATCGCTTACGCCCACGGTTGGAACGTTGGTGCTTAGCGCGATCTTTTCCATCAACTGTGTCACGCTTTAAGCGAAGAGTGGGGATCTTTTTCCGCCCATCAGGTTTAGAGATCGAAATCTCCAATTCTGTTTTGTAAGGAGAGCTAGTTATCACAACAGCAGAAGAAGCTTTCCGTCCCCTGTTTGATATTTTCTTCTTAGGTCGTGGAACTGGTGATATTTCTGTGGGTAAGATGGGGGTATTTGGTCTCACATCTGGTGTGGAACTGCATCCCGCTTCTGCTAGATCAATTGCACTGATCTGAAAATTGTGAGTATCGGTTTCAACCAAATTTATAGCTGGGAAAAAGTCTTTCACTGCAGCAGTATTCGAAGTTTGTTCAATGGAAGTCTCAGTTAAGGCCTCATGCTCAGCGGCAATGAAGTCTGCCTCAGTGAATATTCCTCTATTGCAAGGATATATCCCTGTTCTCGAAAAACCATTTATTGCAATGCTTGCTGTTTGACATTTTACATAGGCTTGCCCAAACAGTTCAGCAATGTCATAGGGTCCTAGAGGACGTTCACTATGACGCAGCCACATTCGAATTGCTTCGCTGTAGTGAGTTTTCAATGCCCCCATAAAAGTTTTATCAAGCGGCTGTAGCTTGTGTGTAGCATGGGGAGGAAGGCAAACTATAGTAACGTGGTTTGTTCTAGCTAGGTCTATTATTTCAATATTTCGCGTATGCGAGTAATGTCCGTCCAAGAGAAGTAATACCGGAAATTCCTCTGAAGGTTTTGTATATTTTAGGAAGTGTCTGAACCACTCGGTGAACAAATTGCTTTGTACCCAGCCTGAAGGATGACATCTGCCTAATGTTCCGAAAGGTGCACCTCGCATAAGAGTTTCTGTCATATTCTTTCGAGGGAAAATCATCATGGGGGGTATGAATGTACCCCCTGCACTCATACAGCAAATAACAGTTACCAATGAACCTCTTTCTGCGGCTGTCAGCGAGCCGATTTGTCGTTTGCCTTTTAAACCTACGATGTTGTGTCCGAATGACCAAAATGTTTGATAACCGGTTAGGACCAAAATGTCTTTGCCGGTATTCTAACCTTTTAAGTGGACTGTATTTTTTAATAGCTAATATTCAGTTAATGATAAAATCGACTTACCAATACGTTGAATCTTCCTTTGATGTTGATGAATTTCAGTTTAGGGGAATGGAAAGTAAAGGAAAACTGAACACTTTTCAAACAATACTGGGTTGAACAAATATCAATTGCGACTTTTAAATCAAAAACTGAATTGAACAAAATTATCAATTTCACTGAACCAATCTCAGTGTAATAAACAAATTGCATTGATCGACTATCAATGCCCAATAATTAAACAAAACTGCATTGACCGAATGTCTCTGCGTTACTTATTCAAACGAATATCGAAATGCTACTCACTACTAAATCAAACGAACTGATTCATTGCAAAGTTAAACAGCAACTCAAATCAAACTTGCAATCGTGAGAATAAAAATATTGAAATCTTCCCATGACACAATTGCCATCTATTGAAAATAAATAAAACCAAATTCTATACGCACAGTGGCGTCAACACACCCCCCCGCCTGAAAGAATATTTTCAGAACCAGTTAAACAAAAAATCTTATTCTAATATTAACAAAAATGTTTTTCTAATATCTTAATAAATATCAAATAAATTTCGTTGGTTGTTGGTTAGCACTAATTATTACTGGGTAGGTAGTGGGCACAAGCGCACCACGAGCCTTTTATAAACGCCAGTTTTTGTTCTAACATTCGCAACACGAACTATATTGTCTTTGGAGCTAGAAAATATAGCATCCACGACACCAACGGGCCAATGTAAGGGTGGAATATTGTCTTGTTTTATGAGAACTAACATTCCCACCTCTATGGGTGAACTCAGAGCGTGCCATTTTTGGCGTACCTGTAATTGAGTTATGTAATCATTTTCCCAACGAATCCAAAATTGCTGAACCAAATGATCCAGCAAACGTTTTCTATTCAAAAGGTCATTGGGAGGAGTAGGCAAATCAGGGGCAGGCAATGAAGTTAACGGAGTAAGCGTCAAAAAATGAGCCGGAGTCAAAGGAGCAGGATCCGATGGGTCCGTGCTCAACCACGACAACGGTCTCGAATTTAAGAGCGCTTCTATCTGAACCAAAACCGTATTAAACTCCTCGTGTGATAATATTTGCGAGCCGATGACTTTATGCAAGTGAGTTTTCACTACCTTGATTTGTGACTCCCAAACACCCGAAAAATGTGGGCTCAGCGGTGGCTGAAACTTCCAAACAATTCTACGATGGGCCAATTCCATCTCTAAAGCACTTTTATATTCATCAGAGTCCAACAAACTATACAATTCATTGAGCTCATTCTTTGCTCCAATGAAGTTGGTGCCGCAGTCCGAATAAATGACTGAACAAGCACCTCGACGAGCTAAAAATCTTTTGAACGCGGCCAAAAACATATCCGTAGATAAACTCGATACGAGCTCAAGATGCAGAGCTTTTGTAGATAGGCAAATAAAGAGACACAAATAAGCCTTCTGGCTTTTGATACCGCGACTCCTACTCATTGTAATAAAAAATGGTCCGGCCATATCAACACCGACATGTAAAAATGGTTTGGCTTCCGTCACTCGAACGACGGGTAAATCAGCCATTTTAGGAAATGTCCCCTTGGGGTTTAACCTAAAACAATGATTGCATTTTCCTAAGCGAAAACGCACAATATTACGAGCACCAATTATCCAATATCTTTGACGTAATATTGATAAAACTAACGAATGACCTGTATGCAAATTTTGTCTATGACATTGATCGATTAAAAGATTCACGAAATGATCGGTTTTCGGTAGAAGCAACGGATGTTGTTTTTCAAAGTCTAAGTTAGAGTTACTCAATCTCCCGCCCACCCTAATTAAACCGTCTTGCAAAAAAGGGCTTAGCGCGCGAAGATGAGGGGAAACTAACCTTTGTTTTTCTAATAACGACAATTCCGAACCAAAATGCTGCTTCTGAACTAATTTTACCAAAGTTAATTCAGCTTTCTCTAAATCGTTCGCAGTAATTGCACCTGCTGACGATAAAATTTTTAGGAATCGTAACACATATACTGTTGATCGAACTAATTTGTTCCACGAGGAACAACGACTAATCAAAGTGTACAAAGGGTGATTATGATTTGTCACCACGAATGAGACTACTCTTTGTTCGGGCAAATTTGAAGCATTCAGTGCTGAAATCGATTTTATCGGCCATTCTGAAATGTCCTGTGTTAACCAATCTGGCCCATTTGTCCAATATTTCATGGCCATAAACTGAGAAGGCATCATACCCCGCGAAAGGGAATCACTAACATTATTCTGCCCATCAATATGAAACCAATTTTGCGACATAACTAATGTTTGGATTTGAGCTACTCGGTTGGCAACAAATGTTTGCCATTTGTACGGAGGAGCTGCTATCCAGTTAAGAGCTACCGTTGAATCAGAAAGAGCGTATTCTCTATCTATCACAATTCTAGAGCTGAGTGTAGTTTTTACCAAATGTAAAAGCTTAGCTAATAAATTCGCCGCACACAATTCTAATCGCGGTATGGATTGAACTTTCATGGGCGCTACTTTAGTCTTTGCACAAATTAAATTAACAAAAATCTCATTATCACGAATTGATCTAAGGTACACCGACGCGCCATATGATTCCAAACAAGCGTCACAAAACCCAACTAATACGACTTTGCTATCTCAAAAAACTCCCAAATGTCTTGGAATTTCAAATTTATTTAACAGTGGCAATTCGACGTGCACCTGTTTCCACTGATCCAAAATTTCTCCATTGGGAACTTCGTCCCAATCCAATTTGAGGATCCACATTTTCTTAACTAATAGTTTCATTAACAATGTAATGGGCGCCAAAAAACCTAAAGGGTCAAATAATCTTGCAGTGGTGGACAACATATTACGCTTGGTACAATCTCTAAACTCACTTCGAACATCAAACGTAAAATTATCCGAATTAGGATACCACTGAAGACCTAAAACCTTCAATCCGTCATTATCGAAATTTACTATTTTGGGTGAACGTTCTATATCCGGAATTTCTCTAAGCATTTCTTCCGAGTTGACTGCCCACTTTGTGAGTTTAAAATTTCCTGACCCAAGTAAACTAACTAATTGTTTGTACAAAAGCTTAGCTTCGTCTAACGAACTAACACTAGATATGTAGTCATCCACAAAGAAATCCCGTTCTACTATCTGGGCTGCCTGTGGGTAATTTTCCGCTTCATCAGTCGCTAACTGTCTGAGCGTTCTGAGGGCTAAAAACGGAGAGCTTTTTACCCCAAAACTAACTGTATTCAAAGAGTAAGTTTCTAAACTTTCCTCCTTTGAAAAGCGCCACAGGATTTGCTGAAACCGTCTATGGTCAGCTTGCATACCTATACGTGAATACATACGACTAATGTCTGCAGTGAATGCAATAGGAAATAATCTAAAATTCAAAAATACATCAAATACATCTAATTGTAACTTTTCCCCTGTGTACAACAAATCATTTAGGGACAATTGCGTAGTTGTTTTGCAGCTAGCGTCAAAAACACACCGAATAGGGGTAGACACACTATCAAGTTTCAACACAGCGTGATGTGGAATAAAATAATTAGGAGTATTGAACTCCGCATTTTCCATACGTGACATGTATCCCTCCTTTAAATATTCTCTAATGACCGCGCAATATTGCTCCTTAAATTGGGGAAATTTTTCAAATTTGTTTTCTAACAAATGAAATCGCTTTTTTGCCAACGAATAAGAATCACCTAATTTGGATGCGTCAAACCTAAACGGCAAAGCCACTACGTAACGACCTGAGTCTTCACGCTTAACAGTCGCTGAGTAGATCTTCTCACATTCCAAATCTTCAGGATCCCTGAATTTTTGTTGAGGAATATCCTCCAATTCCCAAAATTTCGCTACTAATTTATCTAACGAAGTTTCAACCGTTGTGTGAAACGATTGAAAAGACCTTGAACGACCTGCTACAACAGGAACTGATCCCATTATGACGTAACCTAATTTTGTTTCAATACCAATAGGTGCATGTACTGAACCAACGACTTTACGTGAACCTAACACTAATGAGAATAATTGAGCACCAAGGATTCCGTCTATGGGCCCTGGTTCTCTAAATGTCTCGTCAGCCAATGGCAAATGATTCAAATGGGTCAAATATTCGCTCGGAATTCTAAAATCCGGAAGTTTATCCGTTATTTTTTCAACTAACAAAACATCTATTGAATATCCAATATTCGGATCCAAACACGACGATATAACAGTTGTGGCCTCTCCGTCAATTGAATTACCGCGCACGCCTATGCCTCGAACCGACCCATCACTTGGGCGTATTTTTAATTGAAGTAATTTGGCACTTCGCGTCGTTAGAAAATTCGCTTGACTGCCTGAATCTAACAAAAATCGAATTTTATGTGGGGTACCTTTTCTATCGCAAATATTAACAACTACTGTCGATAACAAAACTGTTGATTTAGTATTCGAAACTGCATCAACAGTGGAACAAAACGAAGCAGTGCTAGTTTGATTTGAATTTCCGTCCGGCACCGGCGACGTATTCTCAGTAACCGGCTTAGCTTTAACAAAATGTAAAGCCTCTTCTACACTATTGGCCATGATGGGCGAATACTGATGGGCCATGATTGTCTCCATCATTGCGTACCTGTCCACACGATCGTTCACGTCTCAGTTGTTAATTGTCTTCTGTCCGATATGGATATAGAACCGCTAGCAGCTGTCGCAATTTATTTAATAAGTGTTTATAAACATTATATAAATATACATAATAAAATCGTACTTAAAAAAAAATGGAGGCGAAGGAGGTGGTGGATGCTAACTATACATCGAAATAGAACAAGGTAAGTTATATACAAAAAAAAAAAAAATGTGGAAACCATGTGGTGTTTTGTAATTAAACTGTATGATTTTCAAATAAATAATATACTTTTCTTTTTCCGTGCTTTTAAACATACAGTACATATTTGTTTTTACAGACACACTATGAACAATCAGCTCGCTGAGCTTCTAGCAGAACCATCTGGAGAATTCGATAACTTTGTTCGCATGTCTATTACCGACTTTGAATATCTTGTACAAAAGGTTTCCCCACTAGTTGCAAAACAGAATACCAAATGGAGAGATGCAATACCAGTGAAAATACGACTTGCAATCACATTACGATTTTTAGCTACTGGAGACAGCTACAGAAGTTTGCATTATACGTTTAAAGTATCTGCTCAGATTATATCCAAAATAATTCCTGAAGTATGCTTAGCTCTCAACGTGGTTTTAAATAATTTTATTAAGGTAAGAAAATAAAACAATTTTCATTCAAATGTGCAAAACTTTAATTAGTATTAGGTGGTACAAATTATTAATAATCTTTGTTCAATTCTGCATCATAACACGCTTGGGAAAGAATATCTTGAGATTGCGTTTCATAGTAGGTTTCTTGGGAAACAGTTGGGAAAGTAGTTGGAGATGGTATTTGTAATATGGGTATTTGGGGGGATTGTTGAGATTGGGGAACATACATTATTGGAGACGGAGCTTGGTTGATAACATTTGGAGGTGATTTTATAGAATCCATTGACTGGGCAGGTGTAAGTGGAGTGGAAGGATTGGAATAACTTGCATTTGTAGAGCTGGGACGGGAACAACTAGTGTACATGGATCGTGAAGATGATGGACGAGAAAGTATGATTTGGGATGGTGATTCTGTAGACACAATTGTACGGTGACGCTTCTTTAGTAGCAAACCGTCGATTTCATACATTATCTCTTGTCTTTCTATTTCTGAAAATGATTTTAATTTTTTTGCGAGAAGCCTGCCATACAAATCGGAGTCATCTTCACGCTCATCCTTTTTTTTCGTGTTACTTAACACATTGTTAAGTGTAGTTAATGCAGTGTTCATCTGTGCTTGGGTCTCCTGCAATTCCACAGGTCTCTGGCTACGTCGTCTTTGTACAGGGATTTGTACTGAAGACTGAACACTCTGATTATAATTCTCCTGACTTTCGTTGGGATTAGACCCTTCATTTTCTAGGAATTCCTGTAATAAACAAAAACATATTATAAAATGCTATATTATTTAAATTTGTCATGTCATATTATAAAATACTATATTTTTATTTTTCAGCTTCCTACTACGGAGAATGAATGGCTCACTAAAGCAGACAAGTTCCCCTTCCCTCATTGTCTAGGCGCGTTAGATGGGAAACACGTAACCATACTGCCACCATCTCAGAGTGCATCAGATTATTATAATTATAAAAGAACTTTCAGCATTGTTCTTTTAGCCTTAGTAGATTACGATTACTGCTTCATGTTTGCTGAAATAGGTTCCAAGGGACGGATTAGTGATGGCGGAGTATTTAGCAACAGCGTATTATGTGAAAAAATGTCTACGGGAAGTCTTAATTTACCGCCACCTAATTCACTTCCAGGTAGTGACATTATTGCGCCCTATGTGTTTCTGGGAGATGGAGCGTTTGCTTTAAGTACACATTTAATGAAACCATTCCCTGGGTACCATGCTTTAGGCACCCCTGAAAGACTATTTAATCAAAAACTATCTAGCTCTCGGGTTGTTGTAGAAAATGCATTCGGAATTTTGACTTCCAAATTCCGAATTTTTAAATCAGCCATACCGTTGTGTCCTGTTAAGGCTTCTGTAATCACTATGACATGTGTTTTATTGCATAACTTTTTAAGAAAAAGTAAAACATCTAGATTAATTTATAATCCGCCAGATTTTGCAGATACATTTATAAACGGTGAGTTAATCAGACCAGGTTCTTGGAGAACCGGACAGAATGATAATAGTCTATTATCTCTTGAATCACTGCCACGTAGGGGTGCAAATAATGCAATACAAATACGATTAGATTTTATGAATTATTTTAATGTACAACGTAATGTGTCTACAGAAATGTGAACGGCATGAAACCGTAAAAATCTGAGTTTTTTACAAGTAGATTAATTAACTAAATGTTATCTACTTTATATATAGGTAATCAAATTGTAACCAATAATACGATTAAAAAAGTCAAATAAAAGTAAATATAATGAGTTTTATTTACCTCATCCTCCGTGTTTAAAATGCTTTTACATTCGTAGACATTCGTCAAGAAAGCAGCCAATACATCATAATAAATCCATATGGGTTTGAAGATGTCCTCCTCTCCAGCACCAGATTTAATAGAAGCTAGTACTTTTTTATGATTCATACGGAAAGCCGCCATCAAGGTTTCTTTTTTTCTTTTTAATTCTGCAGTAGGGATAGATATTGCATCGGCAATTCGTTTCCATGCATCATTTACCTGTTAAAAAAAAAACGTTTTATAAAAAAAATAAAACCGCCTTCAAAAAAGTCACTAAAAATATGAAAATAACAAAATTTTGAGGTTGGCGCCAATTTAATTGTCTTTTAAAACTATCTATGTACTTATTCTTACTAAATTGGCTCTGACCTCAAAATTTTATTTTCTCATCTTTTTAGTGATGATTTTGAAAGCGGTTTTATTTTTTTATAAAAAGTTTTTATTTCTCACTTTTTAGTGACTACAATACATAGTTTACACATTATTAACCGATTTATTTCTTGATATTTGATTACTAAAAAAACACTGAACCGATTTAAACACAGATTTTGTGGGAGCATTTCGTAACCATTCTGAACTCGATGGCGTCGAAATTATTGAAATCGGTTCACAACTGGCGGAAATATCGCGGAATATACATAAAAAAATATTGATATACTATTAATAAAATCAAAACTACTGAACCGATTTAATTGACAATTAAATGGGGCCAATCCGGAAACATTCTGAACTCAATGGCGTAGAAATTTTTCAGATCCGTTCACCACTGGCAGAGAAATCGAGTAACATACCCACAAAACAAATCATACAAATTGAGAGCCTTGTTTTTTTGAAGTCTGTTAAAAATAATAAAATTTTGAGTTAGGCGCCAATTTAAATTTTTTAAATACTTACTCATATTAAATGGGCGCCGACCTTAAAATTTTATTATTTTTATCTTTTCACTGTATTTTTTAAAGGCCGTTCAGTTTTTTTACAAAAGATTTTATTTTTTTTCCTTTTTAGTGACTTTGCAATACTTTAGTTGTACGTTATTAACTGAGTTATTTCTAGATATTTGATTACTAAACAAACTACTGAACCGATTAAAAAAAAAATTATGTGGGACCACTCCGTAAATATTCTGAACTCAACAGCGTCAAAATTATTCAAATAGGTTCTCAACTGGCAGAAATATCGCGGGACATACATACATAACAATAAAAAATGCTTGGTTCACACGTGACAGTCCATATCGTGAAAACTACTGAACCGATTTTGATAAAACTTGCATTCTTCCCTAAGCTGGAAGATACCTAATCCAATAAAAAAAGAATTATTGCAATTCGATTTCTAGTTTCTGAGAAATCCTACGACAAACATACATAGATTTATGAAATTTGGCACACACTCATATAGACTTTACATATTAATTATCAGTATTATGCAATTCCAACAATCTTACAAACATACGGGTCAAACTAAGCACCTCCTTTTTTTAAAATCGGTTAATAAGAAAACATGTTTAGTAGGCCCTTACGGGAAAATGAAAACAAACCTCGAGAAAAATAATTATTATAGGTACTTACAGCGTTTTTATCTTTATGATATTTATTTTTTGGGTTCCATATTGCGGGCTCATTTCGATAGATTTCAATAAATCTGTAAGTTTCTTCTGAAGACCACTTCGCTTCCGACATTTTAATTGCGTACTTGTAAAAATCAACACACAGAATTTACGTCAAAGGCAGACATCCACACCGTACCGTAAACAAATATGAACTGAATAATTGGCAATCGTGTGGATACTCGCACAATCATGGCCGCGAACTTCCTTTGATGATTGTCCGAAAAACCGACACAAAGGCGATCACACACAATCATCACCAATCATGGACAATTACAGGCGATTATGCCCTCCACACGTTCGTGATGGCCTATAATCGCCCATGATGGCCAATGGTGTAGAAGAGGCATAAGAGACTATTGTGTCTGAATTTGCACACTTTGCACGATAACGAACTGTCGCACGAAGCAACTTTGTGCATTCCGAAACACAAAATACATAAGTTATTTTCTTTGATTAATTTATACCTGTCAAAAGGCGATTTTGATATAAATTTACTACATCGCGATACGTCATGTTGTGTCGATTGACAAACAATGCATTTATTGTTATTTCTATCATCTTTTGCAAAAAATGATTGAGTTTTTTGTTTACTACTCGACGACATTGTATATATATGCGCTTGTTCTTTTATAAACTCTAAAATTTCCTTATATTTGTGTATGGTTTTCTTTCTACGACTATTTTCAAAAAGGTTTCTAGTATCAGGATCTAATTTACTCCACAACAAATACGCGTAGGTAAAGTCCAACAAATCATCAATTTGCAATCTTTGCAAAGCTTCATATGCTGAATCGCATTTTTCTAAAATAATATTAAGACTTGCGGCCGACGCGGTTTGCAAGGGTTTAAATTCCAATATCTGTTCCAAATAACTATTTGCTAATGTTCTCGAATTTTGGTATTTTTCAATCAAAGCATTCCAAATTATCAAATAATTAGAACCAACGGGAGCGAGACCTCCACAAATATTTCTGGCTTTTCCCGAAAGCTGACCGACTAAATAACTAACCTTATCCATGTTACTTAATTTTGTATTGTCATGAATCAGGCTTTTGAAACATTCATAAAATATTGGCCATTCTCTAATATTTCCCGAAAATGTAGGGAGTGTAATCTTTGGCAAACGGGGTTCAGTGGAACTTCTATTCGAATTAACGGTCTCTCCTGAATTAATTCCCATCGCTTCTCTAACCTGGGGGGTTTTGGACATACGTAAAATTTCACAAACTAAATCATCAATAGCTTCCGCAGCTTGAAAATTTACGTTAGCCTCTTCATCTAATTGCAATTCAACGTCATTTATGGCGTCTATTGTCTCCAAATACTCCAACTTGGAGCTTTCAAATGACTCAAATTTTGTAATAAAATTCTTTAAGGAAGTTTTATCATCTAAATTTTTACCATAGTCATATAGTTTTTGGATTCTAAGAAAATACATTTCCTTTTTTGCTATTAATCTTTTTAATTTATTTTTCAATTGAGCTTCGGTTTGGCCTGGCATGTTGAAATACTCAATTTAAACAATAAAGCCTTTAAACTAATCGAAATCAATACCTATAGGTATTGTCCAATGTTCTAAAACAAATCTAATCGACTCAACCAATTTGAATCGTGGATACCAAATTTTTACCAACCAACGAAAATTATTTGACTGTCATCAAATCATTCAAATTCTGATGTTATAAATGTTCAAATATTTCCAATCAAATATGAAATTCAATTTATTACCATTTTAATAAATTCCCAATCAATGCGAAATGAATAGTGATCTGTGTCAATTTATCAACATTTAATAAATTTACAATCTATGCGAAACGAACAGTACTTGCGCACAGAATATTATACCACGCACCAACTTGTTACGTTACGAACGTACGAATTACGTCGTAATATAACTTTTGCAAATTTTTGCTTTTAGAATTCTCAAAATATTCCTTCAAATTTCAATTCTTTTTTAAAATCGGACTTGAATATGACCAAAAATGTCAATATGCTGTCTCAATGACTAAAATGATTACTATTCGGCTCGAATAGGACCAAAAATGTTGTGTCCGAATGACCAAAATGTTTGATAACCGGTTAGGACCAAACTGTCTTTGCCGGTATTCTAACCTTTTAAGTGGACTGTATTTTTTAATAGCTAATATTCAGTTAATGATAAAATCGACTTACCAATACGTTGAATCTTCCTTTGATGTTGATGAATTTCAGTTTAGGGGAATGGAAAGTAAAGGAAAACTGAACACTTTTCAAACAATACTGGGTTGAACAAATATCAATTGCGACTTTTAAATCAAAAACTGAATTGAACAAAATTATCAATTTCACTGAACCAATCTCAGTGTAATAAACAAATTGCATTGATCGACTATCAATGCCCAATAATTAAACAAAACTGCATTGACCGAATGTCTCTGCGTTACTTATTCAAACGAATATCGAAATGCTACTCACTACTAAATCAAACGAACTGATTCATTGCAAAGTTAAACAGCAACTCAAATCAAACTTGCAATCGTGAGAATAAAAATATTGAAATCTTCCCATGACACAATTGCCATCTATTGAAAATAAATAAAACCAAATTCTATACGCACAGTGGCGTCAACATACGATATGGGCTATTTTGCTTTGTACTATGGACAAACCAGTCTCGTCCACGTTAAATATACGGTCTGCCTCATATTTTTTCTTCTCATATTCCATCTCAAGAATATCAAAAAAATTATTCACGGATTCTGCATTGAAACTGCTGGCCCTTGAATATGATGTTCCAGTAGGTTTTCGAATAGACAATGTTTGATTATGACGTTGTAGGAAATGGTCCAGCCAAGCACGACCAGCCTCTGATTTGTTGCCAAATGGATGTTTTATTCCATTTCTTACAGCCAGTTGGTAAGCCATTTTTTTCACGTCACGGCGAGTAAGCCCGTAGTATTTGCTTTCCATAATGAGCAAATATTTAACTAATTCATCTTCAATTTTTACGGGAAGGACTGGTTTCCTACCCAGCTTTTTTTCTACAACTTCTTCGGCTGTATATCCTACATCATGTACAAATCGCTGAAGAGTTGTTTTGGGCACAGCAAACATTTTTACTGCTTTCTTGAGTCCCATTTTCTTGGCACGAACCATTTTAACAGCTTCAGTCATCGCTTTCTTGTCCCACGTTTTCCTTTTGGGCTTGGTTTTCGGTGATAGTACCTTGCGAGGCATATCGGAATCTGCAATTTAACATAGATATTCTGAGATTATGTAGTGCTTGTAATATGGAACCCTTGCATATAATATGGAACCTGGTTCCATATTATCATCATCTGAGGGTTCCATATTCACAAAATTACATGTTGAAATACATCGCTTGGCATATTGTTCAAAAGTTCAATAAGTGCAATTTAGCTGTTAAGTTTTGACAGAAAGGCTGTATTTTGGATGGTAAAGCTATCAGACATCAAAGAATCGCATGCTACTCACCTGTATGTTAACATTAAATAACACAAACAAAGTTTTATTTTTCAGTTATAGACATAACCTCGCACTGTTGAACTTCTACTGCGTTCTATGCACTGCAATTTCCCACACAACTTACCTTTTGGGTAGCAATTACTATTTAGCTATTTAGAAGGTAGATGTCACTACAGAATCATTATTAACTAGGGGTTCCATATTACCAGCAGGGTTCCATATTACCACCTTTTCCTATACAATTTTCTCTATGAAATGTAGAGTTTTCGTGCTCAGGAATACGTGGACTTAAATGACGCCAATCATTAAATCCTTTTTGTGCATCAGCCAGTGCCGGCATTATTTGCTTAGTCGAGGAAGAACCGAAAAGTATACATGGGAAACAAAATATTGCATCTCTTTTTTTACTGTAAATCAACCAAGGCCTTGGTACCATCTCGCCATTGCTCATCTTTTTTGTAAACCAATGCATATGAAATTTTCGTCCTGCGTCTTCAGTTGAAGAAATATTTTGACTACCTTTTCCTTGATCAGGACCTTTCTCAACAAGGAAACAACGAATGTGGTCAGTTAATGGTAACCATGAAACAGGATCGTTTATGTCTAACTGGATCTTATCAGTTGCAGTTGCTTCTTTAATTTGAATTTCAGAACTTGGACTAGTGGTGATGGGCAAGGTCAAGTCTTGCTGGAATGGGCTGACTGGGCTGTCTTCTTTATATTCTATCTTTAAATTGTTTCCAGATCTAGTTCCAGACATACCAGGGTGGGCCAAAACGTCATTATTGGACACATCTTCCTGACTGTTTTCTGGTTGTGTGACTGTCCACTTTCGTAACGTATTTCCCATTTTTTTTGCTTCCATCTCTCTCACGCGTTTTCTCTTACGAAATTCAGAACCGGATGGACGTTTTTGAGACATGTTGTTTGTTATAGCATGCGTGCTTACCTTACGGTAGCCGGCAGGTAATATTTCTGAAAGAAGAATCGCTAATCAGGCCTAGTCTAGTATATACGAGTAGTTCGGAACTCAACACAAGTACCTGTCTATATGTATACTTGTGTGTCGAACCGAACTCGAGCATAAAAATGGTCAACATAAAAATGCCACCTAAAAATACCTACTTAGGAAAGTAATAACACTTAATAATAATATAAAGTAATAACATTTACAAGTCATAAATAATGGAACGTTTGTGAATCGTTTAGTTTTGTAAGTCATCCTTTTCACTCTTGTCGAACGATGAATTTTCTATCTATCTCTCGCACGCTAGTGCGTCAGTAACGCCGCACGTAGTTAATGAATAAAATCAAAGATAAAGGGAGGACCAATGAATGTGGCTGACAGCAATGACAGCGTAACGTGAACTATATGTACATCTCCTCAGCTAGATTGACAGATTTGCTTAGAACTTCTAAGTTAGAAGTGGCGCCCTCCAAATGAATATAGACAGAAATTGTCTCATAGTTACGGTATAGGTACTTTTGTTTGTGTATGTAATATTGCGAGCAAGACAAGGTGGATTTATATTTGTTTGATGTGTCGTGACGTGACGCGTCAGAACTGTATCGGTTCCATACATAAGCCATCACAACACAACACGTTACGCACTAGTGTGAACGTTACCATCCTACTAATATTATAAACGCGAAAGTTTGTATGGATGGATGGATGGATGTTTGTTACTCTTTCACGCAAAAACTACTGAATGGATTTTAATGAAACTTTACAATAATATAGCTTATACATCAGAATAACACATAGGCTACAATTTATAAACATATTGTTCGAAATACTAATCCTGCGCAGACGAAGTCGCGGGCACCAGCTAGTACTAAATGTATGAAACCGATACCGTTCTGACGCGTCACGTCACGACACATCAGACAAATATAAAACCACCTTTACAAGTGTTGTTGTTTCAAGATCGCTTGAAAAATGCCATATAGATATAGATAGTACAGAGGGCGCGTCTACACCATATTCGCAATAAAACAAAATGTACCTACTAACTACCATGCATGAAACAAAACTAGATACTGGTCTGGTCATTTCTGCGCCCCTCCAGGGTCTGCGCCCTGTGCCTGGGCACCGCTGGCACCGCCCTAGTTACGGCACTGCACGTCGGCTTACAGTCTGGTGAGAAAGTCATACTGTTTGAAATTTTCTTACCATTTCGTTGTCATCAAATGCTTGAGCCATTTTTATGGCACATTTTTAGTGTATTTGCCATAAGGCAACATACACTATTGGCGTTGGTCGGATGACGGAACCTAGGGGTCGGACCAAAATTTCTCGACGTTTCATAACCTCCTAAACACTTTGGCACCATTTTTGAAAATGTTTATATATATATGTATATATATATATATATATTTATATACGTATATATATATATTTATATACGTATATATATATATATATATATATATATATATATATATATATATATATATATATATATGTGTGCGGGCAATAACTTTCGAAAGAATTAATTGATTTTAACGAAATTTGGTCCACGTGTTGAAATCCATCACCGCAAGAAGCCTATTTAAAATGGGCGTAATCGGGGCATTTTAAGGGTAGTTTTTAGGGGTTGAAAAATGTTTTTGGGCCCCAAAATACCGAAAAAATTCTCAGAATCGTTTCAAAATTGACATTTAACCCTTTAGTAGTAATTAAAAGGTGACCCTAAAATTTAAATAAAATCGGCTCGACAGGACCGGACTTACAAATTTTATGAAAACACTAGTTTACAAATAGTGAATTATTTACTGAAAGTTGTATATAATTTGGTATAGAGGTTCGATTTATAATAATATTGCAATTAAGAAAAAAAATGTTAATTTAAGGGGTGTATTAAGAAGTAAAATTTTTTATTTTGCCCAAAAACCAACTTAAACTCGCAAAATAAAGCCACACTGCCTATATAAGCAAATACACTATATTGTCGGCAGGGTTTTGGCACTGCGACCCGGGTTTTTTAAATTTATTCTCCATCTAAAAATGGCTTCTTTGCCTTTACTATTTCTAAACAAACTTGTAACAATGCAGTTACAAATGCTTCTTGAAATTTTGGTTCTTGATTAAAATAATTCGTTTCATGATCCAGCTGCTTTTTCATTTTTTTCACTAGTGGTATTTTCATGTCTCGCGTGTACGAATGATACTTTTTTCATGCACCAAATTGTACCAATTTCAGTTCATTTCCCCGAATGTTTATAATATTTGGCGTCCCACCTTCCTGTGGCTGTTGTTCTACAGAAGAAGGCGTATATGATGAATAATGTGATCTTGCATCACTATTATGTGAATAGGAAGAATGTGGACGAGGCGAATATTCCACTAAGTTTTTAGATTCTTCTTGGGACACCGATGAAAATATGTTCGTTTTAATATTGTGTTGAGATAATGGCGGCAATCTTTTTGTAGTCTCGTACATACTAATAAAAAAGTGAAAAAGTGGATCATTTTTAACATTGCTTATGGTGAAATCATTACTGGTGTCAGTAAGCGCTCCCGTTCTTGCTGTCTTTTAGCTACTCTATGTTCATGGTCTTCAATCGATTTATTTAGTAAGTCATTTAAAGTGTTCTTTTTGTGTCGTCTTCTTTTATTTCCTTGATCAGCTGTTGTACCAGTAGATTGTGATTCAGGGGTTTCATCAGTTTCTTCAACTCCTGATTCTTGAATGTCCGTATCATTAACATTTTGTTGAATGTCGTTTTCTATAGTATTTGAATTACCATGAGATGATTCGTCATTTAGTATATCTTCATTAACATTTGTGTTACTTGGCCTATTTGCCATATGCGGGATTAAAAACGCCATATTTTTTTGAAAGCGTCATGACTTTATATTAACAGCCCCTGATCCACTTTTCGGTTTTAAAATTTTCTGCCGACGAAGCGCATCTCGGTGATTGTTTCTCAGTTTTTCCCAAGATTTCTTGGCTTCACTTCTGCAATAAAATTAGTCATCATTAATAATCACGACTATTTAAAATATAATAAATGAATTTTTTTCGTCTTTACAGATTTGTCGCGAGTGGTAACTCGTATCGGAGCATTGCTTATAGTTACAGAATGGGAGAAAGGACTGTCTCAAATATTATAACCAAGGTATCTTCATCTATTTGGAGGAACATGCAACATATTTACTTGCCGGAACCTACACTGGATATATGGGAAAAAAATGCCGTCGATTTCAAAAATATATGTGCGGCGGGGCTTAGAGGAAAGTCGCCCTCGACTTTTTGGCTGAAGTGTTGTTGAAAGGATCAGGTTCTGAGGCGTGTCCAGGGGATGATCGCCGGCCTGGCTTGTCCTTGCGTATAAAGCCCTGTGGATCGCTTTTTTGAATTTCCAACAGAAATAGCAGATGCTAATAACAAGCATTATATATAGTGCGAAATAATGAAAATTGATTGGTTTTTCACTTATTTCGACGACTGGTTTAAGCATGTTAGCTTGATTGTAAAGTTTGTATAAATCTCCAAGTGGAACTTTTTCCAAGCTAAGTTGTTTGCTGTTTACATTTTCATCAGGTTTTATGACAATATTTGGGAATATAATTTCGTTTTTTGTTCTTGTGATGATGTTATTTTCGTAGGTTGAATGTCGTATGGAGAATTTACAACTTTTTGGAAGTTTTAATATTTTTTTTTTTTTTTTATTAAAGAACAACAACAGGTGGATCGACTTCTAAATCATTACTACCTTTCATATATAATAATACAAAAAAATTATAAGTAGAAAATTACAATTGTCCGTTGTATACAGGAAGTATGAATAGCACTTTGCAGAATTTTGTTACTGTTTGATTGATTTATAGTGTTTGGCTTAAATTGTTTTTTTTACAAAGTTTAATATTTTGTCTGTAGACAATTTTTCATGGTGTTGCATTCTTTCGGCAAGGATTCGGGATTTCGCAATAGTTTCAACTCACATAGGGTCGTACTGTGATACGTATATAGGGGTTGAAACATCTTACACACCCTTAAATTAGCACTACTTTTACAACTAGTCATCTGGTGTTCAGTGAAAGTTGTATAAAATTGTTTTGATTTATTGACACTGATATATTGGTAGTTCGGCTGGACAAACACATAATCGAAATTTCTAAGGTGCTTAGGTAATGGCAAAGCGTTATACAGTGTAAATTCGTGACTCAACACCAGTGGTATCCCTAGTATGTAAATTAGTTTACCTTTTTTGAAAAAAATATTTAAACTCATTAATTGATAGTACTCATGTATATTATCTAATGCTAAATTTATTGGAAATATTACGCCTTTGGGGATGAGTCTCTGTACCCTGACAAGCTCGTTATACAAATTCAGCGGTGATACAACGCTCGGATGCACGATTCCATTTTGGGCACTCGTAACTGCATTTATTAAGGTTTCTAACTCGTATAATAATTCACTTAAGACTACATTAAATTGAGACATATGTCTTGCTAGTGCCCCCGCGAGTACTTCGGAATTGAGTGCATTCGTCGTTTTATCAGCGTATTCCCTTAAAGCTATGAAATTATTATTAAAATTAAATTCATTCTCTTGAATGGTTTGCAACGTGTCATTGATTATCACCAAAGTTTTTTGATCAATTTTACTATTTCTCTCATAAATTCTCCATCGTCAGCATCTAAGTCTATTTAAATGACATGCAGCAACTATCATAAAAATAAATATAAAATTAAAATTTATAAAATGCATATTGCTACTTTGATATTTAATTGTAACCCACTAAATGACAAAAAAAAAAACAAAATAAAATCTATTATTGATATAAAAGAAAAATGAAAAATAAAAGACGTTTTTCTAAACCACACGAGTTAGACGCGCACAAGATTGCTTATAAACCACAACAAAGTTAGCCACTGATTTTTTTTTGTTATATTCACTAAACCACTTTAATCATTAAGTATTTCAGTTTTTGTTTTAGGATAAAAATACTACGTTAATATAAACACTTACACTTTCGTCCTTGTCGACTGTTTTTGATGCTGCTTCAGCTTTAATCTCTACACTATAAAAGTAATTCGTCCGAACAGTGAAAGTATCTGTAGAGTTAGTTCAGTCGTTTCCTCAGATTCGACGGCGTGTCTCGTTATGCCGGCTAGCGACATTCTACGTCCAGGATTTACCTCGTGATTGCCAATACTTCTTCGTTTGACAATCGAGACGACTGACCCAGTATCAATTATCAGTGTCAAAATACTTCTTCCTAATTTTGCGGTTATAATATTCGGCACATCTTGAATCTCAGTATTCCATACTTGTGGTATAATTAATCTCGGCGTCTTGGCGAACCCTGGCCCTCGGATCGAAGCACATCTGGGGCGGGTTGAAAGTTTAAATGCGTTGGTCGTCGGTTCATATGCTGCTGATTGGTAGTACTTCTTCTGACTTCATTTCGGCGTTCTCCCATCGGCGGTTGTTGTCTCCTACATTGGGCTTCTCGGTGGCCTGGTGTTAGACATCTCCGGCAAGACATTGGACTTCTGCATTGGGCAGCGAAGTGCGCTATCCCCAAACAATTGTAACATCTGTTGTGATCTTCTGGTCTTCGCTTCCTCGGTGCTACGGGTTGACGGTTGACTGAAACACTTATAGAGTTTCTCCCGAGTGTGTGAGCGTTTGTGGTCAATGCAGCTACTCTTCCGACTGAAACACTTATAGGGTTTCTCCTGAGTGTGTGAGCATTTGTGGTCAATGCAGCTACTCTTCCGAGTGAAACACTTATAGAGTTTCTCCCGAGTGTGTGAGCGTTTGTGGTCAATGCAGCTACTCTTCCGACTGAAACACTTATAGAATTTCTCCGGAGTGTGTGAGCGAGTTATAAGTTAGCAACCACAACTTACTTTTTTAAAAAGAATATTTATTATTTATTATTAAAATTAGTTTTGTATTTTTATTATCAAAAATGTATAAACTTAGTAATACAATTTGTTTTTGTTATTACTGTTAAAGTTACAAGTATTATAAAGTATTATATGTAATATATAAATGAATGTTTCTAGACCATTTGCATTGGTCTTTTGTAATGCAATTCTAAAGCAATAATGATTAATATTCTAATGCCAATGCTAGAAGAAAAGGATAAATTTTATTAGATAAGTCAGGTGTTGATTGTCCAACAAGCGTGGGTGTTCCAAATGTGCAGTTTGTGCATAATTATTATACACAGCTGTATGGTGTCTCATGTAACAAGCGTTTGTGGTCAATGCAGCTACTCTTCCGACTTAAACACTTATAGGGTTTCTCGCCGGTATGACCGCATCTATGCCTTTTCATAAAGCTCGGTTGAGCGAACGTCTTGCTGCACACTTCGCATTTCGTCTTCATGTCTGAAAGTAAGGGAGAGATTATTACTTTTCAAATAAACAAAAAGGTGCTTTCATGCTCTTGACGATATAACATTTTTATAACCAAGATCTATCTATGTCGAATAAAAATGTACACCGTAGTCCTTTAATAAAAACTAACGACTCATCACTCAAATGTCTAAATACCAAGTTTCTCGGTGTGGTTATAAATGAAAAAAGTGTAGTTGAAATAGTCATTTCGATTATTTGTGCTGTAAACTTGCTTCCACATGTTATGTATTAAAACAGTTCATTTTAATATTTAAAAAATAGTTTTTATTTTGCATTCTTCCATTGCCATAATATTTCTTTTAGCATAATTGCTTGGGAAGTGTGCAGGGTTTTTAAATTGCAAAACAGAGCCATCCGTGTCATGTTTGATGTTAGTAACAGAACAAGCTGTTGGATATTTATAAAAAGAAAAATTATGACCCTTCCCAGTGAGATGTTTGTGTCAAGTTAAATGAGTTATTTTTAAAAGTATTCTGTATGGTGGTAATGGAACGTTCGTAATTGACATAATTTTCGAAATATATGTCGTATCTTGTGTTAGGTTTGAGAAATTCTTTACATAAATTAATAACATTTTCTTCAAAGTTTTCAGTGGCTATATCGATAGTGTAAATCGCATTGTGCGTAACTCCATTTAGCAAAATTTTACAGGAGAGCTAAAAAACTAGTTTAATTGACAAAAACTAAATTGATTGGGAGGAGATTGGTCTGTATGACTAATTGTCAACTCAGGTGCACTAGGATGGTATAATTTTTGATTTGGAGGATTATAACTACTTTTTTTTTGAAATAATGGAGTTACGCTCTATGCGAATTAATAAACTGATAATAAATTTCTTTTAAGAAAATTAAAACTAGTCTATTTTTCTTTTTTTAATTACAATATCACGAACAAAACTTATGATTAGATAACAAAAATATACCAGTGACTAATTATTAATGATAAACTAACAATAATAAGTGATAGTAACAAAAACATAGTAACTAAAATGCAAAAATTGATTAAGTAATTATTATACTATGGTAGACAAGTCTAGTTATGAGGTAATTGGTCGTAATATGTATGGTAGTCAAGTTCTAGACTTTTCTTCAGCTGCTGTAAATGCTCATATTTTTCCCTTTTTATGGGGATTCGGGCTCTGTACAATGCAGGCAAGGTGTTAAAGTCTACACATTTAAAGCGGCCTACAGACGATCAACTTGGTTGTCAACCTTGTTGTCAACCAAGTTGAGTCTGTTTGCCACAGACGTACCAACAGAGTTGACAACATTAACAAAAACATTACTTTTAAACAAACTTCCCTTCAGACACTATCTCTACAGCATTTTCAAGTTTGATGTGTGATATTTTTTGTCGTGGAGTAATTTAATTTTTTAACTGTAAAATGAGTGAAGAATTGTTATTTCTTATCGTTTATGAATTATGTGAAGAAGAGACCACACAGCAAGTAAAAAAGAGAAAAATTTGGTCAAAGGATTGGTATCAGCAACGAACACATTTTTCTCATTCTAATTTAATGAAGGAATTACGTATCAGTTCACCTATGGATTTTAAAAACTTTCTGAGAATGGATGGTGAAACTTATGATGAATTAGTAAAGAAAGTACGACCGTTAATAGAAAAGCAGAACACCGTTATGCGGGATGCAATTTCTGTGAATGAACGGCTATCAGCGACACTCCGATTTTTAGCAAGTGGACAGAGCTTCCAAGATTTGAAATTTCTTACTGCAATATCTCCACAAAGTCTAGGAGAAATAATAATTGAGACATGTTCTGTTATAATTAAAGTTTTACGGGAATATATAAAGGTAGGTAATAGAAAAATTATATTATTTCAAATTACTTTAAAATACACCTACTTTAAAAATAATAACCGTGTATTTTTATTTGCAGATCCCAAAGACGGAGAAGAATGGATTTCTGTTTCCGAGGAGTTTGGAAGAAGGTGGAACTTTCCAAACTGTATTGGGGCAATCGACGGTAAACATGTGGAAATAAGAAAACCTTATTGTTCCGGTTCTTACTATTTTAATTATAAAAAAACATTTAGCATCGTTTTATTGGCCTTAGTAAACGCGAACTACGAATTTATTATGGTAGAAGCAGGTGCCAATGGTCGTGTATCAGATGGGGGAGTATTTTCAAACAGTGCCTTCTATGACAAATTTAAAGGAAATTTCTTACATATTCCTGATTCTGGTCAAGTACCCAATTTTGATGAAGAAATGCCATTTGTATTTGTTGGCGACGATGCGTTCACTATGACCAGAAACCTGATGAAACCTTACAAAGAAGATAAGCTCTCCGATGAACAAATAATATTCAATTATAGATTGTCTAGAGCAAGACGTATTGTTGAAAATGCTTTTGGTATTCTTGCCTCAAGATTTCGTGTTCTGTTAAATAAAATAAATTTGGCTCCTGAAAAGGCAACCATAATAACGTTAGCAGCTTGTCACCTACACAATTATTTAAGAAAAAAAAATCCTTCCGTATACTTGCGTGGAAGTGTAGATATTGAAAACACAAGCACTGGTGAAATGCAATCTGCATGCTGGAGATCGGATTCCCAACAGTTGACTACACTTCAACCAACTCGGTCAAGAAATTCAAGTTCCGTTGCCAAAGAAACGAGAAATAAGTTTACTGCTTATTTTAATGGAGTCGGAGCAGTTCCGTGGCAATCTACGTACGTACAAAAAAAAACACAAAAATAATTACGTAGGTATATTATGTAATTTTTATTTGTTCTTAAAAAAAAATAATCAAAGAAAGTTGCATTACACAAAATAGAATAAAAACAATTTTTTACAATGTTATTGCTTGGCAATTTAAGAAAAAACGCACAAAAATAATAATTACGTATGGAACATAACACACCTACATATCTTTTATTATAATAAAAAAAATATATGAAATAAATTGTAGTATTTTACAAGATAACATAATTAAATCATTTTTATGTAGAAAAAGTGTTGTCATTTAATAAATCGCGAACATTTCTGTATACACCTGTCCCTGTGGGAATAGTAGTAAAAGTATTTTCCATTTGCGAGGGAAGAGATTCGTAGTAAATAGGAGCAGATGATGGGCTTTGAAGGGGTAGCGGAGTTGAGGATCTAGAGATGTGCGTGGAAGTATAAGGTGTACTGCGACTACTACTGCGAGGTGTACTGACTGTGTCAAGTGAAAGCAACTCCAACTGCCCTAGCACTAAAATGTCTTCTATCGCTTTTTTTGCGTAGATTTGCTGAATTGAAGACAATTTTCGATAAGAAGCAGCCCAGCTTTCGCCGTATATGCTTGCATCGTCCTTTTCTTCTTTCCTTTTGAGATGGCACAACGCATCTTTCAGTAATTCAGTTCTCTCAGTCATCTGCTGTGAAGAGTTTTATTCAGAGTGGGACTCGGGAACGTTAAATTCTCAGTCGATTCCTAAAATAATTTCATTTTTTAATATCGTTAAAAAAATAGAACCTACTGTGAAAAAATCTACTGAAAAAAGTAAAATAATAAAATTTTGAGGTCGGCGCCAATTTAATTACTTACTAAAATCCAACGTCAAAATTTTATTATTTTACTTTTTTCAGTGGATTTTTTTAAAGTTGGTTCTATTTTTTTTTGCTTTTTAGTGGATTAACTGACTTCTTTCTTGATATTATATTATTTGATTACTAAACTATGTTTTGATTGCTAAGCTATGTGCGTTATATATTATATTTTTTTAACCCTAGGGCGGGCGCGCTTTTCAAAATTACAACAGCGGGCGCGCGGCGGCACTGCATGCCGCAAGCAGAAAAAGGTACGGATTAATCATTCAAAACAGCCAAATTTATTTTCTAATAAAATTTATAAAAATAATCGTAATTCTAACAAACTTAAATGAAATCCTTAATGCTAATTTCTCAAAAGTAAAAAATGAAATGTAAATAAAACGTAATTCTAACAAAATAAATCTTATTTTTAACAAAATCAAAAAAATAATATTGATTTCTAATCTTCTTCCTCCTCCTCCACTTGAGTAGGCAAACAATTTTGGCAGGTAACAGACTTAGTGCTGTGTCCCCTACAAACAAAATTTTTGCATAAACTACATGTTACTGTGGTTCTATTGTTCTTTTTAGAACTGCAAACATGGCAACGTCCATTAGGATTTCGAATAACTGCTTCCTCAGGCACTAGACGATATTTTGAAAGAAAGGCTGTTATATCCTTGGGAAGCGTTGATATTTTAGCTCGATCTTTAAGATGATCCTCAAACAGCTCAAAAGCTAATTCAGTTAGGAAAATACGTCTTCTAGGAGGATCAGCTAAAGGCTTAGTATTATTGTATATAATTTCAGAATTGATTCCGGCAATATCAAGCATCCGAAAAAAAATTGCAAGAGGCCATCTTCTAGTTATTCTTTGTGTTGTGTATGATGCACATTTCTGGTCAACTGTATCAACGCCACATTTTGTTCTATTATAATCCAAAATGATTTGTGGCTTTTCAGTGGTCTCGTCAATTTCACCTGGATCGTGCATAGTTGACAATAAAATTACAGCCTTATTCTTTTTGCTCACATATGAGACTAGAGTCATGTTATCTTGAAACCCGAATAGAGTGGATCCTACTTGGCGTGACTTATTTGGTAAAAAATCGGGTGGAATTTCTTTTTTGTTTTTTTTTTCATTGTACCAATTAGCGTTAGTCCATTTTGAAGGAGATATTCGGCTAATGGATAGCTAGTATAATAGTTATCGGTGGTTAGATTTCTATTGGACTTTTTGATAGGGTCTACCAATCTCTGTACAATATCGAATGGCTTATTAGACGTCTTGTAAGGGCCATCAAATTGTGCTCCACAGTATATTTCGAAGTTCCAGGTATAATACGTCCTGCTGTCGCAAAGCGCATATATTTTTATACCATATTTAGCTGGTTTTTGTGGCATGTACTGAACAAAGCCGCATCGACCTCGAAACGGATGAAGCATTTCATCTATAGTGACAAATTCTCCCAAACTATAATTATCCTTGCAATTAGTAACAAAAAGCGTGTAAATCGACCTTATGGCAGCTAATTTGTCAGTCTTCTCACGATCTTTCCTAGTTAGAATACTGTCAAAGCGAAGAGCACGAAGAAGAAAAAGAAATCTCTTGTAACTAAAAAGAACTCTCAATATTAGCATTCCGGTCCCATCATTGGACCACAATTCCAAAGCGTTCACATGGTTTCCTTTTTTTACTGCAATTAAAAAAAGGGCTCCAAATAAAGCCTGAATTTCACTACGGGACGTTAATTTACAGTCCCTTTCTCTCTGGTATGGAAATTTAGCTTTTCTGTTTTCAATATAGATATTGGTACAGGAAACTATATGGTCAATCATATCCGTAGTTATAAAAGCAAAAAATGATTCCAATTTGGTCGAGATATTTTTCGCTGAACCTTTGGATCCAGGCAACACTTTTATTATATTTTTGGCTTTGGTTTTACCTGATGTTGCTGGAGTACTCTTCCAAATATTTTCTTCGTCTTTGGCAAGGTAAAACTGGTAATCACACTCTTGTATTTCCATAAACTCCTGATTTTGGAAATCTTCGTCTCCGGATTGTTCTGATTCACTGTCATAGTCATCTAGGTCAATTTTTTCAGCATCGCCTTCCTCTTCATCGCTAAAGTCTACTACATCCTCGATATCTGACAAATGGTCTACTAGTTCTTGTAATTCTGCGGCCGTTAAATATTTTTTTGAATATCTCTTATCCCTAAAATTAAAAATTAAATTTTATATTTATCGTACTGTATAAAAAAAATTGCAACTCGATAAAAACCAAAACTAATTTTACTTACATGATCGGGCGCGCTGCGGCACGGAATGCCGTCAACTCAACACCTACAAGTTTAGCGCCTCACTGGCAACTAAACAAATCATAAACTGCCGTGAATTGTGCGTAGTAATGTGCCTAATATACTCATTTGAGCATAACGAGACGAACAAAGAGATTTAACCAATAATATTTGCGAAATCTTTAAATTAGTGAAAAAGCGGCATACAGTGCAGATAGCGCGCCCGCCGGAGGGTTAACAATTTCTTAGCTTTTACTTATTCGTTTTATTTTATAAAAAAAACCTTTAAAAAATCTGAAGTTGTACAAGTTAGGTATAAACTAGTCTTGGGCGATTATGAATGATATAATCGAAATATTTCGATTATGGCCAAATAATCGATCATTCGATTATGTTAACCGAGATATCATTCGTTTGAAACGATTATTGTTAGCGAGATATCATTCGCTTCAATCGATTGTGAGATATGAAATGTATGTGAATTAATCCCGACATATATCATATTATATCATTCGGTTTCTGCATTTGCGTGCACTGAAGAGTGGGGGTACTTTCGTTTGTTCTGTGTTGTACAGTTGTACTGTTTTGGCATTCCAGTCTCCCAGACTCAAGTAGACCAGTCATTGACTGCATTACTTAAAGTTAGAGCGGCGGCGTATCTTTTGAGATTACGTGTATACGGTACATACATTTCTCATAGTGACCGGTTATTAACTTATTACTTATTATTCACTGTCACTATATTACTACAAAAGCCGTTGCAATCATAAAACAATATTTGTCAATGCCCGATATATCTCGCTCTTCCAATCCCCTTATTTTTTGATCAGAAAACAAAAATTTGTTTCCTGAATTATACGAGCTTCATAAAAAATCTCTCTGTGCGCCAGCTACCTCCGTGCCTTCCGAAAGGATATTTTCAAAAACTGGTGTCATTACTAATGCAAGGAGGAACAGACTCTCACCCAAAAATTTAGATTATATTGTTTTTTTAAATACAAATCTATGAGTTATAATTAATTTATAATAATAAAGAATTCGTTTTATTTTTGTATTGAATCATACCAGCGATTCCATTATTAATGTGTTTTGTATTAACTATTAATCCCGACACAGTACTATGTCGATTGTCGATTATGAATTATCATACATCATTCGATTATGGCAACCGAGATATCATCATACCATTCGATTATGCTTAGCGAGATATCATTCACATGATTCGATTATGCTTAGCGAGATATCATTCGATTATGCTTAGCGAGATATTCACATGATTCGATTATGGTTAGCGAGATATGAAATGTATGTATGTCGATTGTCGATTATGAATGATATATCATTCGGTTCTGCATCTGCACACATTGGGAAGTCTGTTGCACTGGAGGTGGGGGTGCTTTCGTTTGTTTAAACCAGGGGCTCCCAAAGTTTTTCGTAGGCGGGCCAATTTGATATTCCCGATTTTTTTGGCGGGCCAAAAAAAAAAGAACGTAATAAAATCAAAACCAATGCGTAATAACTAGACTAGACATACTACAATAATTTTTTAAATATAAAGTAAACAATATTTTATTCATACAAACGCGTATGGTTTAAGTTCTGTAATAATTTTTTAAAAATATTAAAATATTTTATTGTATCTTATTTGTAATATGTATTATTTATTTTACTATTTACTTATTTATTTTTTAATAAAAATATAATATATCTTATCGATATCGCGGGCCGAATTCACAGGTTTTGCGGGCCGCATTCATAATCGATAATTCAAATCATTCATAATCGATAATTCGAATGATCATTATTTCGATTCATTCGATTATTGAAATGTATCGATTATGCCCAACACTAGTATAAACCTAATCTGATACAACTGATCACATTAAAAAAATTTTTTTTTTATAAATTTAAAACGAATAAGTAAAAGCTAAGAAATTGTTAAAAAAATATAATACCTATATTATGTGCCTACGTAGATCGACATTTCTATTAGGAAATTCGCCAAAAACATAATATATCTAACATTATGATATACGAGTTATACTCAATTTTGTTTACACTCAAACTGATACACTCAATAGGTAGTAACTGAGCTACTTACATCTGTTTCCTCTATTTCTTCATCCAAATCGATCGTAGATATTCCACGAAGTTGCGTTTCGTGGTCTCGAAGAAACTCAAGTTCCTGGAAGTACCATAGATTTGGTACATATACATCTTCGGTGCCAGCTCCAGACTTTTGGCTGTCTTCTAATTTTTTGAGCTCTCTTCTAAAGCGTGTTCTGATATTATTCACTCTTTTCTTCAAACTGTCTATATTCGCATCATTTTCAATTCCTTGGTATATTTCTAATAGTTTTTCCCAAGCAATTTTTTTTTTATTTCTGTCTTTAAATATCTCAGATTTTACCTTCCACAATTCTGGTAAATTCTTGTAACATTCAAAAAAGTCAAGCCAAGGTTGACTTTTGGCTATATTACACATTTTAAGACAGAACACTTTTTAAAAATAAAAACTATAGTATAATTTCGAGCAGACATGTGCATGCAACGGTAGTTATAAAACGAATGTTTATAATAGTTGTCAATCTAACCACAAACGCTTCAACTTGGTTGCCAACATTGGGCTCCTCCCACGAAAAATCAAAACGTTTTGATTTTTACTCCAACCTGCAGACCAACATCAAATTTCACCACCAACCTATCTACAGACGTTCAACATGGTCTTCAACATTGCATGTTGACAACAAGGTTGACAACCAAGTTGGTCGCCTGTAGGCCGCTTAAGGTCAAGTTGTATATTTTGAAGCATTGTAATCCTAATGTCGCACATCCTCTAAAAAACTGTCATATCACAAAAAAAAAAGGTTTTGAGAAAAACGCGTTTAAAATTTTTTTTTTACTTTATTTATGATACTGCTTACTTCATATTGTTAATTTTTAACTTTTTTTAATTTTAACTAATGTGACATTTATTAAGTTTTTTGGAGAATATAAAATCAAACACATTGATAAAATAAATCTTTATTAATTAAAAAAAAACTAAAAAATGTTCCATGATGTGACTCTTTTACACATTTTATAGAATATAACGGAATGTATTATTTCTGAAAAATTAATTGAATATTTGGAAACCTTGCAGGTTTTAAAATTACAAGTGACAATGTGACTTCCTACTAGACAGTAGGAACTCACATCCCTAATTAATTTTACGGATTTACTTAATTTACGAATTAAAGCTGTGAGTAAAAACTGGCATAAAAATTGGGAATGTGATTATTGTTTACCAAAGTTAATAGATCTCTTTTTTTATTTTCTTTGAGTTTAGGTCGACATTTATAAGCCGTTTTAATTTTAATATTTTGAGCATTAATCTGTTTTCGTGTGATTTCGGCTTCTTGAAAATAGTCGTCTTTATAAGAATGTTTATAAAAAACCTTAGTTGGTTCCCCTTGAACCATCTTTAAGACTTTTATTTCAGCAGTTTTCAAATTCTTTGCGTTAAAGCCAATATCTTCTGCTAAACTTTTCATAGAAAAAAAATCTTTGTAGCTCATTTCATTGACGTTGTATGGTTTGCCTTTCTCTTTGGCATTTCGAATGATTTGTGTGTACTGACTGGGGACATAAATGGGGCCAGATCTGAGGTTCTTCTTGATAGCTTTTTCTATGGTAGAGTGTACTGCATCACCCTCATTTTGCGTGTGGCCGGTGATAAGATACTTATGAGTTTTTTTTTTTTTTTTTTTTTTAATACCAACACCAATGGCTTCAGAAGCATAGCCTCATGTACCAGCACTAATTCCAAAAACAAAAACAATAATTATAATATTATAAGCTTACACAGAAATGTTATTAATGCCACAAAATTCATTTAGGAGATCATATATTTCGAAACTTCCAGATTCTAGGACATAACAAATATTCATTGGAGGCACAAGACCTTTTTTGATTAGACGCTGATGTAGTTGGTCGCAATTATTATTTTTACAGGCAAAAAATATATGATTGAGATCACCAACCGAGATATTGTCACATTCACAAAGTGGTGTTTCACGTACACCAATACGGTACAGATGTGCAGGGTAACTAGCATGGCCTAGTCTCATTCTAATCATTTGCACTACGTTCTTTCTATATCTGTTATAATGATGGAACCAGGGCTTTTTTAATGGAACTGGCTGTATCGCAAAAGTATGACGACCTTTTTCTACCGTAGTATCTTTCCAAAACTGTTTCCATTCATTAAACGCTGCATCTTTTGCGACGGTAATTATGTCGTTACAAGGTGTTTTTGTCATAATGTCACCATATTGTATTGCTAATCTAGCAAGTGAATCTGCTTCAACATTTCCGGCAATGTTTGAATGTCCTTTTAGCCACACAATACGTATAATTTTCCCTATATCCTGAAGTTCCATCATGATGTCTATTATTTCATTGACAACGATAGGCTTGCGGCATTTCTCATTCTTTATGATTTCAACACTGCCCTTTGAATCAGTAAAAATAATAATGTTATTGTTGTGTAAATTTTTGCAGTACAGTAAACATTCCTTTATTGCAATCAATTCGGCAGAAAAAATTGATACTATATTATGTAGTTTAATAAGACCGCAATATTTGTTTCTATCATCATAAAAGGCACCCCCAGTACCAGTAATCATCTTGGATCCGTCAGTATACAAATGATGCGTATTGGGCCATATATTTTCAATTTCGTTTAAGAATAAGCGCGTTTTAGTAGCCATCGACAACGGATGGTCCATGAATGGGAAACTAACATTTGTGAACGCCAGTGGAGAAAAATGTGCACTGTATCTATACACAAACTGACTAGGTTTATTACTATGCCACATAATTTCATGATAAGGGATGGAATTGTTGTAACTTATCATAAACAATGGTATTTTTTTATGATCCCAATAAGCCGCCGACTCGATCTTGGTTTTCAAAATATTTAATTTGGCTGTTGTGTTGTCATAGAAATTAGATAGCCTTTTGATTACGAATTTATCACTAATCGATTGCCTTCTAATATACAACGGCATTTCACTAGCTTCAGTTAATAACGCATTTGTAGGTGTACTTGTCATTGCGCCAATACAGATTCTAATTGCGCGATAATGAAATCTGTCTAATTTAATAAGTACCGAATTACTCGCTGCACCATAAAAGATACAGCCATAGTCAAATATCGACCTTATGAGGCTTTTGTAAATTAATAATAATGTATTTGGGTCGGCGCCCCACCACACGCGGGTTAAACATCTCAATAGATTGATGGATTTTTCACATTTATTAATTATGTATTTCACATGTGGTACCCAGGTGAGTTTACAGTCAAGAAATAATCCTAGATATTTAACTACAGCTTTAATCGGATAGCGTACGTTCATTAGCTTCACATGAGAAGGTAATAAAGATAGTCTGTGTCGTGTAAAAACTGCTACTTCAGTTTTCTTAAGAGATAACTTTAAGCCATGGGTATCGAGCCATGCACTGATAGTATGTAATGCGTCATTTAAACTGCTAACACAATCAATGAATTTATAGCTTGAAATATAAAGACAAACATCATCTGCATATTGAGTTATTTGTATACGTGGACTAAAAATTGATTCCAAATCGTGAGTATATAGGGTATATAACAATGGACTGAGAATACTTCCTTGAGCCAACCCTTTCCATGAAGTCTTAGGGCCGTAAACTTTGTTACAAGAACGTATATACAGAACTCGCTCTTTAATCAAATTGATGACTGTGCTACAAAACATGACGGGCAACCCTAATTGTATAAGTTTATTACTAAGAATTTTTATATTGACATGATCATAGGCACCTTTAATATCCAAAAATATGCATAACATATAATGATTGTCACTGAATGTCTTATGAATGTCGGTAATTAACGTCAGCATGTTGTCCATTGTGCTTTGATTTCTGCGGAAACCTGTCTGTGTAACAGGCATTAACGAGTGAAACTCAAGCCACCAAATAAGTCGTTCATTTAAAATTCTTTCAAATGTCTTTTTCACACACGAAGATAAGGAAATAGGTCGATATGACTCTGGGCACTCTGGATCTTTACCTGTTTTGGGAAATAAGAGAACTAGGTGATCTTTCCATACTTCTGGAAATTTCTGTAGGGCAATAAACCTATTAAACAAATTTAAAAGAAGATCTTTGTACTTCTGTGGTAGATTATTGATCATGCAGTATTCAATATTATCACATCCAGGGGATGTGTTGGAGTTTTTCTTTAGCGCTTTATTGAATTCGGCAGTCGATATTGCTTGATTTAGAAAATGATTATTTTCGCTGTTTGTATGTTCCGTTTGAAAAGATATCTGTTCTGGGGTAGAAATTGGGCAAAGAATATTTGAGATATCTTCAATTATATTTGTAGGTATATGTACTTGTTTATTACTTAGATTAATGGAGTGTTTTATGGACTTTACTTTATTCCATATTTCCTTAATTGATATATCCGGTGTGATAGATTCGCAGAAATTACGAAAACTCTCTTTTTTCTTTTTCCGAAAAAAAAGTTTACATTGTGAGCTAATCTTATTATATTTCATGAAGTTATCTGTAGACGATATTCTTTTATAATTTTCATACGCCTGATCCCTCTTTGCCTTCATTAGTTTACACTCATCATCCCACCATGGACATTGTTTTTTCCGGTTACTGCTAGAATTTCTATTTACAGGAATACATTTATCAGCCGTTTCAGATATTACTTTAATGAGGTTAGAATATGCTACAATTGGATCAATTATGGGTATTTCTTGTATGTTGAGTTTTGATAACGTTGATATAAAATTAGCCCAATCAGCCTTATTTGTTTTCCACCTTCTATGTGATTTTATATGTACGGGGTCAGGTGGTTTTAATAATAAGGTAACTACTATCGGTAAATGATCTGATCCTAAAGAACAATCGTCTACTGCCCATTCTGCAATCAAAGCTACACTGGGGGTTGCAATTGAAAGATCTACTGGAGACGGGTTTCTATCTGGAGCTGTTATACGGGTATTGGATCCATCGTTCAACACAACTAAGTTAAACATTTCTATAGTTTCCATAAGAGCAGACCCTTCAAAATTCTTAAAACGACTACCCCATAACTCATGATGTGAATTAAAATCCCCGTTAAGGAGGTATGGACCGTCAAATTGTTCAAATATATTTGCCCACTGCGCGGCTGTGTAGTGGTGATTTGGTGCACAATATGCACACACGATAGTAAATTCATAATCAAAATTCAATATTTTGGCAACACATATTTGAATGTCCCTAGAGTTGGTATCAATTTTTACTTCCCTATATCTAATACTATTTTTTAATAAAATGGCCGATCCTCCTTTACTGTCATGTCTATCTGATCGTATTAAATTATAACCGTTGAAACTGTAATTCAATTCTGACTTAAACCAAGTTTCTGTTATGCATGCAATGTGAATCTGTTTATCGAACAAATAATTCAGCAATGTCCCTTTATTTGATGATAGAGACCTAGAATTCCAGTTAAGGATATTGATGTTATCCATTATTTGATTTATTTAACAAAGAGTCTCTTATATAATTTTTAATACCCTCATCATTTTTTATGTTTTGCTCCATAATATTTTTAATTATACAATAAATAGCTTCAATCATTGATCCGTTATCACTAACTGTTTCACTACTTATTTGTTTGTGTTGAAATCTATACGGATTCGGTGGCAACGGCGCTGCCGGTAATAAATTTTGTCGGGGGTAAGACACCGTAGTGGATCTTAAATGACTTTGATTATCTGAAATGACCTTTGATGTGTTATTATTATTAATACCAAAACTGCTTTTATATGCAGTACTACTGCGATTTTGGACCACCGCGTTCTCATTGTATTTGCTTTGACTAGATCTCACATATTGATTTCGATTATTGCTTATATCTGGAAAAACGTTACTGTCATTAATATTGGGCGTTGGCATACGCGTTACTGTAGTTGCATAGGAATTACCGGTTTCAAAGTTATTTTTAGCTTCAGAATAAGTCACATTATTTTCCGCCATAAACAGTTTTATTTTCTTTTGTTTGGTTAATTCGGGACAACTATTAAAGTTAGATGCATGATTCCCCTTACAATTGACACAGTTGTAATCTAGAGCATCGCCAACTGTGCAATCTCTGAAGGAATGCTCCCCTGCACACTTTGAGCATCTAGCTTTACCCTTACAATTAGCACTGACATGTCCAAATCTCAAACATTTGTAACACTGCAAGACTCTTTGAACATATGGCGCTACCTCACATCTGATTCTATATAAATAAATATGATTCGGCAATGTTTGACCCAAAAACTTCAATACGATCGTTTGTGTTGGAACTAGTTTGGATTCTACTTTCCTAAAAATTCTTTTAGCTTCCCTAACTTCGATATCTGATTCGATAAGCTCTAACAATTCATTATCATCTATATCAACATCTACAGATCTTACAACTCCTTGTCTGTACAATATATGATTTGGTATATAGCATTTTAAATTGAATTTTTCTGCAAAATCGGATTTTAATAAATTGTTGGCAAATTCCCCATTAGAGAATTCAATACTAATTCTATTTTTCCCAATTGACTTTATATCTAGGACTGCTCTACTGAAATTTGTGAAATAATTATGCACTTTTCTGCCAACGGACATTGGATGTAATCTTCCTATATTACCATCGAGGCTTTCGGAATATATAATATAGGGGCCCTTATCGTTTTTAGAAAACATAATGCTATCCCGTTTTTGTTTATTTTTATCTGTGGAAACATTTTTATTAACAACATCACTTTGTATATTATTGTCATCGCACTCTTTAGTTTGGGTATGCATATTATGGCTACTCTCTCTAGAAATGTCATTCGACTCGCAAAGCGGGGTATACGATTGGGAGCAAGTTTCATCACAATCCATTACAGCCGATACTTTATTTACATTTTGTTGAATTTCTGTAGATAATTGTTTTTTAATTAAATTAATTTTACCTTTATCCTTATTAATTCTACACGATTTTCTGATTGGAGTTGTCGTACAAAACGCGGACTTACGTTTAACCTGTTTATAAGTACTATTTTTACTTTTACCACTCGATTTAATCCCAGATTCATCAGGATCTAACCAATCCTCATCTTCACCATCAGATTTGGAGGCCATAATGGCCTAAAAAATTATGAACCACTTATCACTACCTTTTAAACCACCCCCTAAAACACTTTAGACGCTAGACAACTTAAACTAAACAAAGTATTATCACACAAAATATTTAATTTTGAGAAACACACAATGCGTACACACTCTATGCTTGTCAAAGCGAGAATGTACTTATGAGTTATTGATTTAATTTTGCAGTATTTTATCAAAGCGAATATATACATAGAAAAAATATATTTATTTTTTTGTTGCCCACAGCAATTGTCTGAAAAGAATATGAATTCAATCTCTGGTCCGTCATAATCTGCCATTATTTTGTCAATAAAATTTAGTACGCAAGACCCAATTTCGTCGGCTCCTCTGTTCGCTTCTGCTTCATGCCAGAAATAGCATTCGGTATGATCAGATCCAAGTTCACTTATAGTGAAATTTAGATTATTTAATTTGGATTTATAATAGAAGACAGAAACGTCTCCTTTTGGCGTTTGAAGCACAGCTTGTAGATCATACACTGCGACAACGTAGTCAGTACTAGCTTTAGTTTTATCTTTATTTTTTTCAAGTCTAGAGAGATCTTTTTCCTCCAAATGTGAGATGTACTTAACACGCAATTTCTCTTTTCCAGACTCATCTGCATTTTCGTAGCTAACACACAACTCGCAACGGTCTTTTTTAGGAATGAAGAAACTTATGTTGAATTCGCGATTAAAAATTTTGGCGTACATTTCATAGTGTGCTGCTGGGACACCTTGTTCTATACATTGCTTTTTGTAGTCTGCGTGTAAGTCTGCTATACATTTACCACCATCGATGAACTCACGACTAGAATTTTTTCTGGTATAGTGGCTTTCTATCCGTGGTATAGAATTTATGTGTTCTCTGACAGATTGCTTAATAGATTCATCAACTTTGTGATGATGGCCATGTTTACCTCTTTTATCTGGTTCAACAAAACCTAGTTCTCTCTTCTTAAACACTGTTCTTACAACTCTATCATTGACATCCAATGTAGCCATGAAGAACTTTTTGCATACCCGTATTTGTTCATTATTGACGTTAAAATAAAAGGCGTTGTTGTAGCCGCGAGGTTTTTGTTTTCCCGTAAAACGAACTGCAGGCACAATAGGTTTAGTACAGTTATTTATAAAATTTCGTTGTAGGTTAATATCCCCCAAGTCCCAATATTTAGTAAAAATCTTTCTTCTGTCGTCGCTGTTAATTTTCGCCGAACATTGCATTTTACATTTACTTCCACATGGTGATTTCATGGCCCGCGCCTGAACAGTTTTTTTTGCTTTTGACCTCGAAACATAAGATTGACCGGTATTACGTAGCTTCTTTGCTTTAACACTTAGCCACTCATCAACTCTGGCTATACGTTTTTTACCTTTTCTTATATCACTGTTGTCCTCTCTTTCAGTCAAACTAATATTGTGTTCAACAACTTCATCTTTATCCTCTTGTATAGATTGCTGAATTGGTAGTGATTCAATATTATGGTCACTTTCTAACACTTGCGAGTTATTAATTATATTATTATCTGATGATTGGGGTATACTCTGAATCGCAGACTCTGTAAAAGAACTCGAAGAGTTTTTGGAAGTACTGCTAGAAAAGCTACACGAACTACTGGAACAACTAGACGATCTACTGGAAGAACTGGACTTGTAGTTAGGATCCTTCACTGAATCATCATCATCTTCCGAAAATGATTCATTAGCGGTTAGGGCAATATCTGTTAAAATATTTTCAGAAGGGTTGTAACTGCAATGGGCGATTGGTTCAGTGTCTTCAAAACTTGCATTTTTAACTGTTTTTATTTCTGAAATAACACAATTACCAAGTAAGTAACAAAAAAAATAAATAAAAATTAAAGTCGAATGACAGGAAATGCATACACAACTTACCTGAACATTCAATTGGACGATTTTCTTCTAATGACTTCGTATTTTCTGACACTGATCTAATAACTTGGTCTTCTGTAACAAGTTACTTATTTTACAAAAAATAGTAAGTACCTACGTACATAATATTATTTTATTGAAAAACTTTAAATAACTTTTTTATGCTGAACAACAAAATAAAAAGGTAGGTAACTAAAGTCAACTTAATGAAAAATATATACAAAACTTACCTAAACATTCATTGGGACAGTTCTCTTCTATTGTCTCAGTATTTTCTGATGCTTCAATGTCTGTTGTAACGAGTTGGTCTTCTGTAAAATATAGTGTACTTATTTCACAAAAGAGTAACGTATAATTATTAAAAATACTTAAAGTAAAGTGTTTTATCCTCATTTGAAATATATTTATAACTGTCTCATCCTTACGTCATACCTAATTAATTCAGTCTGATATATCTATAATTTTCAATAAAGGCTCACCTGTGCGATTGTTATCATAATTTTCTTTATTTTGGTTAAGTATTAACTGCAGTATTTTTTTAGCGCGACCAACTTTATATCTGTCATCCATTTTATGCCCTAAAATAAAATATTAAAGAAAATTTTCAGTTATAATGAAATAATAAGTAGTATTAAACTGCTGTACAGTTAAAAGTTTTCCTATAAAACGGCCATAACCCATAATCTAACGGTATTAATAATTCCAAATTTATTAAAAGTACAAAGGTAGAAATGTAAAAAACAGTTGTAAGCTATTTATATCTGTTTTCCATATTCCATGTAAAAAAAAATCTAAAAATTAAGACCAAAAAAGTGCCACAACATAAGATACAACTATTTTTTGGAATGACATTTTAATATTTTTTAGATTATGTGTTTAAAAAACAGTCTTATAATGACATATGACTGTTTTTCACTCTTACATCTACAATAATTGCAAAAAGACTTACCTAAAATATAGTCCTAACACACTTTATGACGATTTTTGTGAACACTAATGCACGTCCACCCGACACAAGCAGTGATGCGGCACTGTCGTTCAATGGGGCGCGCGTGTTTTCGTTCCGTAAAAAACTGACACTTGCGTCATCTTTTGACAATTATTCACACTATAGTTATGGCGGTTTTTTTGATCGGTAGAGAATCAAAAATCAAATTAAACTGTATTTTTAACTCAATATACGCTTTTTTCGTGTTATGACAGTTTTTTAGAGGATGTGCGATATTTGCAGTATAATTTTTGAGATTATTGATTTATCAGAAAAAATTAGAGCCTCTTGAATATCAAAACGTCCTAAGTGCCAATTAACTTGCACATAAAATAGTATCATTTTATCTAAATGCACTAAATATTAATGTGTTTAATTTTCACTTTTAAAGAAAAATAAATAAATTGACTAAAAAAAACTTTTATTACAATTTAAAAATAATTACAAAAATAACGAAAAAATAATAAGAAACAGACAAATTATGTATATTAATTCATACAGACGTAAAATTATTATTGATTTTATTCTAAAGGTATATTAAAGGAAAAAAAACTCACTAGATTACTTTGTTAAGGCTTCTTGTGCCGTAATCAAAATTTTATAATATTCGTGATTTTCAGGAAAAACGAAGGGTATCATAGCCTTGATTTCCTTAATTTTAGCCTCAGACAAAGGTCGCATATTTTGAGTAACAGGTTCAACCTGCAACTCTTTTATAAATTACTCTTTCATAAATTATAAAAATACTCTGTGGTTACCAGGATTCTCAATAACCTTTAGCAAATTGAGAACGACATCTGCCCCAAGACCCAAATCACTTTTTTCTTCTCTGTGGCCGGCGTATGGCATAAATTGAAATAGGTATCCGTCTTCGGAGCACAGACACCATAACTTGAAGCCATATCGTACGGGCTTTCCCTTCAGAAACATTTTACAGGAATGCCTACCAAAGTAGGGTACCATTTCCTCGTCAATTGAAAGATTATGCGAGAAAATTCCAAACTGCATATTTTTCTGATTTATTGCATCAAACAAAGGTCGCACTTTTGAAAATTTATCACCTTTATCGAGTTTGGCATTATCAGAAAGATGAATATTGCTCTTTATAATCCGAAATTTGTTTCTACTCATGCAGTTTTTTACTAGCGGCAAACCTTTATCTTCATCCCTGCTCCAATACATACTTAGTTGTGGTAAAGTATGATAACCAGATAAAATTAAAATTCCAATAAACTTTTTTAGGTCAGTGATTGTTACAGAAAAATCATGGACGCTTCTGTCATTAGCGTATTTCATGGAAAATTTCTTTATATCATTTAGTAAATTATCATTAAAGAACATGCAAAATATATCTAACGGAGATGTTCTTTGTCTGTAAGTTCAGTTGAACTGGGCAATTTGCTGTATACTGGATCAGTTTGCAACCAGTTTGCTACATGAAAGTTGGATTTTTTCTTTTTAAAAGCCGGCGGTTTACTAGTTGAAGTTTGACATTGGATGTTATTAGAAGAATGTGATTCACTAGTGGACGACGTGACAGTAACAGTATGTGTTTGCTGTATGTCTCTAGGAATCAGAAGCTCAAAAGAACAAGCTATATCTTGTGGGATACTGTCTCCTAAAAATAATATGATATTTACTTCAACTTACTAATAAATGTTCAAATAATGTAATAATCTGCCTTTCAACTCATTTTCGTCAATGTCTTCTTCATCTGTAAGTTCATCCACGTCTGGTGGTATAATTACAGCGTCAATTTCTTTTTCTGAATTCAAATCTTCAACTATAGCCTCAAGCTCTTTTACAGTTAGAGGTCGATGGCGTTCATAATATTCTTTACACTTATTTTTATTATCAGACATTTTATTGTCAAATGCACAAGAAAAACACTGCCACCACTTTTATTTTGATATCAAATACGAATTCCACGTCTAACGGTCGCAAAATCACTTATACAGTGGCTCAAAAAAGTAGTTTTTTACCCATAACTTTAATCGAACGAAAACCAGGTGAACAAAATGTGGGTCGATAAATACTTTACTATGAATAGAAATAATGTGTAGAAAGTAAATTTTTAATAATCACTTATAAACAAGTTATACGAAAAATACAAGAATTGAGAAGTCAAAAAAGTATTTGTACACTTGCGACGATATTAGAAAACTTGAAATTTTGTAACGTTGACACGATAATTAATATTTCGTATGCATGCCTTTAGCATCAATAACAGCTTGTAATCTTCTTGGCATAGATTCAACTAGTTCTTGAGTTGTGTCTTTAGGTATTTTTTCCCATTCTTCCATAATTATTCGTTGCAAGTCATTTTTATTCGAGATCTTTCTTTTTCGCACTTCTATATCTAAGATATGCCATAGATTTTCAATTGGATTAATATCCGGAGACTGCGGTGGCGTACTTAATTGCTTGGGAACATTATAGAGCAACCATTCCTTCGTTACTCGTGCAGTGTGCTTGGGATCATTATCTTGCTGAAAGTGATATTGTCCAGCCAGGCCTAATTTGACTGCACTTGCATTTAGATTATCGCGCAACACTTCGATATATTTCCGTGCATTCATAATCCCTTCAATAAACGTAAGTTTTCCAACGCCATCATATGCCATACAAGCCCAAACCATAACGGCTGTAGCTCAGCATTCGGGTTTCTCCACACGAATTTTTTTTTCATCCGATCCGAAAATATTGAACTTGCTCTCGTCAGAGAAAATAACTCGCCTCCAAAAGTTTATCGATTTTTTCACGTATAGCTTAGCGAATCCCAAGCGTTTTTCTCGATTCACAGCACTCAGATATGGTTTTTTCCTCGCATTTCTGCCATCTATTTCGGCTGAGTGCAGAACATTGCGAACAGTTTGTGCACATACTGACTTGCTAGATGTTGATGCGATGTGATTTGCCAGTGTTTGAGCACTGGAAAATGGTTTAGCTGTTGCTTCTTTAATGATAGTCCGGCGCTCTCTCGCCGTGAGTATCTTCGGTCGACCTGTTCGTGGTTCGTTTTGCGTACTTCCCGTTCTTTCGTATTTTTGTACGATGTACTGCACTGACGTGAAGTTTAATTTCAGTTCTAGACCAATTTTCCGATAACTTTGTCCGCGTTTCCGAAGGAAAATAATGCGATCTCGTAGGGATATGGATATTTCACTTTTCTTATTGGCCATGCTTATTCTATGAAGTTTGAATTGATACTAATCGGAGAAGAGACTAAAACTACAATGTAAACCAACATTTGTTTACATTTGAGGACACGTGTGTTCATGAAATACTTTGTTCGATGGCTTAGCAATATAGACCTAAGTGTACAAATACTTCTTTGACTTCTCAATTCTTGTATTTTTCGTATAACTTTTTTATAAGTCATTATTAAAAATAAATTTTTTGCACATTATCTCTATACATAGTAAAGTATTTATCAACCCAAATTTTGTTCACCTGGCATTCGTTCGATTCAAGTTATGAGTAAAAAAGCAGGTGTACAAATACTTTTTTGAGCCACTGTACATAGTCAACAAAGTACCTACTTGATATAGTTAGGTACATTCGGCCGTTGATGCGAAAACGCAACATTATATTTAAAACAAAGTGGCCATTGTTGATATTTTGATAATTAATTGTTGATGAAGCCTTTTGTGATGCACAACAATTATATTTTATAGGAGTAACAACAGATTGCTGACAATTAGAAAATTACAGCCGCAGTCGTCTAAAATATCACAAGATAAGTAAGAGGTCGAAAATTGGCAAATTCAGCGAATTAAAACAAATAACAAATATATTTCGTTTTTGTTATAAAAAATTACATAGTACCAAGTAAGCTTAGTAAATGGTATACGATAATGTAATTATTGAAAATTTAATTAAAACATAGAGAAAAAAAATTATAAATGAAATGTTGCGTTTTCGCATCAATAGCCGTTAATGGGTTAAAGCAGGGGTGGGCAAATACTTTAAAGCGCGGGCCAAAATGAAATTTTCAAATTGTCTCCCGGGCCGGAGGACTATACCGCGTATGCTTTGCACAAGCGGATGTTTTGGATGGAGTTTTTTCCCTGCCAATTTTTTTTTGACAAAAACACTAAGTATCATTTCAATTTGAATAAAATATGTCACGTAATTTTTAAAGAAATATTTTTATAAATAAATGGCTATTAGATTAACCAGTCAATGAAACATTTTATTTTGTTACTTATTTATGTCTTAACGATACAAATTATTTTATATTGACACATAGTTATTACAATTTAACATTTATATTGCATTTCGTAAATATAATAGTAAATAGAATTCAAAAAAGAAAAGAAAAACATCAAACGTTAAAATAAATATTTAAAGTTAATGCGAAACGTGAAATCTCGAATGTTCATCTGACATTATTTCTTCAAAATTGGGTTCCAAATCACTTGTAGCAATCCTTAATACCGAGTGTAGATTTTCGTCAGTAATTTGTGATCCATATTTATTTTTCGTGGAAACCATTAAAGAAAAAGTTCTTTCACAAATATATGTCGAACCAAATAAAACAAGGTATTTTTGAACATAGTTCAAAAAATGTTTGAAATGTTCGTTATTCAAAGCGCCATAGAAAGCACTCAATTCGTTTGAGTGAAAATTTTCTTTTAGTAAATTATTTGATTGTAAGTCAATTAGTTCTAGTTGAATTTCAACAGGGGCTTCTTGCACATCGAAATTGAAAGGTTGGCTAATTAATGATAAAGGTTTTTCAATAGCTTTGAAATCTTGAAATCTTCTTTGGAATTCAGAATGCAGGTCTTGTGTCTTTGCACTATATTTAAAAAAATCTGTATTTTTCAATGATTCTCGCCGTGATTGCAATGAGGGGAAATGATTTAATAATTTATTATTAAAGTTTTCAGCAAATAAATTGAGTTTTGTCATAAATGCTTTGACGTTTGAGTGCATATTGAAAGCGAATTGGTTTTTCCCTTGTAGATTTATATTTAGTTCATTCAAATATTTTACGATATCTACTGAAAATGAGAAATCGTTTAGCCAAGCTCTATTTTGCAATTCAGGAAAATCATGTAGTTTTTCTTTTATCGACAAGAAGGATACTATTTCATCAAGCAAATATTGAAATCTGTCCAAAACTTTACCAATGCTAAGCCATCTCACTTCAGTGTAATAAGGAATTTCGTAGAAGTCACTTTCAATTTCTTTCAAAAATTCAACAAACTGTCGATGGTTTACGGCACGTCCTCGGATAAAATTCACAACTTTGGTCACAACAGTAACGACGTGATTCAATTTTAAAACTTTTCTGCATAGCACTTCTTGATGAATAATGCAGTGCAAAAATAATATATCGTGTTCTGGTTGTAACTCTTTTACTTTGTCGTGAATTCGTTTAGGTAAGCCTACATTTTTCCCTGTTAAACTAGGACAACCATCCGTAGTAACGCTTACTATTTTATTCCAAGTTAAACTTACTTTAACTAAACACTCTTCAACAGCGAGAAAGAAGTCTTCACCAGTAGTTGTATCTTTCATTGGATGCACACTAAGAAGTTCCTCGCTAATTTCACATTTCTTGTTAATGCCGCGAATAAATATTAATAATTGACTTGTATCAGTAATATCGCAGGACTCATCTAAAGCCAGAGAACAATAGGTAAAATCAGCAATTTTTGTTCTTAGCTGGTCAAGTAAGTTTCCTGAAATATTTTCAATCCGTCGTACTATTGTTCTTCTTGAAAGGCTTACATTTTCAAAAATATGTTTCTTTTCAGGACAACATATCTCCGACACTTGTACCATGCATTGTTTAACAAATTCTGCTTCAGAAAACGGCTTACATAACTTAGCAATTTTGTGTGCGACAACATAACTTGCTTTTGTGGTAGATTTCTCTATATTACTTTGTTTGGTAAAAATATTTTGTTGCTTATTCAAGTTTTTTGCTAAGTTTTCTGCTACAGTTTGAAGTTCTTTTAAAGAAAGTGATGCATATTTTGGATGTTTTGTTGTAAAGTGCCTGTTTAAATTGTATTCTTTAAAAACAGCAATTGTTTCCTGACAAACTAAACAAAGTGCTTTCTTATTTATGTTTGTAAAAAGATATTTTACCGTCCAAGCTTCATTGAAGTTTCTGCATTCCAAATCAACTTTTCTTTTTTTAGATTGACTCATTTTACAAAGGTCTACAAACCTATAATTTAATTAATACAATAAAATAAAACCAATGTTTTAAAATTTTACTTACAAAAAGTCCACTTTTTCAATTTTATATTTGCAAACTAATATTAGACTCGAACAAAAAAGAGTATGCGATCAGTACTAAATCAAAATTAACAATACGCGTGGTGCGACCTGTCGTCCCTCGAAAAGTGAGAGGAGTGCAGCATATGCCGTCCACACATGCATTTCGAACCTAGCGCGATCTCCTTTGTGTTCGACGAACTATTATATATACAGTACGCACACTAATAATGCTGATGTCAACAAAATCTCATAAAATAGTTTAAAAAAATTTGTGTGCGGAATTTTTCAACGGGCCGGATAAAATTAGCAAAAGGGCCGGATCCGGCCCGCGGGCCGGCTTTTGCCCACCCCTGGGTTAAAGTATGTTCATTGTCAGCAGAGAGCTCTGAAATTTTTGAATCATAATGATCCCCGTCGTCAGAATCCAATGTTCCGAACAAATATTTACTCACTTTACCAACGGCATCCATCAGACCTCGTTTTGCTCGTTTTCTATCTGAGTTTTCCCCCAAAAAGTTTAATAAATTCCAAACAGTCTAACTGAAATTCATATGTAACGAAGTGGTTTGAACTATTGTTATTAATTAATTTGTTTGAATTTACTACAGCTGTTGATTGTTGTATGATAAAATTTTTTTTATTGGATTCCAGCTAAGTATCTTTATTTTTTTCCAATAATAAAAATTTTTTTTTTGGAAATAATTGTCAATAATTTACATGTGAAAAAATATTGGTAAAAAAACCTGACGTTTCGCTATTTTTATATAGCATTTTCTAAGGTAATAAATGTGATTGAAAATATGTGTAAAGAACATTTTTTTATAAAATTATCTTGTTTCGTATTTCGTAAATTCGTTTTTTATTTTCGTAATTTTCGTTTTTCGTTGTTCGATATGTATAAGTTAATCATTTTATTGTTTTTATAATTGTATTTTCTTTTGTTGTATATTTCTTTTTCCAAATTAATAAAGAAATTTTTTTTATATGTGTAGGTAATGGCGTGTCTTGTTTTATGCGTAGTTGTGATGGAATTGAAAAGTAACTTAATTATTAGTGTATTTGCCATATGGCAACATACACTATTGGCGTCGGTCGGATGGCGGGACCTAGGGGTCGGACCAAAATTTCTCGACGTTTCATAACCTCCTAAACACTTTGGCACCATTTTTAAAAATGTTTATATATATATGTATATATATATATATATATATATATATATATATTTATATACGTATATATATATATATATATATATATATATATGTGTACGCGCGATAACTTTCGAAAGAGTTAATTGATTTCAACGAAATTTGGGCCACATGTTGAAATCCATCACCGCAAGAAGCCTATTTAAAATGGGCCTAATCGGGCTATTTTAAGGGTAGTTTTTAGGGGTTGAAAACTGTTTTTGGGCCCCAAAATACCGAAAAAATTCTCCGAAACGTTTTAAAATTGAAATTTAACCCTTTGGTAGTGACTAAAAAGTTTCTCCACAATTTTAATAAAATCGGCCCGACAGGACCGGATTTACAAATTTTATGAAAACACTAGTTTGCAGATAGTGACTTATTTATTGAAGGGTGTATTTAATTCGGTTAAGACGTTAGATTGATAATAATATTACAATTAAGAAAAAAATGTTATTTTAAGGGGTGTATTAAGGGGTTAAATTTTTTATTTTGCCCAAAAACAAACTTAATTTCACATAATAAAAGTATAAAACCACACGGCCCTATACAAGCAAATACACTATATTGTCGGCAGGGTTTTGGCACTGCGACCCGGGTTTTTTGTTATTGTATTTGTTGATATCCACAAAAATTTTCATTGTTCTTCTTCCATATGTTTGATTTATCTTAGTCAAAATTTCATGTAGATCCATGTTTTTCATAAGTTGTATGTGTATGGTATATAATTCTTTTAATATATAACCCGAAGTCCAATTCTTGGGTATTTGATTAATTTGTTTGAATTTACTACAGCTGTTGAGTGTTCATTACAAAAATTGACATTCTCGGTGTGATATTTCTCAATCAAGTTATACATCATATAATAATTATTAAGGTCAACATACGTAACCAATTTCTATTCGGAATTTGAAATTCTCACAGCTCCCTGAGACTCAAAATATATGCCAGGTCGAGACTGAAATTTAGTATTATTAAAATATATGTGCCCTAGACAGTTACTACAAATACTTAATACTACGGTTACAAAATAACACTGATACACGAACATATTTTCACTGTTGATTCTCACAAGATTGCCCATAAAATCTCACGTAGAATTTTTTCACTTATTTCATAGCTTCGTAAAATTTATTGCTCACAAGAAAGAGAAGGTCACTTCAATCTTTAGTCACTTACTTTATAATTAACCACTTATCTACGCTATATTGTAATAATTTTTTTTTTTTTTTAAATTCAACTATGTTTTCTTTGAATGTCCACCATTAAATACGCACATTTACACTTCTGTTTGTGTCGACGTTTCTTCGTGTTGCGTGAAGGAGCTCTCCCGCATTCTTGACGTAGTTAATTATTAATTATTTTATATTTGTTATTAACCCTTTACTGCATGACTTTATTTTTTGCTGGAAAAAATTACAGGTACAAAAAATATGTTTTTATTGATAGGAAAAATAATTAAAAAAATGTTAGATTTAAGTCCTCCCTGAGTTGCGGTTCACACGCACTCAGATCGTGTGAGGATATCAAGACATCCTACTAATTGAACCGGAAGTCGGAAAACCTCCTGCCCATTGTTGCAATCCAGCTGTTGCCGCAGTGAATGCAACGGAGTCTCAATATCTTCCTCCTGATCTTGAGATGACCTGCTCTCCAATTCAGCATGCTTCTCGGTACCCAATCTAAATCTGACACATTCCTTCTTGCTACTAGTTTGGTCCTCTTGACATCGTGGTTCGCTTCGTATACCTTCATTTTCTTCCCTCTTGAGTTCTTTCTGTTTAGCTTCATTCGTTAGTCGTTTTTCTTCCTTCTTAGCTTCGACATTTCTCCTTGGGTCCTCTTCACGTCTTCTTTCTTGAAAACGGCGGTTCTCTTCCTTATCTTCGTGTTGCTTCCCAATTTCTTCATTAACACGTCAATACCTTCTTCTAATTTCTTGAATATGATTTATCTCTCTTCTCGTTGATTTTGATCTTTCGTTTTTTAAAAAAACGTTTTTACAGTTGATGTTCAAATTAATAAATTCCCTCGGTCTTTTAGTACCTGAAGTTGAAGTTCGCCGATCATTATTAGCATCCCGTTCCCGATCAGACAGATTTAGTGCGAGTGCGAGAACGTCAGTAATTTACTCTGTCCTTCACAATATCATTAAAAAATGTATGCTTGTACCGTGGGTCCAAAAACGTCGAAATTGCAAATAAAGAATTATTTATCCTCCAGGTTGGAAAACTTCTTAGTCATTTCTCTTTTTATAAGTTCAATGAAGTTAATTATAACGTTACTGACGGCATCACCCTCAGTAGGTGGCTTTGTGAGAGAGAGAGAGATTGTAGATTATAGACGCTCAACATCTGAGGTTATAAGCGTCTATAAAAATATGACAATAGTCAATGTATATAATAATTATAAAAACATAAAACAAAACGATACTATAACAAAAAACAAAACAATACAATAACAAAAAACAAAACGATCAATAAATAAATAAATAAAATCATAGATACCGGTCGAGACCGGTTTCTTTTAAAAAACGAAACAGCAGATTGACATTGTCAGGATCATTTCCTAAAATAACCGACAGATCACCTGACAATCCGATCCGCTGTCGTGTGTCCCTGAACTGGACACACTCGATTAAAATGTGTGAGACGGTGACACGAGTGTCACACGTCTCACAGATGGGCGGTTCCTCACGAGCCATTAGAAAACCGTGCGTCAGCCTACAGTGACCGATGCGAAGTCGTGTGAGTAATACTTCCTCCCACCTGGAGGAACGACAAGATGTGATCCAGGGGTCAACTGTAGGTTTAATTGTTCTTAGTTTGTTTTCTATCGTCGTACTCCATTCGTCTTTCCACTCCTGTTGGACTGCTGTTTTAAGTTCATTTTTCAGATCGTCACCGATAACGCAAAACACATTTTGTCCGTTACTTGCAGCGTCTTTGGCAGCAGTGTCTGCCAGTTCGTTCCCCCGGATCCCCATGTGACCGGGAATCCAACAAAAACGGACAATGGTTCCACCTCTCCGCAGGGAATACAATTTGTCCTGAATTAAGCATATCAGCGTATGACTAGGATACAAACACTGTATAGCCTGAAGACCACTCAAAGAATCGCTGCAAATGACATACTTATTCGGGCCATGAACATGTCTCAAGGATTGCAAAATTGCAAATAGCTCTGCAGTAAAAATACTGCATTGCTGAGACAGTTTATAACCGTAACTCTCGCTATCGGTGACGAACGCACAGCCGACTTGATCGTGAGACTTCGATCCGTCTGTATAAACGGGACGGAAGTCTCGATTTTGGTCTAACCAATTAAGGAACAGTTGACGATAGAATTCTGGAGTAGTTGTATCGCGTTGATACACCGACAACGACATATCGACGATGGGCTGAGGGATAAGCCACGGAGGCACAGAATTGCGTCCAACTCTTAGCGTTCTAGGAAGCACTAACTGAAGTTCGTTCAGATGATTCGCCAACCTGATACCGAGGGGACGAGTAGCATTTCTTTTCCGTCTGTACAGAAGAAAAACGAGGTTCGAATACACAACTATATGTAGGGTGATCAGGTTGACTACGGAGCTTGGAAGCGTAAGAAATTATGTTTCTTTTCCGCCTGATGTTCAACGGAAGCTCTCCGCTTTCAGCAAGAATGCTGACTACTGGGCTGGATCGAAACGCTCCAGTAGATAGTCGAACTCCAGCGTGATGGACGGCATTTAGTGTTCGTATGTACGACTCACGCGCAGAGTCATACACTATGCTACCGTAATCCAGTTTAGACCGTACGAGTGCCCGATAAATTCGCAGCATAACCGTACGGTCCGCTCCCCAAGTGGTGCCGGATAAAATTTTTAAAATATTAATCGAGGACATCGATTTTCGCTTTAAAATATTAATATGCGCCTTCCAGTTTAACGATCGGTCCAAGGTAAGCCCAAGAAAACGGGCACTGTTTTGCACAGAAATGTACGTGCCGTACAGATACAAGAACGGTTCCTGATAGCAACCACGAGTCCTGCAAAAGTGCACACACTGGGTTTTCTCAACGGAAAAATTAAAACCGTTGTCGGTTGTCCAGCGCTGTATGCTATTAATGGCTATTTGCAGATGACGTTGTGCAGTACGAATGTACTTTGACGAACAGTAAATCGCCAAGTCGTCAACATAGAGCGATGACTCTACAGTTGTTGGGATGCTCTCAATTATGCCATTAATAGCGATGGAAAAAAGAGTGACACTGAGTACAGAACCCTGTGGCACACCGTTCTCCTGTATAAAGTCATTAGACAACGTGTTGCCGATACGTACCTGAAAATGACGCTCAGATAAAAAGTTACTTATAAACTTCCCAAGATGTCCTTTGATACCCCAATTGTGTAGTGTGCGGAGTATCCCATACCGCCATGTAGTGTCATAAGCCTTTTCGAGATCGAAAAAGACAGCCAGCAAGTGCTGTTTATTTAGAAAAGCGTCCTGTATTGCAGACTCCAACCGGACGAGATGATCCATCGTCGAACGGTGTTTTCGAAAGCCGCACTGGGCGTTCGTGATCAAGCGTCTAGATTCAAGGATCCAGATCAATCGTCGGTTGATCATCCGTTCGAGGAGTTTTGACAAACAACTGGTTAGAGAAACAGGACGATAACTGGAAGCTTGTTTACGGTCTTTTCCCGGCTTCAACAACGGCACTACAATAGAGTTGTACCAAGCGGATGGAAACATGTTCGATGACCAAATCAAGTTGAACATCTTGAGAAGGAATGCAAAACCGGAGGGAGGTAGCCTTTTCAAAAATTGATAATGGATGTCGTCTGGTCCTGGAGAAGTATCATGGCAATCGCGCAAACTCGACTGTAGTTCCCACGAGGTGAATGATGCATTATAATTCTCATCGTTCGGCGATGAGAAGTTCAATGTTACTTGTTCCGCTAAGGTTTTCTGAGCCAAAAAACTCTCGAGGTAATTAGTGGAACTAGAAACTCTTGCGTAGCATGAACCCATGTAATCTGACACCTCGGCAGGTGACGTTATAACGTCATTGTCCATTATCAATCCCGAAACGTGATTATAACTCTGTTTGCCAGAGATCCTCCGGATTTTTTCCCACACTTCGCGGGCGGGAGTAGAACTTCTTATAGTGGATACGAACTCGGTCCACGACTGCTTTTTACTCTCTGCTATGATACGTCTGGCAACGGAACGCTTCTGCATGAAAATTATCCGATTCTCGTCCGTCATATTATTTTTGAAGTGACGGAGAGCCTTTCGACGTTCACGGATGGCCTCCCGACAGGTCTCGTTCCACCAGGGAACGGGCAGGCGTCGTGGTGTTGTCGACGTGCGTGGGATCGCAGCCGAAGCTGCCTCGATTACCGCATCCGTCAAATGCTCTACAGCTGCGTCGACGTTGCCAAAGTTCATTTCGCCGATATCAAGCGCTTCTTGAAAAAGTGACCAATTCGCTTGTCGTATTATCCATTTCGGGGAGCGTCTCTCATCCACATGGAATGAAAGAGCCCGACAAATGATTGGAAAATGATCACTTCCACAGAGATCGGCATTTACTTCCCATTCACAGGATGGGGCGATAGAAGAAGAGCAGAGAGTGAGATCAATAGCTGAAAATGTCCTATTTGCTGCCGAAAAATGTGTATTAGTACCCGTGTTCAATATTACCAGGTTCAAATTCAGAATCAACGTCTCCATCAGTCTTCCACGAGCATCCAAGTGATTTGAACCCCAAGTGGGGTTATGGGCGTTAAAGTCCCCCATGATGATAAAGGGCCGTGGAAGCTGATCGATCACAGACACAATACTTGCGAGTGTCAGTTGTTCTGTCGGAGAAATGTATATTGAACACAAAGTAACCGATTTCGGCGCAAAAATTCTGACGGCGATGACCTGCAAATCAGATCGTATCGAGACATTTTCCGAAAACACACTATTTCTAACTATGACAGCGACTCCGCCGCTTGCTCGTTCGGCAAATGGTTTATCTTTACGGTAAATGGCAAAGCCACGGAGAACTGGAGTGTTGATGTCTTTTAGATGTGTTTCCTGTAAGCTAACAGCGGTAGCATTATGATGGTTGAGCAGTAATTTTAGTTCGCATTTTAAATATAGGTGCCGATAGGCATTCCAGATATGGTTGCCGATAGGCATTTCAAATATAGGTGCTGATAGGCATTTCAGATGTAGTTTTCGATAGGCATTTCAAAAATTGGTGCCGATAGGCATTTCAGATATAGGTGCCGATAGGCATTTCAGATATAGTTGCCGATTGGCATTTTAAAAATAGGTGCCAATAGGCATTTCAGATATAGAAGCCGATAGGTATTTCAAATATAGGTGTCGATAGGCTTTTTAAGATATGGTTGCCGATAGGCATTTCAAATATAGGTGCTGATAGGCATTTCAGATGTAGTTTCCGATAAGCATTTCAAAAATAGGTGCCGATTGGCATTTCAGATATAGGTGCCGATAGGCATTTCAGATATAGTTGCCGATTGGCATTTTAAAAATAGGTGTCGATAGGCATTTCAGATATAGAAGCCGATAGGCATTTCAAATATAGGTGCCGATAGGCATTCCAGATATGGTTGCCGATAGGCATTTCAAAAATAGGTGCTGATAGGCATTTTAGATGTAGTTTCCGATAGGCATTTCAAAAATTGATGCCAATAGGCATTACAGATATAGGTGCCGATAGGCATTTCAGATATAGTTGCCGATTGGCATTTTAAAAACAAGGGCCGATAGGCATTTCAGATATAGAAGTCGATAGGTATTTCAAATATATGTGTCGATAGGCATTTCAGATATGGTTGCCGATAGGCATTTCAAATATAGGAGCAGATAGGCATTTCAGATGTAGTTTCCGAAAGGCATTTCAAAAATAGCTGCCGATAGGCATTTAAAATATAGGTGCCGATAGGCATTTAAGATATAGTTGCCGATTAGCATTTTAAAAATAGGTGTCGATAGGCATTTCAGATATAGAAGCCGATAGGCATTTCAAATATAGGTGCCAATAGGCATTCCAGATATGGTTGCCGATAGGCATTTCAAATATAGGTGCTGATAGGCATTCCAGATATAGGTGCCGATAGGCATTTCAGATATAGTTGCTGATTGGCTTTTTAAAAATAGGTGTCGATAGGCATTTCAGATATAGAAGCCGATAGGCATTTCAAATATAGGTGCCGATAAGCATTCCAGATATGGTTGCCGATAGGCATATCAAATATAGGTGCTGATAGGCATTTCAGATGTAGTTTCCGATAGGCATTTCAAAAATTGGTGCCGATAGGCATTTCAGATATAGGTGCCGATAGGCATTTCAGATATAGTTGCCGATTGGCATTTTAAAAATAGGTGCCGATAGGCATTTCAGATATAGAAGCCGATAGGTATTTCAAATATAGGTGTCGAAAGGCATTTCAGATATGGTTGCCGATAGGCATTTCAAATATAGGAGCAGATAGGCATTTCAGATGTAGTTTCCGAAAGGCATTTCAAAAATAGCTGCCGATAGGCATTTCAGTTATAGGTGCCGATAGGCATTTCAGATATAGTTGCCGATTGGCATTTTAAAAATAGGTGCCGATAGGCATTTCAGATATAGAAGCCGATAGGCATTTCAAATATAGGTGCTGATAGGCATTCTAGATATGGTTGCCGATAGGCATTTCAAATATAGTTGCTGATAGGCATTTCAGATGTAGTTTCCGATAGGCATTTCAAAAATAGGTGCCGATAGGCATTTCAGATATAGGTGCCGATAGGCATTTCGGATATAGTTGCCGATTGGCATTTTAAAAATAGGTGCCGATAGGCATTTCAGATATAGAAGCCGATAGGCATTAAAATATAGGTGCCGATAAGCATTCCAGATATGGTTGCCGATAGGCATTTCAAATATAGGTGCTGATAGGCATTCCAGATATAGGTGCCGATAGGCATTTCAGATATAGTTGCCGATTGGCATTTCAGATATAGGTGCCGATATGCATTTCAGATATAGTTGCCGATTGGCATTTTAAAAATAGGTGCCGATAGGCATTTAAGATATAGAAGCCGATAGGCACTTCAAATATAGGTGCCGATAGGCATTCCAGATAATATGGTTGTCGATAGGCATTTCAAATATAGGTGCTGATAGGCATTTCAGATGTAGTTTCCGATAGGCATTTCAAAAATAGGTGCCGATAGGCATTTCAAATATAGGTGATGAAGGCATTTCAGATATAGTTGCCGATTGGCATTTTAAAAATAGGTGCCGATAAGCATTTTAGATATAGAAGCCGATAGGCATTTCAAATATAGGAGCCGATAAGCATTCCAGATATGGTTGCCGATAGGCATTTCAAATATAGGTGCTGATAGGCATTTCAGATGTAGTTTCCGATAGGCATTTCAAAAATTGGTGCCGATAGGCATTTCAGATAAAGGTGCCGATAGGCATTTCAGATATAGTTGTAATGAAACGCGTTGTCGAGTTCACACAGACTTCTTAATTTTTTTATTATAAACCATAATGTCACTAAACATGAGTGCTTTACATTCGTGTTACTAGATGTCACTAGTGTGCTTATTTTAATATATTTTAACACCTCCACTTATTAAAATAATGTAGCTTTTACAGACAAACAAATAAATGATATATTTTTAAAGAATACTCTTAATACCTAGTTTCTGAATAAATTGATTATGCTTCAAAGAGCTTAAACTTTTAGTCAAAACATCCGCAGGCATATCAGATGTTGACAGATACATAATTTTCACTTGTTTGTTAGCGACAGTTTCCCTAACAAAATGGTGTCGCACATTAATATGCTTAGTCCTTTTATGGAACAAGGGGTTTTCTGTCAACCTCTGAGTACCCTGATTATCATTATACAAGACAATGGTATAGTTACAGTCTATAATCTCGGATAACAAATTCCTTAAATATATTGCCTCTTTACATGCTTCACTTATTGCCATGTACTCGGCTTCAGTGCTTGATAAGGCTATTGTTTGCTGTTTTTTGCATTCATAAGATACAACGCTACCTGAAAGGATGAAACAAAATCCAGTGTAGGGTTTTCTATCTAAAGTATTTGAAGCCCAATCAGCATCTACATAACCTTCCAAGTTACATTCACTCTTTGTAAACATTAAACCATAGGATTTAGTTTTTTGTAAATACTTAAGAATCCTCTTTGCATGATGCCAATGAGTTGAATCATAACAATTATTAAATTGGCTCAAATAACTAATGGCGTAAGAAATATCTGGTCTTGTTAAAACTGACAGATACATAAGACTTCCCATTAGTTGTTGATAAGGATATTGCTTACAAACATTTTTAGCTTTATCTAATTTTAAATTACTTTCCATTGGAGTATCAATGGTTTTGCAGTTAGACATATTAAACTTATCCAGAATCTTTTCTACAAATGTTTTCTGGTCTATAGAAATACAATTGTTATCATAGTATTTTACACGCATGCCTAAACATTGCTTCAGTCTTCCTAAATCTTTGATTTTAAATTTTGATACTAAATTCCTTTTTAATTCTTCTGTCATACTTTTACAATTGGAAAAAATAAAAAAATCATCTACAAATACTGCAACTATTATCTGTCCTTTTTTACATTTTTTACTATACAGACATGGTTCTAATTTTGATTTTATAAAACCTAAATTTAACAAACAATCATCTATTCTTTTGTTCCATGCCCTGGCTGATTGCTTCAGACCGTAAATTGCACGTTTTAACTTAAGTACAGAATTTTCTTTACATTCTAAATTAGAAGGGACTTGCATATAAACATTCTCATCTAAAAAACCGTTTAAGAAAGCTGTGATTACATCGAGATGAGTAATCTCAAAATTTAACTTCACACCAATCGCAAATAGAAGTCTAAGGGTCGAATATCGAAGAACAGGTGAATAAGTTTCTTTATAGTCCACTCCTTCTTTTTGCGAAAAACTCTTTGCAACTAATCTGGCCCTAAACCGCACTTTGTTATCACTCTCAAACCTTTTTTTGAAAACCCATTTGCACTGCACCACTCTATCTGCTTCCACTTTGTCCACAAATTCCCATGCCTGGTTGTCTTCAAAAGCCTTAATCTCATCCCTCATTGCCTGTTTCCATTTTTCATTCTCTGGTCCATTCATAGCTTCTTCATAAGTGATTTCTTCACCATAAGGATTCTCTTCATTTAACGCACACAAATTCGTATAACCATATCTTTTCGGTGGTCTTCTTTCACGCTTTTGTATTGTTTCTGCATCTTGCGGTGTCATGACTTCCTTGTCTTCTTCGGACAGTGACTGGTAAGAATCATCTTCCGTTGAATGGATGCTTGAATCTTCACAGACAAATGTATGATCGTTTGGATCACTGAGTGTGCTTTCATCTTCTTCTTTAGACTGTGGCTCTTCCTCCACTTGTTGTATATCTTCCTCTGATATTACTATCTGAGCTTCCTGAGACTCATTTTCCTCCATGATGATCACATCTCTGCTCGTAATCACTTCTTTTGTTGTTGGATTATACAACCGGTATCCTTTGACATTTTCTGGATAGCCAACTAAAATGTACTTGGTAGCTTTCTTGTCCCATTTTTTTCTTTTTATTTTTGGGACATGCACCATTGCCGGGCTGCCAAATAATCTGACATGATTAAGATCAGGTTTCTGTCCTGTCCATCTCTCGTACGGTGTCATTTGATTTAACCCCGAGGCCGGCGACCTGTTTCTAAGGTATACTGCCATATTAACTGCCTCAGCCCATAGCGGTTTGTCCAGCTTTGCGTCAAACAGGAGACACCTTGCACGTTCAACAATGGTTCTATTGAGCCTTTCACTGAGACCATTCTGCTCTGGAGTGTATGGATTTGATTTCTGGTGAATTATTCCAGCCCTTTTTAAATATGTTTCCATTTCATTAGAGCAATATTTGCCTCCGTTGTCGGTTCTCAGTATTTTTATTTTCGCTCCCGTTTGTTTCTCGACCATAACTTGAAATTCTTTGAAATATTTGTACACTTGATTTTTCTCTTTCAGGAAATATACAAAACTCATTCGGCTGGCATCGTCCACGAAGAGTAGGAAGTACGAAGACTGACCTACGGAGCGAGTCTCCATTGGTCCACACACATCGGAATGTATTATTTCTAGCAGCTTCTCACTTCTGTTACCCTTGTGTTGGAAAGGTAACCGGGACTGTTTCCCTTCACAGCAAACAATGCAATTTGATTTTGTTATGTCTGCCCGTTTGTTAATTGATACTCCCTTTACAGCACCATTATTCATTTCTTTAAGATCATTACTGTTAATGTGTCCAAGCCTTCTATGCCATAGCCTAGCGTCTGTAGTCTGAACTGCCGCAGCCAACACTTTCTCTGACTTTACTGTGGATAATTTGTACACACCATTCTCTAAAACTGCTATTCCTATGAGCTCATTCTGTTGATTATGGATATGACAAACATTCTTCTTGAACGTAACTTTGTTTCCATTGGCTATCAACTGACTCACTGATAAGAGATTTGTAGTGAGGTTAGGAATGCACAAAATATTTTTTACCACTATGTCAAACTGAGAATTATTCACTGTTGTAGTGATCTGTGTTTCACCGGCGCATAAAACTGGCACTGACGTTTGATTCGCAACAATAATTTCTTTCATTTCTTTAACTTCTCGAACTCGCGATAAACATTCTTTATTGGCGGCCATGTGAGCACTGGCCCCCGAATCTACATACCAATCTTCTGTACTAAATTTGCCGTTGAAGAATGCAGCACTAAATGCATTAACTTGCTTTTCTTTCATTTCTGTACACTGGTTTTTGTAATGACCAAATTTCTTGCATTTGTAGCATTTGATTCGTTTTTCTTTTGTTGATAACTTTTCGTTCGAGCTAGCATTGACATTTGACGTTTGATGCGACTGCGCAGTGTTGCTATTTCTTTTTCGTTGTTTTGTCCAAAAGGCGGAGTCTGTTTCAGTGCTACCAACCTCAGAACTCATATCAAGCAACTTCGTTTTGATGACGTCTGCGCTGATCACTATACCAGAATGCTCTATCGCCATTATCATCGGAGAAAACTTTTCGGGTAGCCCCGCTAACAGCAATGATCCAACCCACTCATCATCGATTTCAAAACCCGTTCCACGTAATCTTTGTGCAGTTTCCACCATTTGATTCACATAACTGGTCATGGATTCACAATTTTCGAGTCGGATTGATATCAGAGTTCGTAATAGACTGATTTTTCTTGTAAATCCGGAATCATCGAACAACTTTTTTAACTTCTTTCACAAATCACCAACTGTTGTCTGATCCTTAATATGCACATATAACGTGGGATCAATGGTCATGATGAGCTTTGCCATCGCCTTTTTATTATCCTCTGAACTTAACGTATCCGGTATTTGTTCAATATCTATACCTTCTAAGATCAGGAAATTTTTCGCCGCGAACACCCAATCATCGTAATTTTCTCGTCCTTTTAATTTTGGCACATTGACGATATATCCTCCCGACGACATTTTTGAGAAATTAACGAAAGAAATCTTATTTAAACTTTCATTTTAAGTAAAAAAAAAATGTGACTGGGCCCATAACCTAATGAAACGCGTTGTCGAGTTCACACAGACTTCTTAATTTTTTTATTATAAACCATAATGTCACTAAACATGAGTGCTTTACATTCGTGTTACTAGATGTCACTAGTGTGCTTATTTTAATATATTTTAACAAGTTGCCGATTAGCATTTTAAAAATAGGTGCCGATAGGCATTTCAGACATAGAAGCCGATAGGTATTTCAAATATAGGTGTCGATAGGCATTTCAGATATGGTTGCCGATAGGCATTTCAAATATAGGTGCTGATAGGCATTTCAGATGTAGTTTCCGATAGGCATTTCAAAAATAGGTGCCGATAGGCATTTCAGATATAGGTGCCAATAGGCATTTCAGATATAGGTGCCGATAGGCATATTAGATACAGTTGCCGATAGGCATCTAAAATATAGGTGCCGATAGGCATTTCAAATATAGGTGTCGATGGGCATTTCAGATATAAATGCCGAAAGGCATTTCAGATATAGGTGCCGATAGGCATTTTTGATGTGGTTGCCGATAGGCATTTCAAATATAGGTGCTGATAGGCATTTCAGATGTAGTTTTCGATAGGCATTTCAAAAATAGGTGCCAATAGGCATTTCAAATATAGGTGCCGATAGGCACTTCAGATATAGTTGCCGATTGGCATTTTAAAAAATAGGTGCCGATAGGCATTTCAGATATAGAAGCCGATAGGCATTTCAAATATAGGTGCCGATAGGCATTCCAGATATGGTTGCCGATAGGCATTTCAAATATAGGTGCTGATAGGCATTTCAGATGTAGTTTCCGATAGGCATTTCAAAAATAGGTGCCGATAGGCATTTCAGATATAGGTGCCGATAGGTATTTCAGATATAGTTGCCGATTGGCATTTTAAAAATAAGTGCCGATAGGCATTTCAGATATAGAAGCCGATAGGCATTTTAAATATAGGTGCCGATAGGCATTCCAGATATGGTTGCCGATAGGCATTTCAAATATAGGTGCTGATAGGCATTTCAGATGTAGTTTCCGATAGGCATTTCAAAAATTGGTGCCGATAGGCATTTCAGATATAGGTACCGATAGGCATTTCAGATATAGGTACCGATAGGCATTTCAGATATAGTTGCCGATTGGCATTTTAAAAATAGGCGCCGATAGGCTTTTCAGATATAGAAGCCGATAGGCATTTCAAATATAGGTGCCGATAAGCATTCCAGATATGGTTGCCGATAGGCATTTCAAATATAGGTGCTGATAGGCATTTCAGATGTAGTTTCCAATAGGCATTTCAAAAATAGGTGCCGATAGGCATTTCAGATATAGGTGCCGATAGGCATTTCAGATATAGTTGCCGATTGGCATTTTAAAAATAGGTGCCGATAGGCATTTCAGATATAGAAGCCGATAGGCATTTCAAATATAGGTGCCGATAGGCATTCCAGATATGGTTGCCGATAGGCATTTCAAATATAGGTGCTGATAGGCATTTTAGATGTAGTTTCCGATAGGCATTTCAAAAATTGATGCCGATAGGCATTTCAGATATAGGTGCCGATATGCATTTCAGATATAGTTGCCGATTGGCATTTTAAAAACAGGTGCCGATAGGCATTTCAGATATAGAAGCCGATAGGTATTTCAAATATAGGTGTCGATAGGCATTTCAGATATTGTTGCCGATAGGCATTTCAAATATAGGAGCAGATAGGCATTTCAGATTTAGTTTCCGAAAGGCATTTCAAAAATAGGTGCCGATAGGCATTTCAGATATAGGTGCCGATAGGCATTTTAGATATAGTTGCCGATTGGCATTTTAAAATAAGGTGCCTATAGGCATTTCAGATATAGTTGCCGATTGGCATTTTAAAAATAGGTGTCGATAGGCATTTCAAATATAGGTGCCGATAAGCATTCCAGATATGGTTGCCGATAGGCATTTCAAATATAGGTGCTGATAGGCATTTCAGATGTAGTTTCCGATAGGTATTCCAAAAATTGGTGCCGATAAGCATTTCAGATATAGGTGCCGATAGGAATTTCAGATATAGTTGCCGATTGGCATTTAAAAAATAGGTGCCGATAGGCATTTCAGATATAGAAGCCGATAGGTATTTCAAATATAGGTGTCGATAGGCATTTCAGATATGGTTGCCGATAGGCATTTCAAATATAGGTGCTGATAGGCATTTCAGATGTAGTTTCCGATAGGCATTTCAAAAATAGGTGCCGATAGGCATTTCAGATATAGGTGCCGATAGGCATTTCAGATATAGTTGCCGAATGGCATTTTAAAAATAGGTGCCGATAGGCATTTTAGATGTAGTTTCCGATAGGCATTTCAAAAATAGGTGCCGATAGGCATTTCAGATATAGGTGCCGATAGGCATATCAGATATAGTTGCCGATAGGCATTTAAAATATAGATGCCGATAGGCATTTCAAATATAGGTGTCGATAGGCATTTCAGATATAAATGCCGAAAGGCATTTCAAATATAGGTGCCGATAGGCATTTCTGATGTAGTTGCCGATAGGCATTTCAAATATAGGTGCTAATAGGCATTGCAGATGTAGTTTTCGATAGGCATTTCAAAAATAGGTGCCGATAGGCATTTCAGATATAGGTGCCGATAGGCACTTCAGATATAGTTGCCGATTGGCATTTTAAAAATATGTGCCGATAGGCATTTCAGATATAGAAGCCGATAGGCATTTCAAATATAGGTGCCGATAGGCATTCCAGATATGGTTGCCGATAGGCATTTCAAATATTGGTGCTGATAGGCATTTCAGATGTAGTTTCCGATAGGCATTTCAAAAATAGGTGCCGATAGGCATTTCAGATATAGGTGCCGATAGGCATTACAGATATAGTTGCCGATTGGCATTTTAAAAATAGGTGCCGATAGGCATTTCAGATATAGAAGCCGATAGGCATTTCAAATATAGGTGCCGATAGGCATTCCAGATATGGTTGCCGATAGGCATTTCAAATATAGGTGCTGATAGGCATTTCAGATGTAGTTTCCGATAGGCATTTCAAAAATAGGTGCCGATAGGCATTTCAGATATAGGTGCCGATGGGCATTTCAGATATAGTTGCCGATTGGCATTTTAAAATAGGTGCCGATAGGCATTTCAGATATAGAAGCCGATAGGCATTTCAAATATAGGTGCCGATAGGCATTCCAGATATGGTTGCCGATAGGCATTTCAAATATAGGTGCTGATAGGCATTTCAGATGTAGTATCCGATAGGCATTTTAAAAATAGGTGCCGATAGGCATTTCAGATATAGGTGCCGATAGGCATTTCAGATATAGTTGCCGATTAACATTTTAAAAATAGATGCCGATAGGCATTTCAGATATAGAAGCCGATAGGCATTTCAAATATAGGTGCCGATAAGCATTCCAGATATGGTTGCCGATAGGCATTTCAAATATAGGTGCTAATAGGCATTTCAGATGTAGTTTCCGATAGGCATTTCAAAAATTGGTGCCGATAGGCATTTCAGATATAGGTGCCGATAGGCATTTCAGATATAGTTGCCGATTGGCATTTTAAAAATAGGTGCCGATAGGCATTTCAGATATAGAAGCCGATAGGTATTTCAAATATAGGTGTCGATAGGCATTTCAGATATGGTTGCCGATGGGCATTTCAAATATAGGTGCTGATAGGCATTTCAGATGTAGTTTCCGATAGGCATTTCAAAAATAGGTGCCGATAGGCATTTCAGATATAGGTGCCGATAGGCATTTCAGATATAGCTGCCGATTGGCATTTTAAAAATATGTGCCGATAGGTACTTCAGATATAGTAGCCGATAGGCATTTCAAATATAGGTGCCGATAGGCATTCCAGATATGGTTGCCGATAGGCATTTCAAATATAGGTGCTGATAGGCATTTCAGATGTAGTTTACGATAGGCATTTCAAAAATAGGTGCTGATAGGCATTTCAGATATAGGTGCCGATAGGCATTTTAGATATAGTTGCCAATTGGCATTTTAAAAATAGGTGCCAATAGGCATTTTAGATATAGAAGCCGATAGGCATTTCAAATATAGGTGCCGATAGGCATTCCAGATATGGTTGCCGATAGGCATTTCAATTATAGGTGCTGATAGGCATTTTAGATGTAGTTTCCGATAGGCATTTCAAAAATGGATGCCGATAGGCATTTCAGATATAGGTGCCGATAGGCATATTAGATACAGTTGCCGATAGGCATCTAAAATATAGGTGCCGATAGGCATTTCAAATATAGGTGTCGATGGGCATTTCAGATATAAATGCCGAAAGGCATTTCAGATATAGGTGCCGATAGGCATTTTTGATGTGGTTGCCGATAGGCATTTCAAATATAGGTGCTGATAGGCATTTCAGATGTAGTTTTCGATAGGCATTTCAAAAATAGGTGCCAATAGGCATTTCAGATATAGGTGCCGATAGGCACTTCAGATATAGTTGCCGATTGGCATTTTAAAAAATAGGTGCCGATAGGCATTTCAGATATAGAAGCCGATAGGCATTTCAAATATAGGTGCCGATAGGCATTCCAGATATGGTTGCCGATAGGCATTTCAAATATAGGTGCTGATAGGCATTTCAGATGTAGTTTCCGATAGGCATTTCAAAAATAGGTGCCGATAGGCATTTCAGATATAGGTGCCGATAGGTATTTCAGATATAGTTGCCGATTGACATTTTAAAAATAAGTGCCGATAGGCATTTCAGATATAGAAGCCGATAGGCATTTTAAATATAGGTGCCGATAGGCATTCCAGATATGGTTGCCGATAGGCATTTCAAATATAGGTGCTGATAGGCATTTCAGATGTAGTTTCCGATAGGCATTTCAAAAATTGGTGCCGATAGGCATTTCAGATATAGGTGCCGATAGGCATTTCAGATATAGGTGCCGATAGGCATTTCAGATATAGTTGCCGATTGGCATTTTAAAAATAGGTGCCGATAGGCATTTCAGATATAGAAGCCGATAGGTATTTCAAATATAGGTGTCGATAGGCATTTCAGATATGGTTGCCGATGGGCATTTCAAATATAGGTGCTGATAGGCATTTCAGATGTAGTTTCCGATAGGCATTTCAAAAATAGGTGCCGATAGGCATTTCAGATATAGGTGCCGATAGGCATTTCAGATATAGCTGCCGATTGGCATTTTAAAAATATGTGCCGATAGGTACTTCATATATAGTAGCCGATAGGCATTTCAAATATAGGTGCCGATAGGCATTCCAGATATGGTTGCCGATAGGCATTTCAAATATAGGTGCTGATAGGCATTTCAGATGTAGTTTACGATAGGCATTTCAAAAATAGGTGCTGATAGGCATTTCAGATATAGGTGCCGATAGGCATTTTAGATATAGTTGCCAATTGGCATTTTAAAAATAGGTGCCAATAGGCATTTTAGATATAGAAGCCGATAGGCATTTCAAATATAGGTGTCGATGGGCATTTCAGATATAAATGCCGAAAGGCATTTCAGATATAGGTGCCGATAGGCATTTTTGATGTGGTTGCCGATAGGCATTTCAAATATAGGTGCTGATAGGCATTTCAGATGTAGTTTTCGATAGGCATTTCAAAAATAGGTGCCAATAGGCATTTCAGATATAGGTGCCGATAGGCACTTCAGATATAGTTGCCGATTGGCATTTTAAAAAATAGGTGCCGATAGGCATTTCAGATATAGAAGCCGATAGGCATTTCAAATATAGGTGCCGATAGGCATTCCAGATATGGTTGCCGATAGGCATTTCAAATATAGGTGCTGATAGGCATTTCAGATGTAGTTTCCGATAGGCATTTCAAAAATAGGTGCCGATAGGCATTTCAGATATAGGTGCCGATAGGTATTTCAGATATAGTTGCCGATTGGCATTTTAAAAATAAGTGCCGATAGGCATTTCAGATATAGAAGCCGATAGGCATTTTAAATATAGGTGCCGATAGGCATTCCAGATATGGTTGCCGATAGGCATTTCAAATATAGGTGCTGATAGGCATTTCAGATGTAGTTTCCGATAGGCATTTCAAAAATTGGTGCCGATAGGCATTTCAGATATAGGTGCCGATAGGCATTTCAGATATAGGTGCCGATAGGCATTTCAGATATAGTTGCCGATTGGCATTTTAAAAATAGGTGCCGATAGGCATTTCAGATATAGAAGCCGATAGGTATTTCAAATATAGGTGTCGATAGGCATTTCAGATATGGTTGCCGATAGGCATTTTAAATATTGGTGCTGATAGGCATTTCAGATGTAGTTTCCGATAGGCATTTCAAAAATAGGTGCCGATAGGCATTTCAGATATAGGTGCCGATAGGCATTACAGATATAGTTGCCGATTGGCATTTTAAAAATAGGCGCCGATAGGCTTTTCAGATATAGAAGCCGATAGGCATTTCAAATATAGGTGCCGATAAGCATTCCAGATATGGTTGCCGATAGGCATTTCAAATATAGGTGCTGATAGGCATTTCAGATGTAGTTTCCAATAGGCATTTCAAAAATAGGTGCCGATAGGCATTTCAGATATAGGTGCCGATAGGCATTTCAGATATAGTTGCCGATTGGCATTTTAAAAATAGGTGCCGATAGGCATTTCAGATATAGAAGCCGATAGGCATTTCAAATATAGGTGCCGATAGGCATTCCAGATATGGTTGCCGATAGGCATTTCAAATATAGGTGCTGATAGGCATTTTAGATGTAGTTTCCGATAGGCATTTCAAAAATTGATGCCGATAGGCATTTCAGATATAGGTGCCGATATGCATTTCAGATATAGTTGCCGATTGGCATTTTAAAAACAGGTGCCGATAGGCATTTCAGATATGGTTGCCGATAGGCATTTCAAATATAGGTGCTGATAGGCATTTCAGATGTAGTTTCCGATAGGCATTTCAAAAATAGGTGCCGATAGGCATTTCAGATATAGAAGCCGATAGGCATTTCAAATATAGGTGCCGATAGGCATTCCAGATATGGTTGCCGATAGGCATTTCAAATATAGGTGCTGATAGGCATTTCAGATGTAGTTTCCGATAGGCATTTCAAAAATAGGTGCCGATAGGCATTTCAGATATAGGTGCCGATAGGTATTTCAGATATAGTTGCCGATTGGCATTTTAAAAATAAGTGCCGATAGGCATTTCAGATATAGAAGCCGATAGGCATTTTAAATATAGGTGCCGATAGGCATTCCAGATATGGTTGCCGATAGGCATTTCAAATATAGGTGCTGATAGGCATTTCAGATGTAGTTTCCGATAGGCATTTCAAAAATTGGTGCCGATAGGCATTTCAGATATAGGTGCCGATAGGCATTTCAGATATAGGTGCCGATAGGCATTTCAGATATAGTTGCCGATTGGCATTTTAAAAATAGGTGCCGATAGGCATTTCAGATATAGAAGCCGATAGGTATTTCAAATATAGGTGTCGATAGGCATTTCAGATATGGTTGCCGATGGGCATTTCAAATTTAGGTGCTGATAGGCATTTCAGATGTAGTTTCCGATAGGCATTTCAAAAATAGGTGCCGATAGGCATTTCAGATATAGGTGCCGATAGGCATTTCAGATATAGCTGCCGATTGGCATTTTAAAAATATGTGCCGATAGGTACTTCAGATATAGTAGCCGATAGGCATTTCAAATATAGGTGCCGATAGGCATTCCAGATATGGTTGCCGATAGGCATTTCAAATATAGGTGCTGATAGGCATTTCAGATGTAGTTTACGATAGGCATTTCAAAAATAGGTGCTGATAGGCATTTCAGATATAGGTGCCGATAGGCATTTTAGATATAGTTGCCAATTGGCATTTTAAAAATAGGTGCCAATAGGCATTTTAGATATAGAAGCCGATAGGCATTTCAAATATAGGTGTCGATGGGCATTTCAGATATAAATGCCGAAAGGCATTTAAGATATAGGTGCCGATAGGCATTTTTGATGTGGTTGCCGATAGGCATTTCAAATATAGGTGCTGATAGGCATTTCAGATGTAGTTTTCGATAGGCATTTCAAAAATAGGTGCCAATAGGCATTTCAGATATAGGTGCCGATAGGCACTTCAGATATAGTTGCCGATTGGCATTTTAAAAAATAGGTGCCGATAGGCATTTCAGATATAGAAGCCGATAGGCATTTCAAATATAGGTGCCGATAGGCATTCCAGATATGGTTGCCGATAGGCATTTCAAATATAGGTGCTGATAGGCATTTCAGATGTAGTTTCCGATAGGCATTTCAAAAATAGGTGCCGATAGGCATTTCAGATATAGGTGCCGATAGGTATTTCAGATATAGTTGCCGATTGGCATTTTAAAAATAAGTGCCGATAGGCATTTCAGATATAGAAGCCGATAGGCATTTTAAATATAGGTGCCGATAGGCATTCCAGATATGGTTGCCGATAGGCATTTCAAATATAGGTGCTGATAGGCATTTCAGATGTAGTTTCCGATAGGCATTTCAAAAATTGGTGCCGATAGGCATTTCAGATATAGGTGCCGATAGGCATTTCAGATATAGGTGCCGATAGGCATTTCAGATATAGTTGCCGATTGGCATTTTAAAAATAGGTGCCGATAGGCATTTCAGATATAGAAGCCGATAGGTATTTCAAATATAGGTGTCGATAGGCATTTCAGATATGGTTGCCGATAGGCATTTTAAATATTGGTGCTGATAGGCATTTTAGATGTAGTTTCCGATAGGCATTTCAAAAATAGGTGCCGATAGGCATTTCAGATATAGGTGCCGATAGGCATTACAGATATAGTTGCCGATTGGCATTTTAAAAATAGGCGCCGATAGGCTTTTCAGATATAGAAGCCGATAGGCATTTCAAATATAGGTGCCGATAAGCATTCCAGATATGGTTGCCGATAGGCATTTCAAATATAGGTGCTGATAGGCATTTCAGATGTAGTTTCCAATAGGCATTTCAAAAATAGGTGCCGATAGGCATTTCAGATATAGGTGCCGATAGGCATTTCAGATATAGTTGCCGATTGGCATTTTAAAAATAGGTGCCGATAGGCATTTCAGATAAAGAAACCGATAGGTATTTCAAATATAGGTGTCGATAGGCATTTCAGATATTGTTGCCGATAGGCATTTCAAATATAGGAGCAGATAAGCATTTCAGATTTAGTTTCCGAAAGGCATTTCAAAAATAGGTGTCGATAGGCATTTCAGATATAGGTGCCGATAGGCATTTTAGATATAGTTGCCGATTGGCATTTTAAAATAAGGTGCCTATAGGCATTTCAGATATAGTTGCCGATTGGCATTTTAAAAATAGGTGTCGATAGGCATTCCAGATATAAAAGCCGATAGGCATTTCAAATATAGGTGCCGATAAGCATTCCAGATATGGTTGCCGATAGGCATTTTAAATATAGGTGCTGATAGGCATTTCAGATGTAGTTTCCGATAGGTATTCCAAAAATTGGTGCCGATAAGCATTTCAGATATAGGTGCCGATAGGAATTTCAGATATAGTTGCCGATTGGCATTTAAAAAATAGGTGCCGATAGGCATTTCAGATATAGAAGCCGATAGGTATTTCAAATATAGGTGTCGATAGGCATTTCAGATATGGTTGCCGATAGGCATTTCAAATATAGGTGCTGATAGGCATTTCAGATGTAGTTTCCGATAGGCATTTCAAAAATTGGTGCCGATAGGCATTTCAGATATAGGTGCCGATAGGCATTTCAGATATAGTTGCCGAATGGCATTTTAAAAATAGGTGCCGATAGGCATTTTAGATGTAGTTTCCGATAGGCATTTCAAAAATAGGTGCCGATAGGCATTTCAGATATAGGTGCCGATAGGCATATCAGATATAGTTGCCGATAGGCATTTAAAATATAGGTGCCGATAGGCATTTCAAATATAGGTGTCGATAGGCATTTCAGATATAAATGCCGAAAGGCAATTCAGATATAGGTGCCGATAGGCATTTCTGATGTAGTTGCCGATAGGCATTTTAAATATAGGTGCTAATAGGCATTGCAGATGTAGTTTTCGATAGGCATTTCAAAAATAGGTGCCGATAGGCATGTCAGATATAGGTGCCGATAGGCACTTCAGATATAGTTGCCGATTGGCATTTTAAAAATATGTGCCGATAGGCATTTCAGATATAGAAGCCGATAGGCATTTCAAATATAGGTGCCGATAGGCATTCCAGATATGGTTGCCGATAGGCATTTCAAATATTGGTGCTGATAGGCATTTCTGATGTAGTTTCCGATAGGCATTTCAAAAATAGGTGCCGATAGGCATTTCAGATATAGGTGCCGATAGGCATTACAGATATAGTTGCCGATTGGCATTTTAAAAATAGGTGCCGATAGGCATTTCAGATATAGAAGCCGATAGGCATTTCAAATATAGGTGCCGATAGGCATTTCAAATATAGGTGCCGATAGGCATTCCAGATATGGTTGCCGATAGGCATTTCAAATATAGGTGCTGATAGGCATTTCAGATGTAGTTTCCGATAGGCATTTCAAAAATAGGTGCCGATAGGCATTTCAGATATAGGTGCCGATGGGCATTTCAGATATAGTTGCCGATTGGCATTTTAAAATAGGTTCCGATAGGCATTTCAGATATAGAAGCCGATAGGCATTTCAAATATAGGTGCCGATAGGCATTCCAGATATGGTTGCCGATAGGCATTTCAAATATAGGTGCTGATAGGCATTTCAGATGTAGTTTCCGATAGGCATTTTAAAAATAGGTGCCGATAGGCATTTCAGATATAGGTGCCGATAGGCATTTCAGATATAGTTGCCGATTAACATTTTAAAAATAGATGCCGATAGGCATTTCAGATATAGAAGCCGATAGGCATTTCAAATATAGGTGCCGATAAGCATTCCAGATATGGTTGCCGATAGGCATTTCAAATATAGGTGCTGATAGGCATTTCAGATGTAGTTGCCGATTGGCATTTTAAAAATAGGTGCCGATAGGCATTTCAGATATAGAAGCCGATAGGTATTTCAAATATAGGTGTCGATAGGCATTTCAGATATGGTTGCCGATAGGAATTTTAAATATTGGTGCTGATAGGCATTTCAGATGTAGTTTCCGATAAGCATATCAAAAATAGGTGCCGATCGGCATTTCAGATATAGGTGCCGATAGGCATTACAGATATAGTTGCCGATTGGCATTTTAAAAATAGGCGCCGATAGGCTTTTCAGATATAGAAGCCGATAGGCATTTCAAATATAGGTGCCGATAAGCATTCCAGATATGGTTGCCGATAGGCATTTCAAATATATGTGCTGATAGGCATTTCAGATGTAGTTTCCAATAGGCATTTCAAAAATAGGTGCCGATAGGCATTTCAGATATAGGTGCCGATAGGCATTTCAGATATAGTTGCCGATTGGCATTTTAAAAATAAGTGCCGATAGGCATTTCAGATATAGAAGCCGATAGGCATTTCAAATATAGGTGCCGATAGGCATTTCAGATATTGTTGCCGATAGGCATTTCAAATATAGGAGCACATAGGCATTTCAGATGTAGTTTCCGATAAGCATTTCAAAAATAGGTGCCGATAGGCATTTCAGATATAGGTGCCGATAGGCATTACAGATATAGTTGCCGATTGGCATTTTAAAAATAGGCGCCGATAGGCTTTTCAGATATAGAAGCCGATAGGCATTTCAAATATAGGTGCCGATAAGCATTCCAGATATGGTTGCCGATAGGCATTTCAAATATAGGTGCTGATAGGCATTTCAGATGTAGTTTCCGATAGGTATTCCAAAAATTGGTGATGATAGGCATTTCAGATATAGGTGCCGATAGGAATTTCAGATATAGTTGCCGATTGGCATTTAAAAAATAGGTGCCGATAAGCATTTCAGATATAGAAGCCGATAGGTATTTCAAATATAGGTGTCGATAGGCATTTCAGATATGGTTGCCGATAGGCATTTCAAATATAGGTGCTGATAGGCATTTCAGATGTAGTTTCCGATAGGCATTTCAAAAATAGGTGCCGATAGGCATTTCAGATATAGGTGCCGATAGGCATTTCAGATATAGTTGCCGAATGGGATTTTAAAAATAGGTGCCGATAGGCATTTCAGATATAGGTGCCGATAGGCATATCAGATATAGTTGCCGATAGGCATTTAAAATATAGGTGCCGATAGGCATTTCAAATATAGGTGTCGATAGGCATTTCAAATATAGGTGTCGATAGGCATTTCAGATATAGAAGCCGATAGGCATTTCAAATATAGGTGCCGATAGGCATGCCAGATTCGGTTGCCGATAGGCATTTCAAATATAGGTGCTGATAGGCATTACAGATGTAGTTTCCGATAGGCATTTCAAAAATTGGTGCCGATAGGCATTTCAGATATAGGTGCCGATAGGCATTTCAGATATAGGTGCCGATAGGTATTTCAGATATAGTTGCCGATTGGCATTTTAAAAATAGGTGCCGATAGACATTTCAGATATAGAAGCCGATAGGCATTTCAAATATAGGTGCCGATAGGCATTCCAGATATGGTTGCCGATAGGCATTTCAAATATAGGTGCTGATAGGCATTTCAGATGTAGTTTCCGATAGGCATTTCAAAAATTGGTGCCGATAGGCATTTCAGATATAGGTGCCGATAGGCATTTCAGATATAGGTGCCGATAGGCATTTCAGATATAGTTGCCGATTGGCATTTTAAAAATAGGTGCCGATAGGCATTTCAGATATAGAAGCCGATAGGTATTTCAAATATAGGTGTCGATAGGCATTTCAGATATGGTTGCCGATAGGCATTTTAAATATTGGTGCTGATAGGCATTTCAGATGTAGTTTCCGATAAGCATTTCAAAAATAGGTGCCGATAGGCATTTCAGATATAGGTGCCGATAGGCATTACAGATATAGTTGCCGATTGGCATTTTAAAAATAGGTGCCGATAGGCATTTCAGATATAGGTGCCGATAGGCATATCAGATATAGTTGCCGATAGGCATTTAAAATATAGGTGCCGATAGGCATTTCAAATATAGGTGTCGATAGGCATTTCAAATATAGGTGTCGATAGGCATTTCAGATATAAATGCCGAAAGGCATTTCAGATATAGGTGCCGATAGGCATTTCTGATGTAGTTGCCGATAGGCATTTCAAATATAGGTGCTAATAGGCATTGCAGATGTAGTTTTCGATAGGCATTTCAAAAATAGGTGCCGACAGGCATTTCAAAAATAGGTGCCGATAGGCATTTCAGATATAGGTGCCGATAGGCATTTCAGATATAGTTGCAAATTGGCATTTTAAAAATAGGTGCCGATAGGGATTTCAGATATAGAAGCCGATAGGCATTTCAAATATAGGTGCCGATAAGCATTCCAGATATGGTTGCCGATTGGCATTTCAAATATAGGTGCTGATAGGCATTTCAGATGTAGTTTCCGATAGGCATTTCAAAAATAGGTGCCGATTGGCATTTCAGATATTGGTGCCGATAGGCATTTCAGATATAGTTGCCGATTGGCATTTTAAAAATAGGTGCCGATAGGCATTTCAGATATAGAGGCCGATAGGCATTTCAAATATAGGTGCCGATAGGCATTCCAAATATGGTTGCCGATAGGCATTTCAAATATAAGTGCTGATAGGCATTTCAGATGTAGTTTACGATAGGCATTTCAAAAATAGGTACCGATAGGCATTTCAGATATAGGTGCCGATAGGCATTTCAGATATAGTTGCCAATTGGCATTTTAAAAATAAGTTTCGATAGGCATTTCAGATATAGAAGCCGATAGGCATTTCAAATATAGGTGCCGATAGGCATTCCAGATATGGTTGCCGATAGGCATTTCAAATATAGGTGCTGATAGGCATTTCAGATGTAGTTTCCGATAGGCATTTCAAAAATTGGTGCCGATAGGCATTTCAGATATAGGTGTCGATAGGCATTTCAGATATAGTTGCCGATTGGCATTTTAAAAATAGGTGCCGATAGGCATTTCAGATATAGAAACCGATAGGTATTTCAAATATAGGTGTCGATAGGCATTTCAGATATGGTTGCCGATAGGCATTTCAAATATAGGTGCTGATAGGAATTTCAGATGTAGTTTCCGATAGGCATTTCAAAAATAGGTGCCGATAGGCATTTCAGATATAGGTGCCGATAGGCAATTCAGATATAGTTGCCGATTGGCATTTTAAAAATAGGTGTCGATAGGCATTTCAGATATAGAAGCCGATAGGCATTTCAAATATAGGTGCCGATAGGCATGCCAGATTCGGTTGCCGATAGGCATTTCAAATATAGGTGCTGATAGGCATTACAGATGTAGTTTCCGATAGGCATTTCAAAAATTGGTGCCGATAGGCATTTCAGATATAGGTGCCGATAGGCATTTCAGATATAGGTGCCGATAGGTATTTCAGATATAGTTGCCGATTGGCATTTTAAAAATAGGTGCCGATAGACATTTCAGATATAGAAGCCGATAGGCATTTCAAATATAGGTGCCGATAGGCATTCCAGATATGGTTGCCGATAGGCATTTCAAATATAGGTGCTGATAGGCATTTCAGATGTAGTTTCCGATAGGCATTTCAAAAATTGGTGCCGATAGGCATTTCAGATATAGGTGCCGATAGGCATTTCAGATATAGGTGCCGATAGGCATTTCAGATATAGTTGCCGATTGGCATTTTAAAAATAGGTGCCGATAGGCATTTCAGATATAGAAGCCGATAGGTATTTCAAATATAGGTGTCGATAGGCATTTCAGATATGGTTGCCGATAGGCATTTTAAATATTGGTGCTGATAGGCATTTCAGATGTAGTTTCCGATAAGCATTTCAAAAATAGGTGCCGATAGGCATTTCAGATATAGGTGCCGATAGGCATTACAGATATAGTTGCCGATTGGCATTTTAAAAATAGGCGCCGATAGGCTTTTCAGATATAGAAGCCGATAGGCATTTCAAATATAGGTGCCGATAAGCATTCCAGATATGGTTGCCGATAGGCATTTCAAATATAGGTGCTGATAGGCATTTCAAATATAGGTGCTGATAGGCATTTCAGATGTAGTTTCCAATAGGCATTTCAAAAATAGGTGCCGATAGGCATTTCAGATATAGGTGCCGATAGGCATTTCAGATATAGTTGCCGATTGGCATTTTAAAAATAAGTGCCGATAGGCATTTCAGATATAGAAGCCGATAGGCATTTCAAATATAGGTGCCGATAGGCATTCCAGATATGGTTGCCGATAGGCATTTCAAATATAGGTGCTGATAGGCATTTTAGATGTAGTTTCCGATAGGCATTTCAAAAATTGATGCCGATAGGCATTTCAGATATAGGTGCCGATATGCATTTCATATATAGTTGCCGATTGGCATTTTAAAAACAGGTGCCGATAGGCATTTCAGATATAGAAGCCGATAGGTATTTCAAATATAGGTGTCGATAGGCATTTCAGATATTGTTGCCGATAGGCATTTCAAATATAGGAGCACATAGGCATTTCAGATGTAGTTTCCGATAAGCATTTCAAAAATAGGTGCCGATAGGCATTTCAGATATAGGTGCCGATAGGCATTACAGATATAGTTGCCGATTGGCATTTTAAAAATAGGCGCCGATAGGCTTTTCAGATATAGAAGCCGATAGGCATTTCAAATATAGGTGCCGATAAGCATTCCAGATATGGTTGCCGATAGGCATTTCAAATATAGGTGCTGATAGGCATTTCAGATGTAGTTTCCGATAGGTATTCCAAAAATTGGTGCCGATAGGCATTTCAGATATAGGTGCCGATAGGAATTTCAGATATAGTTGCCGATTGGCATTTAAAAAATTGGTACCGATAGGCATTTCAGATATAGAAGCCGATAGGTATTTCAAATATAGGTGTCGATAGGCATTTCAGATATGGTTGCCGATAGGCATTTCAAATATAGGTGCTGATAGGCATTTCAGATGTAGTTTCCGATAGGCATTTCAAAAATAGGTGCCGATAGGCATTTCAGATATAGGTGCCGATAGGCATTTCAGATATAGTTGCCGAATGGCATTTTAAAAATAGGTGCCGATAGGCATTTCAGATATAGGTGCCGATAGGCATATCAGATATAGTTGCCGATAGGCATTTAAAATATAGGTGCCGATAGGCATTTCAAATATAGGTGTCGATAGGCATTTCAAATATAGGTGTCGATAGGCATTTCAGATATAAATGCCGAAAGGCATTTCAGATATAGGTGCCGATAGGCATTTCTGATGTAGTTGCCGATAGGCATTTCAAATATAGGTGCTAATAGGCATTGCAGATGTAGTTTTCGATAGGCATTTCAAAAATAGGTGCCGACAGGCATTTCAGATATAGGTGCCGATAGGCACTTCAGATATAGTTGCCGATTGGCATTTTAAAAATATGTGCCGATAGGCATTTCAGATATAGAAGCCGATAGGCATTTCAAATATAGGTGCCGATAGGCATTCCAGATATGGTTGCCGATAGGCATTTCAAATATTGGTGCTGATAGGCATTTCAGATGTAGTTTCCGATAGGCATTTCAAAAATAGGTGCCGATAGGCATTTCAGATATAGGTGCCGATAGGCATTACAGATATAGTTGCCGATTGGCATTTTAAAAATAGTTGCCGATAGGCATTTCAGATATAGAAGCCGATAGGCATTTCAAATATAGGTGCCGATAGGCATTCCAGATATGGTTGCCGATAGGCATTTCAAATATAGGTGCTGATAGGCATTTCAGATGTAGTTTCCGATAGGCATTTCAAAAATAGGTGCCGATAGACATTTCAGATATAGGTGCCGATGGGCATTTCAGATATAGTTGCCGATTGGCATTTTAAAATAGGTGCCGATAGGCATTTCAGATATAGAAGCCGATAGGCATTTCAAATATAGGTGCCGATAGGCATTCCAGATATGGTTGCCGATAGGCATTTCAAATATAGTTGCTGATAGGCATTTCAGATGTAGTTTCCGATAGGCATTTTAAAAATAGGTGCCGATAGGCATTTCAGATATAGGTGCCGATAGGCATTTCAGATATAGTTGCCGATTGGCATTTTAAAAAAAGGTGCCGATAGGCATTTCAGATATAGAAGCCGATAGGTATTTCAAATATAGTTGTCGATAGGCATTTCAGATATGTTTGCCGATAGGCATTTCAAATATAGGTGCTGATAGGCATTTCAGATGTAGTTTCCGATAGGCATTTCAAAAATAGGTGCCGATGGGCATTTCAGATATAGGTGCCGATAGGCAATTCAGATATAGTTGCCGATTGGCATTTTAAAAATAGGTGTCGATAGGCATTTCAGATATAGAAGCCGATAGGCATTTCAAATATAGGTGCCGATAGGCATGCCAGATTTGGTTGCCGATAGGCATTTCAAATATAGGTGCTGATAGGCATTCCAGATGTAGTTTCCGATAGGCATTTAAAAAATTGGTGCCGATAGGCATTTCAGATATAGGTGCCGATAGGCATTTCGGATATAGTTACCGATTGGCATTTTAAAAATAGGTGCCGATAGGCATTTCAGATATAGAAGCCGATAGGTATTTCAAATATAGGTGTCGATAGGCATTTCAGATATAGTTGCCGATAGGCATTTTAAATATAGGTGCTGATAGGCATTTCAGATGTATTTTCCGATAGGCATTTCAAAAATAGGTGCCGATAGGCATTTCAGATATAGGTGCCGATAGGCATTTCAGATATAGTTGCCGATTGGCATTTTAAAAATAGGTGCCGATAGGCATTTCAGATATAAAAGCCGATAGGCATTTCAAATATAGGTGTTGATAGGCATTCCAGATATGGTTGCCGATAGGCATTTCAAATATAGGTGCTGATAGGCATTTCAGATGTAGTTTTCGATAGGCATTTAAAAAATAGGTGCCGATAGGTATTTTAGATATAGGTGCCGAAAGGCATTTCATTTATAGTTGCCAATTGGCATTTTAAAAATAGGTGCCGATAGGCATTTCAGATGTAGAAGCCGATAGGCATTTCAAATATTGGTGCCGATAGGCATTCCAGATATGGTTGCAGATAGGCATTTCAAATATAGGTGCTGATAGGCATTTTAGATGTAGTTTCCGATAGGCATTTCAAAAATTGATGCCGATAGGCATTTTTAGATATAGGTGGCGATTGGCATTTCAGATATAGAAGCCGATAGGTATTTTAAATATAGGTGTCGATAGGCATTTAAGATATGGTTGCCGATAGGCATTTCAAATATAGGAGCAGATAGGCATTTCAGATGTAGTTTTCGAAAGGCATTTCAAAAATAGGAGCCGATAGGCAATTCAGATATAGGTGCCGATAGGCTTTCAGATATAGTTGCCGATTGGCATTTCAAAATTGGTGCCGATAGGCATTTCAGATATAGAAGCCGATAGGCATTTAAAATTTAGGTGCCGACAGGCATTCTAGATATGATTGCCGATAGGCATTTCAAATATAAGTGCTGATAGGCATTTCAGATGTAGTTTCTGATAGGCATTTCAAAAATAGGTACCGATAGGCATTTCAGATATAGGTGCCGATAGGCATTCCAGATATGGTTGCCGATAGGCATTTCAAATATAGGTGCTGATAGGCATTTCAGATGTAGTTAGGCATTTCAAAAATTGGTGCCGATAGGCATTTCAGATATAGGCGCCGATAGGCATTTCAGATATAGTTGCCGATTGGCATTTTAAACATAGGTGCCGATAAGCATTTCAGATATAGAAGCCGATAGGTATTTCAAATATAGGTGTCGATAGGCATTTCAGATATGGTTGTCGATAGGCATTTCAAATATAGGTGCTGATAGACATTTCAGATGTAGTTTCCGATAGGCATTTCAAAAATAGGTGCCGATAGGCATTTCAGATATAGGTGCCGATAGGCATTTCAGATATAGTTGCCGATTGGCATTTTAAAAATAGGTGCCGATAGGCTTCTTAGATGTAGTTTCCGATAGGCATTTCAAAAATAGGTGCCGATTGGCATTTCAGATAAAGGTGCCGATAGGCATATCAGATATAGTTGCCAAAAGGCATTTAAAATATAGGTGCCGATAGACATTTCAAATATAGGTGTCGATAGGCATTTCAGATATAAATGCCGAAAGGCATTTCAGATATAGGTGCCGATAGGCATTTCAAATATAGGTGCCGATAGGCATTCCAGATATGGTTGCCGATAGGCATTTCAAATATAGGTGCTGATAGGCATTTCAGATGTAGTTTCCGATAGGCATTTGAAAAATAAGTTCCGATAGGCATTTCAGATAGAGGTGCTGATAGGCATTTCAGATGTAGTTTCCGATAGGCATTTCAAAAATAGGTGCCGATAGGCATTTCAGATATAGGTGCCGATAGGCATTTCAGATATAGTTGCCGATTGGCATTTTAAAAATAGGTGCCGATAGGCATTTCAGATATAGAAGCCGATAGGCATTTCAAATATAGGTGCCGATAGGCATTCCAGATATGGTTATCCGATAGGCATTTCACATATAGGTGCTGATAGGCATTTCAGATGTAGTTTATGATAGGCATTTCAAAAATTGGTGCCGATAGGCATTTCAGATATAGGTGCCGATAGGCATTTCAGATATAGTTGCCGATTGGCATTTTAAAAATAGGTGCCGATAGGCTTCTTAGATGTAGTTTCCGATAGGCATTTCAAAAATAGGTGCCGATTGGCATTTCAGATAAAGGTGCCGATAGGCATATCAGATATAGTTGCCAAAAGGCATTTAAAATATAGGTGCCGATAGACATTTCAAATATAGGTGTCGATAGGCATTTCAGATATAAATGCCGAAAGGCATTTCAGATATAGGTGCCGATAGGCATTTCAAATATAGGTGCCGATAGGCATTCCAGATATGGTTGCCGATAGGCATTTCAAATATAGGTGCTGATAGGCATTTCAGATGTAGTTTCCGATAGGCATTTGAAAAATAAGTTCCGATAGGCATTTCAGATAGAGGTGCTGATAGGCATTTCAGATGTAGTTTCCGATAGGCATTTCAAAAATAGGTGCCGATAGGCATTTCAGATATAGGTGCCGATAGGCATTTCAGATATAGTTGCCGATTGGCATTTTAAAAATAGGTGCCGATAGGCATTTCAGATATAGAAGCCGATAGGCATTTCAAATATAGGTGCCGATAGGCATTCCAGATATGGTTATCCGATAGGCATTTCACATATAGGTGCTGATAGGCATTTCAGATGTAGTTTATGATAGGCATTTCAAAAATTGGTGCCGATAGGCATTTCAGATATAGGTGCCGATAGGCATTTCAGATATAGTTGCCGATTGGCATTTTAAAAATAGGTGCCGATAGGCATTTCAGATATAGAAGCCGATAGGTATTTCAAATATAGGTGTCGATAGGAATTTTAGATATGGTTGCCGATAGGCATTTCAAATATTGGTGCTGATAGGCATTTCAGATGTAGTTTCCGATAGGCATTTCAAAAATAGGTGCCGATAGGCATTTCAGATATAGGTGCCGATAGGCATTACAGATATAGTTGCCGATTGGCATTTTAAAAATAGGTGCCGATAGGCATTTTAGATATAGAAGCCGATAGGCATATCAAATATAGGTGCCGATAGGCATTCCAGATATGGTTGCCGATAGGCATTTCAAATATAGCTGCTGATAGGCATTTTAGATGTAGTTTCCGATAGGCATTTCAAAAATTGATGCCGATAGGCATTTCAGATATAGGTGCCGATAGGCATTTCAGATATAGTTGCCGATTGGCATTTTAAAAACAGGTGCCGATGGACATTTCAGATATAGAAGCCGATAGGTATTTCAAATATAGGTGTCGATAGGCATTTCAGATATGGTTGCCGATAGGCATTTCAAATATAGGAGCAGATAGGCATTTCAGACGTAGTTTCCGAAAGGCATTTCAAAAATAGGTGCCGATAGGCATTTCAGATATAGGTGTCGATAGGAATTACAGATATAGTTGCCAATTGGCATTTTAAAAATAGGTGCCGATAGGCATTTCAGATATAGAAGCCGATAGGCATTTAAAATATAGGTGCCGATAGGCATTCCAGATATGGTTGCCGATAGGCATTTCAAATATAGGTGCTGATAGGCATTTCAGATGTAGTTTCCGATAGGCATTTCAAAAATAGGTGCCGATAGGCTCTTCAGATATAGGTGCCGATAGGCATTTCAGATATAGTTGCCGATTGGCATTTTAAAAATAGGTGCCGATAGGCATTTTAGATGTAGTTTCCGATAGGCATTCCAAAAATAGGTGCCGATAGGCATTTCAGATAGAGGTGCCGATAGGCATATCAGATATAGTTGCCGATAGGCATTTAAAATATATGTGCCGATAGGCATTTCTGATGTGGTTGTCGATAGGCATTTCAAATATAGGTGCTGATAGGCTTTTCAGATGTAGTTTTCGATAGGCATTTCAAAAATAGGTGCCGATAGGCATTTCAGATATAGGTGCCGATAAGCACTTCAGATATAGTTGCCGATTGGCATTTTAAAAATAGGTGCCGATAGGCATTTCAGATATAGAAGCCGATAGGCATTTCAAATATAGTTGCCGATAGGCATTCCAGATATGGTTGCCGATAGGCATTTCAAATATAGGTGCTGATAGGCATTTCAGATGTAGTTTCCGATAGGCATTTCAAAAATAGGTGCCGATAGGCATTTTAGATATAGGCGCCGATAGGCATTTCAAATATATATGCCGATTGGTATTTTAAAAATAGGTGCCGATAGGCATTTGAGATATAGTTGCCGATTGGCATTTCAAATATAGGTGCTGATAGGCATTTCAGATGTAGTTTCCGATAGGCATTTCAAAAATAGGTGCCGATAGGCATTTCAGATATAGGTGCCGATAGGCATTTCAGATATAGTTGCCGATTGGCATTTTAAAAATAGGTGCCGATAGGCTTTTTAGATGTAGTTTCTGATAGGCATTTCAAAAATAAGTGCCGATTGGCATTTCAGATAAAGGTGCCGATAGGCATATCAGATATAGTTGCCGATAGGCATTTAAAATATAGGTGCCGATAGACATTTCAAATATAGGTGTCGATAGGTATTTCAGATATAAGTGCCGAAAGGCATTTCAGATATAGATGCCGATAGGCATTTCAAATATAGGTGCCGATAGGCATTCCAGATATGGTTGCCAAAAGGCATTTCAAATATAGGTGCTGATAGGCATTCAGATGTAGTTTCCGATAGGCATTTGAAAAATAGGTTCCGATAGGCATTTCAGATATAGGTGCTGATAGGCATTTCAGATGTTGTTTCCGATAGGCATTTCAAAAATAGGTGCCGATAGGCATTTCAGATATAGGTGCCGATAGGCATTTCTGATATAGTTGCCGATTGGCATTTTAAAAATAGGTGCCGATAGGCATTTCAGATATAGAAGCCGATAGGCATTTCAAATATAGGTGCCGATAGGCATTCCAGATATGGTTGCCGATAGGCATTTCAAATATAGGTGCTAATAGGCATTTCAGATGTAGTTTCCGATAGGCATTTCAAAAATTGGTGCCGATAGGCATTTCAGATATAGGTGCCGATAGGCATTTCAGATATAATTGCCGATTGGCATTTTAAAAATAGGTGCCGATAGGCATTTCAGATATAGAAACCGACAGGTATTTCAAATATATGTGTCGATAGGCATTTTAGATATGGTTGCCGATAGGCATTTCAAATATTGGTGCTGAGTAGTAGAAATACGAGAGAGCAGTGCCCCTGAGGCCCTCCAGTTAAGCTCCTCCCACTTGGGATAGAACTTGCTGTAAAAACTTGTTCGCATACACATGTTGAAATATGGTAGTCGTTACGTCTGCGACCTCTGTTTGGTCTTATTCCTCCACTTTTCGCGTAAATGGAGGGGGGTACGCCTATAAGCCGCCGCAACCGACTTCACTGGTTGTTGATTTTTTTTCCATAAAAATATGGCCGCTTTGAAAACGTGACGTAAGAAACGTTCGAGCTACCCGCCGCCGCCGCCCGCCCTCCCACCATTGTGTGGTTGAAACAACAAAATGTAAACGCAAAAAAGAAAAGACGACGTCCATTTTTGACATTGAATATACACTCACAACACACGCAGAGAGAGATACACACACACACACACAGCAGACATGCACAAACACACACCATTTTCCTTGAACGAGAAAAAAAAACTTTTCCGTTTATATAGTCCGACTCTGGAGAGAGATCATTTGCGTTTCGCACACGTTGACTGACTGCCGACGCTGGCCTGAGGTAACTTACAATCTTGACAACTACGCGATGCAGCAAGTATACGGAATGTTTTATAATAACGTGTTGTTTAAATAGTATGGTCATATACATACACGTTACAAAAGTTAATACAAAAGAATGAAAAATATTTAAACAACACGTTATTATAAAACAGTCGGTACCTATGTTAGGTATGTGTCAATACGTTGAGGATATGCGCGGAAATGGTAATGTATGCAGCAGTATATCTACACACAACAAAAACAGGTTTTTAACATTAAGAATTATTCAAACAAATAAATATTTCAGCAAATTCGTAATAATCTTATATTATGTGGTGGTAAGTCGAATATCACATTTCGTACCTAACAATGTGGGTTTTTTATTCAAGCGTCTAAAACATTTAGCATTTATAAAATACACGATAATATAAAACAAAAAAGATTATCTTTTTTATATTCTAACACTTTGCATTAATTATGAGTTTTAATTTTAAAAAATATAAATACATTTAATTATTGAATTTTTCGCTCTAGTAATTGCTATGAATTAAGATTTATCAACAAAATTATACAATACGGTCTTTAATGATACGCATATATTTGTCTCTATTCAAAGCTTTACGAGTATATGCACGTATCATTAAAGACCGTGTTGTATAATTTTTAACGCATTGACTGTCTGCTTATAATTAATATGCAAAGAATGTTACGGAACGTCTGACATTGAGCGGGTACGTGCCTGTTTATATGTACGTGAACGGATCTCTAAGACGCGTTATATAGTAAACAATACAGGTTCTTTGTCTTGTTTGCGATCACCGCTTTTTTTTCTTTTTCGCCCCCGAGCAACAAATATATCAGTTTTTTATTGACAACATCCGCACATTGTAATATTGATCAGATTTGAATGTAGTTTTTAACATTTTTTCGATAGCTATTTTTTGAGGAAGATTTATAAGCCCGGTTTTATCCTAATGAAAATAGGATTTATTCAAAGTTAGCGAGCGAATAAAGCGAGTGTGTAACGTATCGATTTAATGAACGACGCACATTTAAAAAAACTTATTTAAAGGTTGTTGTTTTTTTTTTTTTTGAGAGATAGGAGAATTTACAGAGACACAAAACCATACTAGGCATAAAATATATTATTACACCAAAAAAAAAAACAATAATAACAAATCGCGGGCTAAGGTTTTATTACATCTATATATTAAATTTGCATTCGGATGAAGTGATGGGACCTGGGCCGTTAGTAAATATATAAAAGGTTTTATCCAAAATAAACTGTTCATAATTAAAATATTGTGGAGTTTGAAATTTGCTATTCTCTTATAAGGAACAACGCAGGTTATTTTACAAATCTAGGACTATATCCTCGTCAGTTTCAAATATAATTTTAAGTTTTTAAATCTTCAAATATGAGTGTTTCTTTTTGTGACTTTAAATCCCTACAATCGATATAGTTGGAGGATAACTGAGCTAGTTTTGTGTTTTTATCTCTTATTATTACATCGCACATTTTGTATTATAATACACCAGTTTGGTATGACTGCTTCAAATCGCGACTTCACGTCTTGTGTGTTAATTCACTGTACAGTTTCCATAGAAAAGAGTTTAGTGTTTATAATACAATAGACGCATTTAGATACAATAATAACAACGAGAAAATCCCTTCTCTCAGCGAAGACTCTTCGTACTTAACTCATTCAACTTTCAAGTCATGCCTTTTTTGCCATACACCGGTAATTGTGGCACGTAACGCATTCTGAACAGTGGTCCGTTAAGTTAATAAAAACCAGGAAGGTACTGATATTCTTAATGTATTTTCTATATTATGACACATAATCTCTATTGACGTCGGGTCGAATGCGGCGGGCGGTCCAAACCACAATTTCTCAACATTTCACATTTAATTCAAAGCTATTTGGCATCATTTTTTGAACTTTACGTTAAATGTTCCTGTCGTTTTACTTATTAGTTTAAAATATTGTCAGCAATGATTTTATAAATTTATAAATTATACGTCATATAACCATCACACTTCTATACGTGAATGTTTATAGAATTAAATAAGCGAGACAGCCGTCGTGTCAGAAGAACAAAATAAAACTTCAAGAAAAAGCGTTTTAAAAAGGTGAATACTAGTCAATGGGAGGGGGGGGCATTTCACTATTACCCAATGTCAAATATTATTTAAATTTCACACCTTATAATTCTCGATTTACTTATACACTATTACAAGCTCTCAGTTTCCGGGTGCGAGTCTGAGAGCCTTTAAAAGTGTCAATTGAATGATTATTTGAAAATATGAATTGGTGCTAGGCCCAAGACGTGCACCTAACCGGCTGGGGTGGTCTTCAAAAAAGAAATCAGCTTCTCGTGATTCTTATCTTAATGAAAAAATGAATGTTGTACAAAAAAACTTGCAATGCTTCCATAGTTTTAAATAATACGTTATATATTTATATAATATTTGAGAACAGAAAAGGCTTGCTAGCATTAGGTAGAATCAACACTTCTATTAATTATATTTAAGAACTAATAAACAACACTTAACACTGATATTGCACTCATAACATGAAACGACATTTTTAACTGTTAGCTGTTTGATCTGTCGTCATCATTATTAATAATTATGGCGGTAACTTCTTTGTCGGTAATGTCGCATTCCAACAACGGTACAGTTACGTTCTGATGGTCGGTAAGTTAGATTTCATAAAACAAGGCGCTGTTGAATGTTCAATGCGGCCACATCTTGCCCTCAGCGGCGCAGCCTTGCGGCGAGAAGTAGAAGCGTGGGATGAGGCTGCTTGCGTCTTGAACTGCTGGCGTTATCTGGCGGGGCCGATTTGAAACGCCACATATATACAGCTAATCTCTTCTTCCATCAGATCTGAGCGACAGCAGTTTTGTGTTCAATTATTGCACTCGGTGTGCAGTCGTAATTAAACGATGAATAATCGTGTTTAAAAAACTGCTCATATTTAACATGTGAACAATAGAACTGTTTTAAATGCTGAATTTGCTTCTAAAATTCACAAGTAATAATAGATTGTATGTCTAGTTGCAAAAATGGGCTTATTACGACTAGATGTGTTAAAAAAAAAACGAGGTCTGCATACAAATCATAATGCCATTATGTACGAGATAAACATAGTACTTGTTAGAAATAACTGGTTTTTACATTTTAATAACGCTCTATTAGATAATATTGTTTTTGTGATAGACTGTATTTATTTTTTAATTAATAGATATAATTGATTAATTAAGTAATATTTATGTCTTATTGAGTGATTTCATGATATATAAAATTGTAACCGCACATCTTTCTGCGCGAGAACTAAATTTTCGTTTTTCACCAATTCTTCAAGAGACCATATGTGTTTAATATTTGACGGTGAAGAATAGTGCCCGGAAAATTTTTGAAAATTTGGAAAAATAATTTTGGGAAAATTTTTTTTTAACGAATATTTACTTTTTAAGGACACTTTAGAAAAGGATGTTTTCAAGGATGTGGTGGGAGTAACGGGTCGATATGGTGGTGGGACGGGTCTTTTTACACAAATGCCTATAACTTTTTTATTTTTCAAAATTTGAGATTTTTGTAAGAAATCTTTTTTGTTTACGATGAGACGTCTGTCGCTTCTAGCTGTTTAAATTTATGAATTAAAAATTAAAAAAAGAAAAAAACGACTTTAAACCGATTCCACCATTGCTACTATTTTTTTCTTTTATAGTGAAAAACTATTATTATCATAATATAAGTGGGTAGATGTGTGTGTGTGTGTCCTTTAGATGATTTTTATCGTGACAATAATGTCACTGCATATGGTGATTTACACAGAAAACGCATTCTATCTATAGTCTATCAATAGTGTGTGTGTGTGTGAGTCTAGTCATCATCGTCAGAATTGAAAATTATAGAGTTTTTTTCCTTTTTACTTGTATGTTTCAAGTTGCATGAGCTTATAAAGTAGTGTTTTAATTTCTTCAATAACCCCACAATTGACGCCAAACACCGATAAATTAAACTTGTTTGCTTTAACTAGTGTGTTAGTGAACTCGTTAAATTCATAATAATAATTTTTGTAGAAAAAATATAGCAGCCCGTTTGTGTATCTGTCTTGTTTTTTCTTTGAATTTTCAAATTGAATAAATTGAAGGGACTCGAACCCTGCAGACGTTTCTTTACATTAAAAGTTCAATGATCTTCCAACTGAGCTATGTAGGCTGTGTGATAGTAATAAAGTACCTTAAGCCTTTTCTTTTTCCTCAGTCGGCTTTGAAAGGTGGTGGTGCAGTTGTTTTGAAAGTTGAATAGAAAAAAAATGAAAGTTGTACAACAACCAATAAAAATTAAAATTTTAAATTTAGATGACAAAAGTGAAAAGTCATCGAAGATAAAAAAACACGGAATTTTACTTCCCACAAGTGTCAGGTGTATTATTGTTGGACCCTCTAACTGCGGCAAGACCAATGTAATGGTTTCCCTGCTCATTGACACCAACGGACTCAAATTTGAAAATGTCTACGTTTATTCAAACTCTCTACAGCAGTACAAGTATCAACTGCTTGCAGATATTTTAAGCGGTGTTAGCGGAATGGGCTTTTACACTTTTACTGACCGTGAAACTATACTTCATCCCAGCGAGGTCAAGCCCAACTCTGTTTTTATTTTCGACGACGTTGCCTGTGAAAGCCAAAGCAATATTCGCGAATATTTTAGCATGGGACGATAGTTTTTACCTGTGTCAGTCGTACAGTAAAATACCTAAACAGTTGGTCAGAGACAATGCGAATCTTATTGTGCTTTTCAAACAGGACGATATGAACTTACGTCACGCGTACGACGACTTTGTGAACACCGATATGTCTTTTCATGATTTTAAAAATCTCTGCGTCGAGTGTTGGGCCGGTGGCAAGTACAATTTTTTCGTAATAGATAAAGACTCGGACATGAACGCCGGTAGATATAGAGTTAATTTCGATAGATTCATAGTAGTGAAACAGCAAGTATAAATATAATTGAAACGCGACCCTTTCAGTTATTACGGTGCTCGTGCTCTTGTCTCTCTCTCTCTCAGTGTTCTGCACAGTGCCGTAGTATTAGTAGCTATGAATAGGAAAAAAAGGAATGAAATTTCAGTTAGAAGACGATTGAGACGAGCCATTAAGTCTGTGCGAAATAAATATAATCTAATAAAATCGGGTGCTTTTGAGCAGAGCAGAGCTGTCGAAACGCAACTGAAGCCGCTCATTGAACCGCTAAAAAAAGTTCTAATCGATCGAGTGAAAAAAGAGGAGGAGGAGGAAGAAGAAGGCGATGAAAAAAAACACCAACAACGGCATCTTAAGAGAGAATTTAAAACATCAAACAGAGAAGTGCAGCATAGTGATTATGATGAAACTCCACGCAAAGCAAATGATAAAAGTGTTTTGAAGCGTGCAATCGACGAACCGCTATTTTCTAGTACGCCAACGACTCGCACCAACACCACCGCCGCCACCACTCTTTCTGAACTATATTTAAATGAAAAGCCTGCGAGAGAAAAGGACTACACTTACGGTGTTAAATCTATAGATGGAAAATACATGATTGGAGATAAAGAAATAGCCTTTCTTAAGGACTCGGACGATTTTGTCATCGATAGTTACAAGATCGTCGGCACTCTGGGACTTTATGAACTGATTTTCATTAAAAACCCCGAAGAGTATACACAAAAGGATAGAGCAATATACAAGAAGATTTTAGACTATACGCGCGCTCATCTGAAAGCAGACGGTAGGATCAAAAGCAACGTTGGCTACAAATACAAAAACATAATCATGCTGCTGTATGCAAACAAAAATGTCAATACGCAAGCGGTAGCAGCAGCAGCACCGCCACAACAGCTAAGCGGAGATGGACTATTTTTGAAAGTGCACAGAAACAAGAAAAAAGAGTACGTGTACTGGAACGATTTGAACGAATTGGTCGGCAGACTCAAATTGCTGTACGCGTCTCAGGAGGCCGGCAACACGTCTCATAGGAACGAAATAGTTTCAATCCTGGAAGAATTGAGAGAGGCAAACGTCATTCAATAAATTGCGTGTTGTTTGCCGCTCGATCGTCAGTGTCCTCTCAACATGCCCGTAGATAAGTTTGGTAGACACAGTCGACGTCGTCAGCAGTGGAAGTTAAACGACGCTCCTTCTGCTGCTAACACTACCGCTCTCGATGTAGGATTTAAAATTGTAGATAATAATTTGGACATCGCTGGCAGAAGATTGATGAACATCGGCGCGGCGAAAAACTCAGAGGACGCTGTTAGTGTAAGTGCTTTGAACGGAATTTTACAAAAAGTGTTGTGGCGCTTTCAAAATGAAACTTTTCCGCTTCTGACAGAGGATTTTTTGAAAAAATATCGCGGGCAGTTAATGCTTCGTCTGTTCAGTCGAGACGCTAAATTAACACAACAAAATTATTATACTTTGGCCGAAGGATTCGTAGAGTATATATTCGGTCGGGAGGTCGACGGCATGGAAATTCTATCTATAAGAACGTCACCTATAGACACGAATATATTTATAAATGATAAATTATACACGACGCTCGAGTCGACTAAAATCAAGACGGGCGATAGCATAAAATTTTTAGCTAGTGCGGCGCAAAAAGCGTTAAAAATCAAAGACAGAGTGACGCTAGGCGTGGAAATATACTTGAGATATCCGTCGTTACGATAGTAAATTGCTCTCAATGAAAAGCTATAACAGCAACAAAAAAATAATACTTACAAAGAAATTGATAAATGCAGAAAATGCGATTAGAAAGATCTACAGCATTCTTAGAAAGCAGATGGTGGAAGCGGAATTGTACAAGAGAAAACAGTTTGCTTCATCACCGTTCAATAATTTGCCAGCAATAAAAAAGAAAAAAAAACAGAACAAAAGAAACAGAGAAAATTCTACTAGGCAATACAATAATGCGCAACAAGAAGAAGAAAAAAAACTGATGACATTATTGCAAAATACTGATATAAAAAGTGAAAACGATTATGGTGATGATAATTATTATTATTATTATGACGATACAGACATTAGTGATCAAGAACAATCTGTGAGTTTTCTCAGCGATCGGGAAACTGTGTATGAAACGATTCCGACGACGACGACAACGACTAGAAATCCGCTGTTTGAATATTTCAATAAAAAAGAAAACCACCACCGGCTGTGGAATCGTCTTCTTCTTTTAGTGAAGCAAAAAAGTTGAAGAGAAAAGGAAACGTGTCCGCGGTTGAACATGTTACGCGCTATCTCGACACAATAATAAACATTCCGTATGCAGATTTGAGACCTCCATATTTCGGTGAGGATTCAACACGTTGCGATGAAAAAAAAGCAGTAGCAGAGTCTACTATAAATACTTCTTATTTTGTCAATGACTCTAGTAAATTGGAACCTATATTAACTAATACAAACTTGAAAGTAGCATCTGTTGTTAAAGAGAGACTGCAGAGTCCCTTTGTAAAAACGTCCTCCTCCTCCTCCTTATCATCGCCGCTATCGAAAGTACGACACAGAAAAATATTTTTAAATCCGCTATTTTACAATGAAACGCGGCCGTCGTCCCCGAAAGCAAAGTAACCGCACACAAGTCTCCGTGGAAAAAATTAGAATCGTCAACGAGCTGCACAGACCGGCGAGAAAAAACTATCGGCGCAGACGCGTGCTCGTCAAGGGTCTCTACGATCTCTATCAGGCCGATCTTGCCGAAATGATTCCGTACGCCGGCGTGAATGAGAATTACAAATACATTCTCACCGTAATCGATGCATTTTCAAAGTATGCGTGGACGGTGCCGTTGAAAAGCAAGCGCGGGAAGGAAGTTGCGGACGCAATGTTGAAAATTTTAAAGAAACTCAAAAAGTCACCGCGACACCTGCAAACGGACAACGGAACGGAATTTTACAACGTGAATTTTCAAAATTTAATGAAAAAATATTCCATCAATCACTATTCGACTTTTAGCAATTTAAAGAGCAGCATTGTCGAGCGACTTATAAGAACGTTGAAGGCGCGACTGTGGAAACGCTTCAGCATCGAGGGAAATTATAAATGGCTCAAGATATTGCCAGACATTGTGAGCGAGTACAACAACACCACACACAGAACGATAAAAATGAAACCCAATGAGGTGAATGCAAAAAATGAAAAGAAATTACTGAAAACTGTCTACTCTAATTTAAAAATAGTAGATGTGAGAAAACAGAAAATACACGCGGGCGATCACGTACGTATCAGCAATTATAAACACGTGTTTGACAAAGGCTACCTGCCCAATTGGACTACTGAAATTTTTACGGTGTCTAAGGTGAAACTGACCACAAATCCGCGCACTTACGAGCTGGCGGACGCAAACAACGTACCAATCAAGGGTGGGTTTTACGAGGAGGAATTACAAAAAGTTCCCGATCACAGCGTCTATTTAGTGGAGAAGGTCTTGAAAACACAAGGCAATAGATTGTACGTCAAGTGGTTGGGCCTTGACGACACTCACAACTCGTGGATACTCAAAAAAGACGTGGTATAGTTTGTTTTTTTTTTGTTTCTTTTACGTTTTTTTTCTGTTAGAAATATTTTTTTAGAATAAAAAGGAGACGCTGCGCAGTTAGGTATAAAAGATGGTCGTCGTTCATTCCACAAGTGATAACCGCACTGGACGTGGACTCGTCAATACTTTAATCAACAAACTACCGGTCGAATTACACATACCCGGCTATCGTTTCTGCGGACCCGGAACAAAGTTAGAGAAGCGTTTGAACAGAGGCGACGTCGGCGTGAATCCGCTGGACGAAGGTTGCAAAGAGCACGACGTAGCCTACGCAAACACAAAGAATTTAAAAGAACGTCACTTAGCCGATCGCAGCTTGGAGTCGCGTCAAGGCAAAGGACGCTAGTTTAAGCGAAAAGACAGCCGCTTGGCTCACGACAAATGCGATGAAAATTAAAACTAAACTCGGCATGGGCAGTAGGAAAAGAAAGAGAGCTTCATCCGCTGCTGCTGTTGCACCAAAACGCATACGCGTCAACAGGCGAGCAAAATCAGCCGGAAGAAGGAGAAGTGTGAAAACTAAAAATTCTACCATAAAGAACAGTCTAATTAAACAAGCACAGCTGGAACTCGATTCGATAAACTCGACGGGTGTAAACAAATATGCGACTGCAGCAGTGAAAGACGCTCGAGTGATACCCGTACCTAGAACGGGAGGATTTTTACCGCTAATTCCGCTATTCGCCGGTCTGTCGGCATTGGGAGCTCTGACCGGAGGAGCTGCGAGCGTTGCCAAAACCGTCATAGATGCTAAGGAGGCCAGAGATAAACTTGCTGAAGCGAATCGTCACAACGAAACAATGGAAGCCATAGCCATCGGTAAAAAAGGAAGCGGACTCTACTTGAAACCCTATCGGCGAGGCTATGGTCTTTTTTTAAGACCGTTTCGCACGGCTTCAAAAAACTCTTAAAACTATTGCCGAAACACGCGCTCACCGATGCTGAGATTGAACGATACGCGAATATGTTAAATGTCAAATTTTTCAGAGGCGTGTACATGAGAAACGCGCTGCCAAAAAAACCTAAAAAGAACGAGAGCGTCGTAGTAAATCTGGACGATAGAGACGGTCCCGGAACGCATTGGGTCGCGTACAAAAAAGTTGGCAAAAACGTAAAGTACTTTGACAGTTTTGGCAACTTGCAGCCGCCGAGAGAGTTGGTGGATTATTTGAAAAGTTGCAGCATAGTATATAACTACGAGAGAAGACAAAAATTCAATTCAGTTTTGTGCGGACATCACTGTGTTAGAGAGAGAGAGAGAAGGACAATGTCGTTCACATTCACCCTGAGCGGAAACGAGTCGGTGTTGAACAGTCCGTTTTATCCGTCGATCGTGCTCGATGAGAATGAAGAATATCAACTGGGACTGATTGAATTTGAGTCGTGGCACTCGATTCCAAACATCGACGAAACCAACAACAAGTTTTTCTACTATGACCCCGACTTTCCGATACTCGACAACAATAGGAAAACAATCGAGATACCTAAGGGAGCGTACGAAATCACAAACATCAACGACTACCTACTCGATGAGTTGAAAAAGGAGAATAGAAACATTCGAATTATGGCAAACAACAACACGTTGAAAACGGAAATAAAGAGCGATGTGATTATAGATATTGGCGCCGAAGGTAGCGTGGGATCTCTGCTAGGTTTCAGCAAGAAGCGCAATATGCTAGAAGCAAACACCGTACACAAATCGGATTTTACGGCTCACATTACAAAAATTAACGCAATCAGAGTAAAGTGTAATATTGTGAGCGGTTCCTATTTAAACGGACAGCCCGAACACACTCTCTTTCAGTTCTATCCGCAAGAGGAGCCGGACTATAAAATATCCATAACACCGAGCAATGTTATTTATTTGCCCATCAATCGTCGAGTTATAGACTACATTAGCATAACTATTGTCGATCAAGACGATCGTTTAGTGGATTTCAACGGCGAGTCCGTTACTGTGCGATTGCATCTCAAACGTTTGTAAAAAAATGGGCGTATATTACGGAGATTATTTTAAAGAGTGTTTGCAAACGTCAACCGGAATCAGTCGAGCGTTGTCCACTGATGAGTCAGTAGCAGCAGCAGCAACAACAACAACAACAACAACAACAACAACATCTGAAAAGAAAAGTAGAAAGATAAAATTAAAAGGTTCTGGTCATAAAGGGAGGAAGCGAAATAAAATCAGTAGTGAGAATTTAAATTTTCTAAGATCAATTGGACTTGCATTAAAATAGAAAGGAGAGGAAAAATGCAAGATATTCTAGCCGTTGACTTTCCGATCGTTCTAGACGAAAGTATAGAATCGATTCGCATACATTCGCAAGAACCCTACAACATCAATCAGTTGAAAAAAAACGATGAAATTCGCATAGCCATTCAAAATCAGGATGCCGTCACGTTTCCTCACGACAGCACGCTCGAAGTGCGCGGTAAATTGACTTACGAGGACAACACAGCTGCTACAACTTCGAGCATCGTTAACAACGGAATAGCGCATCTGTTTGAGGAGATTCGCTATGAATTGTGGGGTATGCAACTCGACTCGACTAAAAATGTAGGCATATCGTCCACCATGGTCGGTTATGTGTTGCACAGTCCCGACGAAGTAAGAGCGCTTTCAAACTGCGGTTGGGATTTGACTACAAACAATGCCAACCTGTTGGATTCGGAAGGGAATTTTAGCGTCAGCATACCTTTGAAATATATTTTGGGTTTTGCACACGATCATAAGCGGGTGATGATGAACGGTAAACAAGAACTGATATTGATACGTAAAAGAGACGATCATTCGGCAATTTTAACAAAACAAGCTGACGCCGGAACAACTCAAAAAACGGGTAAAATAGAATTAACGTCCATCAAATGGAACGTACCCTACGTCATACCGTCTAATGAAATGAAAATTAAACTGTTGAAGACGGCGAACAAAGATAAAAACATTGTGTTTAGAGCGTGGGATCTGTATGAATTTCCTGCGCTGCCGTTTTCCACAAAACACGTATGGACCGTGACGACTACCAATCAAGTCGAAACGCCGCGTTTGATCATCGTAGGTTTTCAGACGAAACGCGACGGCACTCAACTGAAAGATAGCAGCGTCTTCGATCACTGTAAACTGCGGTCGGCAAAACTCTTTTTAAATTTCGAATCGTATCCCTACGAGCCGCTCACGATGAATTTTGATAAAAACGATTTCAACATCGTCTACGACAAGTATCTGAAGGGTCAGGAGACCTATTTTAATGGAACTAAAAACGCACCTCTTTTCAATAAAAACGACTTCAAAACCATATCGCCGCTCATTGTGTTCGATTGCTCACGACAACCGGAAGCTATCAAAAAGGGCGTTGTAGATATCAAGTTGATGATTGAATCTCATGAAAATTTCCATGCGAGCACGACAGCCTTCTGTCTGATTATACACGATAAACTATTCACCTACCATCCCCTGCAAAATACCGTCACAAAAATTGTGTAAAAAGGGGATTATGACACATAAAATTGGAATATGCGATATTCAATTCGTTGTCGGTAACGAGCATGAATATTTTGCAAAGGAATTGGCGTTTTGCAATTTGTCGAGTGACAATATAAAACAAGTAGTGTTTGAGCCGCCGTACGAGAAACGCTGGCTCGATGAAAAGTATAGAAAACAGAATGCTTACAATAAAAGTAGAATAAACGGTCTCGACTGGAACTATGGCAACATTGAATATCGTGAACTAAATAAACAACTGACAAACATTTTTAAAGGTTCACCTCTAATTTTAGTTAAAGGACTCGAAAAACAAAGATTTCTAAAAAAGAACGGACCTGATTTACTTTATGTAGACTTAGATTCAGACTGTTGTCCCTCGTTGAAAGTTTTGCCGCTGTCACTGTCGTCAATTGATGACAAAATCGAGTGTAATCTGCATGCAAACATGAAATTCGTAAACAATTGCGCATGCATAAATGTACTCAAGCTGCAAAAATATCTAAATGAATAAAACAAAGGCGGTTGCTGTGCAAACATTATGGTGGGGGGAGGGGAGATTCGAATAATGTATATAAGACAAAGTTATTTTTAAATTATTCAGTCTTTAAGGAAAAAACATGCAGAGTGTAAGTAGTGACGAGTGTGGTGGTAGTTATAGTGATGATAATTTTTGGAGTATTGGCTTTGTGCCTGACAAATCATCGGCTACCACTCTAGAAGAAATTATCGGCGTAGAGTTGTTCAATCACAGCAGACGTTTTTCAAGTCTCTCTGCAGATAAGAAACAAAAATTAGAAAAATGGGGATTTGGCTTCGATGAAAACAATGTAGTGCAACAAACACCCATCCCCTGGAATGAGGGTATAAGATTTTTAAAAATGGATCCGCGCCACGTGCGATTTGTTTTAGACGATGGACGTATAGTTTTTAAAGCGATTATTAAACATACTTATCATACAAAGTTCTTTTCGCTCGTGGTCAATGATAAAAAAATGTTGGAGCAGCTCTACGAAAAAACATATGACTATTTGAAGCGATTGAAACTGTTGAATGCCGATATATACTTTCAAAACGACATCTACAGTCTTACGCATAAACTGAAACAGAGTTTAACAATTGTTGATGATGATGATTCACTTTTATTAAAAATTGAGAACGGAACGACATCAATTTGTACGGTTGCAGATAAGGTCGAAATGGATCTTATAAGAGGCCTAAGAAGAGGTCGTAGCTTGTAGAGAGAGAGTGGGGGAGGGATGAGATAATTTTACACTGCAGCTGTTGGAAAAAAAAACATAATAAAAATCAATTCACAAGAAAAGCAAGAAATATTCAGTGTAATGCAAGACTTTGTTGCGAGACAACATGACTAATACATTGAATATCTTCCGGTTTTACAACTCTGATACCGCAGAGCCGTGTGATGTGAATATCGATTACAACAACATGCAAAAGTTGGTGGATGAGGAGCACCGACACCAGCGGCAGGATGAGGAGAGAGGTGAAGACATTGTAGAGTTTCCGTTGGTGCGTCAAGAAGAAGAAGAAGAAGACATCGAAACCGAAAATGTTACTACAACTTCATCGACAACTGCAGCAGCAGCAAGTGCAGCGTTGACCTCTGAAACAAAACTCTTGCTGCAAAATGTATTCTTTATCGACGCAAAGCGAAGTAAATACGTAAACGTCGGTTGGCTACCGCAAAATTTTCACGCGATGCTCGAATTGAGAGACGTGAAAACTACTAGCATTTTTATGGAACAGATCGACTGGTGCGCTCTAATGTTGTTGTGTAATCATATAAACAAGTACTTTAACGAGGACAGTCACAGACGATTCTATTCAGTGATTGGCGGAGACGTGGAAATAAGAGAAGTTTATTTAAAGAAAATAAAACATTTAAAATTTAAAAGATCAACTTCTCATACATCGCTGATATTATCACAAGACGAGTGGGAAAGTCTGTTGGACTTGAAGGACATTGTCTATAGTTTATTGTGTTCATACGTATACTATTCAAATACAGTGAAATTATATTATAATACGTATTTAGATAAGTGCAAGACTTTAAATTGTTTACGCTTAAGCGACAGCGATTTCTTTACACCTAACGATATTTTACATACTATTAATTACGAAAGACTCTTCTACGAAATCCCACTAATTTGTAGTGAAAAAATTGCAATTGACTTTAATGGTTGCTATGATTAAAAAAATAAAAAATGTGCATTTTAACGATAAGGTAGAGATTAATTATATGGTTTGTTGGAATTTTGCATATCGCAAAGCACGGGTGGGGATATGGGAACAGATTGCTAGAGATCGCGATCGATTTAAAAAAAGAATAGAAGCAGTCTCTCATATTCTCAGTCCGGTGCTAAAAATTGTCAATTCATCATCGTCCGTCGACTAGAACACAGAGCTATCTCTCTCTCCCTCTCTCTATCTATTTTGGTGTATTATAATACAAAATGCGTGAAGCTGGTATTACAGTAATAATAAGGGATAAACACACAAACGAGCTGTTATCCTCCAACTATATCGATTGTACGGATTTAAAGTCGCAAAAAGAAACACTTATATTTAAGATTTAAAAATTAAAATTATATTTGAAACTGATGAGGATATAGTCATAGATTCAGACGACGACGACGACGACGACGACAACGATGACGATGATGATGAAGGTTACGATAACACGTATGATTATGTAGATGCTGAAATGTTTAGCATTGATAGAGTAAATTAGATTTAAGCAATATTATTAATAATGTATTTTTTTTACAATAAATATATTTAAAACGTATTTTACATGTCTTTTTATTTAAAAAAATACCTTGGGGATCTTTTATACTTTCAGAAACTATTTAATAGGTATGTGTGTTGTGAAAAGTGCAGTGTTGAAATGGACGTCGTCGAGCGAACATTAAAAACTTTCGCGCTCACCTTTTGTTGCTATCTCGTTTGCTATGTAGTAATCGAAACAACAGTCGTAGCAAGTCTTATACATTTAAACGACAAGTGCGGGCGGCTCGATAAAGTCCACAGTACTTACACTCGCCTCGTTCATAAGTTTCAAAATGAAAACGTCAACTATGTACTCGATGCGATGAAGCGAGTCAACGAAACGCTCAAAGATTATCGCAAACAAGTCGATCAATCTACCACCTATCTGCTCCGGCTGCTGACGTGGAACGTGCACAGTTTACGAGAGAACATGACTGCAATGGTGGTGAAAGCGTGTACCAATTGCACATCGAATTATTAGAAGAGAGAGAGACCCAATTTATCAAATAAAACAACAAATATGTCTATATTTATGAAAAGACAACTTTGTATGTGGGACAATACTTATGTATATTATTAATTATGATTCAATAAAATACTTTTTTAAAAATATCTTCAATGTTTTCATTTTCAAAATAATGACGACCAAAACTCATACCGTCAACGTCATTTTTTTTCCATAATAATTATAGCCATCTATCCCGGAATTACCCCATAAGTAATATGATTACCAATGTAACCCCCCCCCATCTTCTAATGCGGCCATGTAAATTTTTGACCAAAATACGTAGAAAAAGAATGTTTCGGCATGAAAATTGTGCAAAAAAGATATTATATACTACAAGTATGTGTCTCGCATACGTGTGTGTGTTTTTGGTGTCTTTTTGGTGTCTCTTTGGTGTCTCTTTGGTGTCTCTTTGGTGTCTCTTTGGTGTCTCTTTGGTGTCTCTTTGGTGTCTCTTTGGTGTCTCTTTGGTGTCTCTTTGGTGTCTCTTTGGTGTCTCTTCGGTGTCTCTTCGGTGTCTGTTTGGTGTCTCTTTGGTGTCTCTTTGGTGTCTGTTTGGTGTCTCTTTGGTGTCTCTTTGGTGTCTCTTTGGTGTCTCTTTGGTGTCTCTTTGGTGTCTGTTTGGTGTCTGTTTGGTGTCTCTTTGGTGTCTCTTTGGTGTCTCTTTGGTGTCTCTTTGGTGTCTCTTTGGTGTCTCTTTGGTGTCTCTTTGGTGTCTCTTTGGTGTCTCTTTGGTGTCTGTTTGGTGTCTGTTTGGTGTCTCTTTGGTGTCTGTTTGGTGTCTGTTTGGTGTCTCTTTGGTGTCTGTTTGGTGTGTCTGTATATGTGTCTCTGGGAGTATATATTCGGTGTCGGAAAAAAATGGACCACGTTATTATAAAACATTCCGTATACATGCTGCATCGCGTAGGTGTCAACATTGTAAGTACTTCAGGCCAGCGTCAGCAGTCAGTCAACGTGTGCGAAACGCAAATGATCTCTCTCCAGAGTCGGACTATATAAACGGAAAAGTTTTTTTTTTTCTCGTTCAAGGAAAATGGTGTGTGTTTGTGCATGTCTGCTGTGTGTGTGTGTGTGTGTATCTCTCTCTGTGTGTGTTGTGAGTGTATATTCAATGTCAAAAATGGACGTCGTCTTTTCTTTCTTTTTGCGTTTACATTTTGTTGTTTCAACCACACAATGGTGGGAGGGCGGGCGGCGGCGGCGGGTGGCTCGAACCTTTCTTACGTCACGTTTTCAAAGCGGCCATATTTTTATGGAAAAAAAATCAACAACCAGTGAAGTCGGTGGCGGCGGCTTATAGGCGTACCCCCCTCCATTTACGCGAAAAGTGGAGGAATAAGACCAAACAGACGTCGCAGACGTAACGACTACCATATTTCAACATGTGCATGCGAACAAGTTTTCACAGCAAGTTCTATCCCAAGTGGGAGGAGCTTAACTGGATGGCCGGAGGGGCACTGCTCTCTCGTATTTCTACTACTCCTATATTTGAAATGCCTATCGGCTTCTATATCTGAAATGCCTATCGGCACCTATTTTTAAAATGCCAATCGGCAACTATATCTGAAATGCCTATCGGCACCTATATCTGAAATGACTATCGGCACCAATTTTTGAAATACCTATCGAAAACTACATCTGAAATGCCTATCAGCACCTATATTTGAAATGCCTATCGGCAACCATATCTGGAATGCCTATCGGCACCTATATTTGAAATGCCTATCGGCTTCTATATCTGAAATGCCTATCGGCACCTATTTTTAAAATGCCAAACGGCAACTATATCTGAAATGCCTATCGGCACCTATATCTGGAATGCCTATCAGCACCTATATTTGAAATGCCTATCGTTAACCATATCTGGAATGCCTATCGGCACCTATATTTGAAATGCCTATCGGCTTTTATATCTAAAATGCCTATCGGCTCCTATTTTTAAAATGCCAATCGGCAACTATATCTGAATTGCCTATCGGCACCTATATCTGAAATGCCTATCGGCACCTATTTTTGAAATGCCTATCGGAAACTACATCTGAAATGCCTATCAGCACCTATATTTGAAATGCCTAACGGCAACCATATCTGGAATGCCTATCGGCATCTATATTTGAAATGCCTATCGGCTTCTATATCTGAAATGCCTATCGGCACCTATTTTTAAAATGCCAATCGGCAACTATATCTGTAATGATTATCGGCACCTATATCTGAAATGCCTATCGGCACCTATTTTTGAAATGCCTATCGAAAACTACATCTGAAATGTTTATCAGCACCAATATTTGAAATGCCTATCGGCAACCATATCTGAAATTCCTATCGACACCTATATTTGAAATACCTATCGGCTTCTATATCTGAAATGCCTATCGGCACCTATATCCGAAATGCCTATCAGTACCAATTTTTGAAATGCCTAAAGGAAACTACATCTGAAATGCCTATCAGCACCTATATTTGAAATGCCTATCGGCAACCATATCTGGAATGCCTATCGGCACCTATATTTGAAATGCCTATCGGCTTCTATATCTGAAATGCCTATCGGCACCTATATTTGAAATGCCTATCGGCTTCTATATCTGAAATGCCTATCGGCACCTATTTTTAAAATGCCAATCGGCAACTATATCTGAAATGCCTATCGGCACCTATATCTGGAATGCCTATCAGCACCTATTTTTGAAATGCCTATCGGAAACTACATCTGAAATGCCTATCAGCACCTATATTTGAAATGCCTATCGGCAACCATATCTGGAATGCCTATCGGCACCTATATTTGAATTGCCTATCGGCTTCTATAACTGAAATGCCTATCGACACCTATTTTTAAAATGCCAATCGGCAACTATATCTGAAATGCCTATCGGCACCTATATCTGAATTGCCTATCGGCATCAATTTTTGAAATGCCTATCGGAAACTACATCTAAAATGCCTATCAGCACATATATTTGAAATGCCTATCGGCAACCATATCTGGAATGCCTATCGGCACCTATATTTGAAATGCCTATCGGCTTCTATATCTGAAATGCCTATCGACACCTATTTTTAAAATGCCAATTGGCAACTATATCTGAAATGCCTATCGGCACCTATATCTGAAATGCCTATCGGCATTTATTTTTGAAATGCCTATCGGAAACTACATCTGAAATGCCTATCAGCACCTATATTTGAAATGCCTATCGGCAACCATATCTGGAATGCCTATCGGCACCTATGTTTGAAATGCCTATCAGCTTCTATATTTGAAATGCCTATCGACATCTATTTTTAAAATGCCAATCAACAACTATATCTGAAATGCCTATCGGCACCTATATCTGAAATGCCTATCGGCACCTATTTTTGAAATCCCTATCGGAAACTACATCTAAAATGCCTATCAGCACCTATATTTGAAATGCCTATCGGCAACCATATCTGAAATGCCTATCGACACCTATATTTAAAATACCTATCGGCTTCTATATCTGAAATGCCTATCGGCACCTATTTTTAAAATGCCAATCGGCAACTATATCTGAAATGCCTATCGGCACCTATATCTGAAATGCCTATCGGCACCTATTTTTAAAGTGCCTATCGGAAACTACATCTGAAATGCCTATCAGCACCTATATTTGAAATGCCTATCGGCAACCATATCTGGAATGCCTATCGGCACCTATATTTGAAATGCCTATCGGCTTCTATATCTGAAATGCCCATCGGCACCTATTTTTAAAATGCCAATCGGCAACTATATCTAAAATGCCTATCGGCACCTATATCAGGAATGCCTATCGGCACCTATTTTTAAAATGCCTATCGAAAACTACATCTGAAATGCCTATCAGCACCTATATTTGAAATGCCTATCGGCAACCATATCTGGAATGCCTATCGGGACCTATATTTGAAATGCCTATCGGCTTCTATATCTGAAATGCCTATCGGCACCTATTTTTAAAATGCCAATCGGCAACTATATCTGTAATGCCTATCGGCACTTATATCTGAAATGCCTATCGGCACCTATGTTTGAAATGCCTATCGGAAACTACATCTGAAATGCCTATCAGCACCAATATTTAAAATGCTTATCGGCAACCATATCTGGAATGCCTATCGGCACCTATATTTGAAATGCCTATCGGCTTATATATCTGAAATGCCTATCGGCACCTATTTTAAAAATGCCAATTGGCAACTATATCTGAAATGCCTATCGGCACCTATATCTGAAATACCTATCGGCACCTATATCTGAAATGCCTATCGGCACCTATTTTTGAAATGCCTATCGAAAACTACATCTGAAATGCCTATCAGCACCTACATTTGAAATGCCTATCGGCAACCATATCTGGAATGCCTATCGGCACCTATATTTGAAATGCCTATCGGCTTCTATATCTGAAATGCCTATCGACACCTATTTTTAAAATGCCAATCGGCAACTATATCTGAAATGCCTATCGGCACCTATATCTGAAATGCCTATCGGCACCTATTTTTGAAATGCCTATCGGAAACTACATCTGAAATGCCTATCAGCACCTATATTTGAAATGCCTAACGGCAACCATATCTGGAATGCCTATCGGCATCTATATTTGAAATGCCTATCGGCTTCTATATCTGAAATGCCTATCGGCATCTATTTTTAAAATGCCAAACGGCTTCTATATCTGAAATGCCTATCGGCACCTATATCCGAAATGCCTATCGGTACCAATTTTTGAAATGCCTAAAGGAAACTACATCTGAAATGCCTATCAGCACCTATATTTGAAATGCCTATCGGCAACCATATCTGGAATGCCTATCGGCACCTATATTTGAAATGCCTATCGGCTTCTATATCTGAAATGCCTATCGGCACCTATATCTAAAATGACTATCGGCACCTATTTTTCAGATGCCTATCGGAAACTACATCTGAAATGCCTATCAGCACCTATATTTAAAATGCCTATCGGCAACCATATCTGAAATGCCTATCGGAACCTATATTTGAAATGCTTATCGGCTTCTATATCTGAAATGCCTATCGGCACCTATTTTTAAAATGCCAATCGGCTACAATATCTGAAATGCCTATCAGCACCTATATCTGAAATGCCTATCGGCACCTATTTTTGAAATGCCTATCGGAAACTACATCTAAAATGCCTATCAGCACCAATATTTGAAATGCCTATCGGCAACCATATCTGAAATGCCTATCGACACCTATATTTGAAATGCCTATCGGCTTCTATATCTGAAATGCCTATCGGCACCTATTTTTAAAATGCCAATCGGCAACTATATCTGAAATGCCTATCGGCACCTATATCTGAAATGCCTCTCGGCACCTATTTTTGAAATGCCTATCGGAAACTACATCTGAAATGCCTATCAGCACTGTGATGGAATTTTCTTTTTGTTAAAATTTTAACCACTTGAAGAGTGATTGGAAAAATTATCTCCTCTCACGGTTTACAAAAAAAAAAAGAATTGCGGGTGTTAGCCAGGCAATCTCCAACACATCAAAAAAGATACATTGGACGGTTAATATGTCCAAAGTATATAAAAAATTTATACAGTGGATTCCTTGTGCGGGTTCCTTTAATCGGGTTAGTAATGGCAATATTGTCCAGTCGGTATGTTTGTCTGAATCAAATGAATTTCAAAAATTTATAACAACAGAGATTTATTAAAATTTGTCTCTTAACATTGGATTGGTACATTTATAGATACTGGAACTATGTTATTATATTAAGTATGGGAAAAATTTTGTACTCTTTATACCTGTGCGTCATCACCAGTTTAATCAAATGTTACACAATTATCTTTAAATTTTATGATTCAGTTATAATACGTTCATGAAGTTAAATCAATTATGTGTAATAGAATTTTTTATTTTTTATTATCCAAACAAGTTTTTTTTTATACAAGTCGAAGAAAAGGAGTAGTCAAAATCGTCAAAGTCAAAACGCCTCTATGGAAAAATGAAGTTAGGTATTAGTATGGAACCGAAAGTCACATAACATTTCATCTTATATATATATGTATTATGTTAATTAAGTTGTAAATTGTTAATGGTTAGTACGGAACCGTAATTGAGGTATTATTATTTTAGTAATGAGATAAATGCGACGAGGAGACTACTGTCCAATGTCGATAATATTAATATTATTTATGTCCTGGAAAGAATTACGTCAAGTGAAGCAAAAATTTTTATATTTTATGAACGTATTGCAACCAAAATCAACATAACTATCTCGGAATAACCAGTTGTTAATTTTGAACTATGAAAGACAATAACAATAAAAAAATTAATGAATGCAATATAAATACACTGTACCATAGAGGATCAAACTATCACCTCAATGATCTGATGATGACACCGCATAATTTCATAAACCGCGTGACTAAATTTAATTCCAGTAATCTAGCAAATGCTTAATAAAAAAAATAATAATTGATATTATGAAGTAGATTAATTTATCATTAAAAGCAAACATGAAGTTACGATTACGACATTTTAAAATGAAAAAAAACTTTCATCTGCTGCGTTACTATATTAAGTCGCTTCCGGTCACATGGATGTTATCCTGTTCAATCTCCAATTTTAATGGATCATGAAACCAATTCATTCAAAAGTTATATCTTAATTTATTATGACGATCCCGCAATGGATAATCGTCTTTATTTTCATATTATCTTTAAATTTAAATAATAAAATAGATTTATTATCTATTTTTGCAAAACGTGGTAAACTCGTTTTCTTTACCTAAATTTCTATACTTAATTCGAGCATGCACTTACTTGGAACTAGAATTTATCACTACGAACTTAATTCTAATTCATTTTTATTAACTTAACTCAATTTCTTAAATTTAATATTTGCAAATGGTTTACTTATCTTGGATTGTTTTCATAGAAGTAGACGTTGTGACATCGATGGTCTATGGAATTCAGGACCGATGAACGCAACGCCGAGCATCTGTGGCCGTTCTCGCAAAAAACAGAATACTGAATTTGCATTTCCGATAAATGCCAATTTTAGGAAATTATGATAAAAAACGCGCCGACGCAATAAATCAGATGAATAAACACTACAGTGTGTAAATGACTATAGGTAATAACAGATGGCGTGAGAAAGTTATTCCACGACAATATCCCCCGCAAGGAGAAAAAAAAATTCGTTGACAGTAATTGTTAAGGAATTTTTTTGATATCGACATCATAAGTGAGTGGTAATAGACCTTTAAAAATTTTTAATTGATTTATATGGTGATAACCGAGCTCTAAACCAGAATTCCAATCTTCCAATAAGTAAACATTTGAATTAATTTGGGATTTGATCCTGAAGGGACCCTTAAATAATATGTCTAGCTTCTTCGATCTTCTATCGTTCACCGACGAGAGTGGGTGTGTACGAAGAAATACTAGATCTCCCGGAGCCAGCGTCACGGACGGCTTCTTAACGAAGTGTAAATGTTGACGTTGAGTAGCAAGATCACTTAAACGGTGTCGAATGGATTCCGTATCGGTTGGGTGGTCTTCATTAGGTAGAGGGAAGTCGATGGTCCGGTTCATCGGTAAGTCTGGCTTACGATTGTATTGAAGTTCGAATGGAGAAGTGAGGGTTGATTTGTTGACGTTGACATTCATACCGAACGCCACCTTCGACAGCAAACGGCTCCACAGCGTGTGTTTGGAGTTACAATAGAGTCGTAACAACGTGCCGACTTGTTGGTTATAACGTTCCACCGGGTTGGCTTTTGGAGTATAAGGACAGGTGTAAGTAACCTCGACACCCAGTTCGGCCAACGAATTACAGAACTTCTTCGAACGAAAAATTGAGGCATTGTCGCATAGAACTCTCTTAGCGACACCATGTTCTGGAAAATAATTGAGTATTAGTCGATTTAGAATAGATTTAGTCGTAGCTTTTCGTAGAGCATACAAAGTCACATATTTTGTGAACACATCAAGTACTACCAAAATTACAGTTGTACCTCCAGTTGAACGTACAAGTGGTCCCAAAATATCTATAGATAACAGATCATTTTTATTAAAAGACATCACGGAATTAAAACCACCGTGTAGAGTAGCAATGGGGTATTTGGCAGTTAAACAAGGCCAACATGTATTCGCACAATCAATTATTTTTTTCTTAAGATTTTTTATTGAAATAAAAGGTTTCATACTAGAATAGAGTTTCGACGCACCAGGATGACACATAAATATATGCCAAAAGTGAATATAACGCGTTTCAATATCTGTTGGGATACACAAACGCCAGGTACGACCCTTTGGATCATATTTAAATAAATAATCATTTTTTAAAATATAGTTCGATGTATTGATAAGAACGTTATCATCACACTGTTGATTATTATGCTTAAAAGAATTGTAAATTGGGCCAATTTTATTATCTGATTGTTGCATGACTTTAATTTCTTTCATCAATTTAGTGATTTCATTTAAATCAGATTTAGCAAATATAGCAAATACTAAAAAGTTTTTAGCACTAGGCAAATTCGGATCAGCGTACTTAAGATTATCATGGTTAAATGGATCAGTCCAACTGTAGATGCCAGAGTTAAAATTTATAAATACCGATACATTATTCCTAAATTTAAGTCCCACGATGTTGACATTTACATGCGAATCAGACACATAAAGACGTGCAAATTCTTCTGCCTGTAAAAAAGTGGTGTTAGGTGGGGATAATATCGAATGAACTTTTTCCCAAACAGTATGGAATACGTGAAATTCATTATCGTTTGGTAAGATTTCATGAGAATCAAAGTAACGGGACAAACAATCTGCAGCTAGATTGGATTTGCCAGGACAGTGAACAATTTCCATATTATATCCTTGTAATTTTAAGACCCATTTTAAAATGCGAATATTATAAAATTTACCTTTATTGAGAATAAAAGAAAGTGCTTGACAATCAGTATAAACCGTTATTTCTTCACCATAAATGTAAGTATGCAATTTTTCCACCGCTTCGACAATGGCTAGAAGTTCTTTTTCAACTGAAGAGTAATTTATTTGAGCAGGTTGCAAGATTTTACTGTAGAAAGCTAGTATATTTACTGAGGAAGCCTCTGACCTTTGAAATAGAATGCCAGAAATCGCGTAATGTGAAGCATCAGTTTGGATAAAATATTTAGTTCCAATACGAGGATGATTTAGCAAAGTTATTTTTGTAAATGACCGTTTTAATTCATAGAACGCCTTATTGGAGTCATCTGACCACTTAAATGACTGCTTTTTAAGTTTGAGCAAGTCATACAGGGGTTTTGCAAGTCGAGCAAAATTATCAATAAAGCGTCGGTCAAAGTTACAAAGGTTTTTTGGAATAGGAAATTTTTGTATTGCATCTATTCTTTCTTCATCCGGAAATATGCCCTTGCTTGAAATGATATATCCCAAAAATTTAACTTTTTCCGAACAAATGTTACTTTTCACGAAATTCAACGTTAAATTCGCTTTACGAATTTTTTCAAAAAAAATGTTTAAGTGGTTTAAGTGTTGTTCAAAACTGTCAGAAATGAGTAGAACATCATCCACATATACTACCGCGAATGAATGTAAAGCGTCACCGAGTGCTTCGGACAAACATGAAATAAGAGCTGAAGTTGCTGTCGAGATACCGAAAGGCACACGTTGGAAAACGTAAGAATTCCCGTTTATTAAAAACCCGGTATATTTTTGATGATTTTCGTGAAGACCCACCTGCCAAAAACTCTTAGTTAAGTCGAAAACTGACATAAATCTTATCCGTTCAAACCTCTGTAATATCGTTTCCAGATTTTCGGTTCTATTAGTTTCAGGTATTAAACGTTTGTTAAGTTGTCGCGCATCTAACACAATTCTCACACTACCGTCCTTTTTTGGAACAGCATGGATAGGGTTTAAATAAGCGGTGTGTTTCCTAGCGATGATTCTCTGTTTAAGCATATTCTGAATTTCAGTATTTACCGATTCACGAAGATTAAATGGGATTGGATACCAATTACCCTTGAAGACCGAAGTGTCTGTTAGGTTTAACTCGTGTGTGTAACAGTTGGCAAAACCAGGCTGTTCACTAAATACATCTCGATTCTGATATATAGTATGATACAACAATGTTTTTTGAAAAATTTCTAAATTTAGAGCTTCTATTTTATCAGTAATCTCTTGACACAAACGTTCATTGTCATTATCTCGCATGGAGAGAGCATTACAAGATAAATTATTATTACAAGAGATATCCAACTTACTGCACCCCGTTTTGTCATCACAATAGTTAACCTCAAACACTGGCAAATCGCCTTCAGGAATAGGCAAACAGTTGTGACTGTCGCTGGTAATGTCATTCCATGTAGAATGACTATCGATATCGGCAATGTGTGAAATATTCGACAACATGTGAACCGAATCGATAAAGCTCGGATTGCAGTCTGCAACCGACAATACATTCGTTGTAGGTACTTGAGGGTTCACCGGAGTGAATTCCTCAACAATTACACCTTCACAATGTTTGACACCATCGAGAACCGAAAGCTCAGAGCGGGTCACAAAAACACCGTTCTGACTAGCACACGGCTCAGTAGAGTTGTTCATTATAAAACTGTGTGTTTGATTAGTAATATTTTATTTTGAAATCGCATTTGTAGAATGGTCAACCCCAATTGAGTCTGAGTTTTGAACTTTAGGGTCAAGGTTATGAGATATTTTATGTGGTTCATTGAAAAAATTTACTTCGGTATGCAAGTGGTTGTTCGCACACAATCTTATAAATTTCTTGTCAAAATCAATATGAGCGTTCGCCTCCTTTAGAAAATCAGCACCCAGAATTACATCGTTTTTTAAACCTTCCACTACAAACGCGCGAAGTTGAAATTTAAATGAATTGCAAGTTAAATTTACAAAAGCTTGTTTCTTTATGACGGCACTTTTGTGACCGACCGCGGTGACGATTTTACAGTTTTTTACGGTAATATGTGGAATATCATTAAATTTGGATAACTCCAACCAAAAATTGTTAGACAAAGCAGAAATCTGACTTCCGGTATCCACTAAAGCAACAACAGAACTTTGTCCGATATGAACTTTGATAAACGGCATGTCATTTTCTTTTACATGATCGGTATTTAAAGAACTTGATTGGAAATTTCTATTGGTCACGTTATAACTGTTTACATGCCCTGCCCAAACATCGTGTCTGTGCAGGGGTTTACCCCGTTTTTTGAATCATTTGTTAAGTCATTATCGTCCACCATTTCAACAAGATGTACTTGAGGGGAGGATCTTTGTGCAAATTGTTTGTTTGTTGTTAAGTTTGATGCTGGCAATTTTACATTAGAATTTCTACTACACCTTTGAAAGTTATTATCACCGGCAGTATTACTATTTTCGGTATTCACTTTAAACGGACTAAATCTTTGAGGCAAATCGCTTCGTTGTAATTCAACCTCATCGAGTTCTTTAAGTAATTTATAAAAATCTAAAAAAGAATATAATTGGGCTGTCAATAGAACGCGTTGGATATGGATTGGAAAGTGTTTTTTCATAACCGTTATAAATTCAAGTTCTCCCATAGGTGGGTATAACTGTTTTGATTTTTTATGACTTTGCAAAAAGTATTGGGACATCGTTAGGCCTTTATTCGATGAATATCGGTTTGAGTATAATTCTAACCTTACTTTCTGCTGCTGATTAAATCCCCAAAACTCATCCAAAAAGATATTTTTAAAAGTTTCAAAATTCGTAAACGTATGTTTAAATTCGTCGAACCATAATTGTGCAGTACCTTCGAAGGTCTGTTCAATTTGATACAGCTGTAAGTGCATCGGTATAAGTGTGCATTTTAAGTATGATTCTAGCCTTTCGATGAATTCTACAGGATTTTGCGAAGAATCGCCCGAAAATTTTGGTAACTGTATTTGAATTTGGGTTGGTTTAGTGAATACAGAATTTCCATGATATTGATATTCCATATTGTTTAAGTCAAAATTGGGATTATTTGTATAAATATGAGGCATACCTGTTGTTCTGGTATTATGATTACCCTGAAATCCATGACCTCCTGGTGTATATTTTTCTGATGAGATGCGCATACCCAGGTTGTCCACAAATGTCACACGTTGGTTTCCCGGAGTAGTGTAGGATGTACCCGGAATACTTGTCGTGTGCACTGATGTCATCGTATTCGGTAGAGAGGAAGATATTTCGAAGTTAGGCAACCTCGTTGTCGAAGTCGTAGTGTTTGTTGCAGCGCCGATATGTGTCTGATTCGCAGCAAAATTGGGGCGTACTTGATCATCTCCCAACACAGGAATCAGACGTCCGTCATCATTCATACGATATAAACGACTGCAATCCAAAGTTCCCAACGTCTCGGTTGGCTGACCTAAAACACTCCTTGACAAATTCATGTTATTTTCATCGCCAATACTTGAGGTTTGAGAATTTGATCTCGTCCTATGTGGCGGTGTGTGATACATTTTAGAAGATATTAATCGTTGAATTAAGTAGTTATATCAGGTATTATGCCCAAAAAAAGGAATTAATTATTAAGCCCTAAACACAAGATCCCGGACGAGCCCCCATTTATATGTGATGGAATTTTCTTTTTGTTAAAATTTTAACCACTTGAAGAGTGATTGGAAAAATTATCTCCTCTCACGGTTTACAAAAAAAAAAAGAATTGCGGGTGTTAGCCAGGCAATCTCCAACACATCAAAAAAAATACATTGGACGGTTAATATGTCCAAAGTATATAAAAAATTTATACAGTGGATTCCTTGTGCGGGTTCCTTTAATCGGGTTAGTAATGGCAATATTGTCCAGTCGGTATGTTTGTCTGAATCAAATGAATTTCAAAAATTTATAACAACAGAGATTTATTAAAATTTGTCTCTTAACATTGGATTGGTACATTTATAGATACTGGAACTATGTTATTATATTAAGTATGGGAAAAATTTTGTACTCTTTATACCTGTGCGTCATCACCAGTTTAATCAAATGTTACACAATTATCTTTAAATTTTATGATTCAGTTATAATACGTTCATGAAGTTAAATCAATTATATGTAATAGAATTTTTTATTTTTTATTATCCAAACAAGTTTTTTTTTATACAAGTCGAAGAAAAGGAGTAGTCAAAATCGTCAAAGTCAAAACGCCTCTATGGAAAAATGAAGTTAGGTATTAGTATGGAACCGAAAGTCACATAACATTTCATCTTATATATATATGTATTATGTTAATTAAGTTGTAAATTGTTAATGGTTAGTATGGAACCGTAATTGAGGTATTATTATTTTAGTAATGAGATAAATGCGACGAGGAGACTACTGTCCAATGTCGATAATATTAATATTATTTATGTCCTGGAAAGAATTACGTCAAGTGAAGCAAAAATTTTTATATTTTATGAACGTATTGCAACCAAAATCAACATAACTATCTCGGAATAACCAGTTGTTAATTTTGAACTATGAAAGACAATAACAATAAAAAAATTAATGAATGCAATATAAATACACTGTACCATAGAGGATCAAACTATCACCTCAATGATCTGATGATGACACCGCATAATTTCATAAACCGCGTGACTAAATTTAATTCCAGTAATCTAGCAAATGCTTAATAAAAAAAATAATAATTGATATTATGAAGTAGATTAATTTATCATTAAAAGCAAACATGAAGTTACGATTACGACATTTTAAAATGAAAAAAAACTTTCATCTGCTGCGTTACTATATTAAGTCGCTTCCGGTCACATGGATGTTATCCTGTTCAATCTCCAATTTTAATGGATCATGAAACCAATTCATTCAAAAGTTATATCTTAATTTATTATGACGATCCCGCAATGGATAATCGTCTTTATTTTCATATTATCTTTAAATTTAAATAATAAAATAGATTTATTATCTATTTTTGCAAAACGTGGTAAACTCGTTTTCTTTACCTAAATTTCTATACTTAATTCGAGCATGCACTTACTTGGAACTAGAATTTATCACTACGAACTTAATTCTAATTCATTTTTATTAACTTAACTCAATTTCTTAAATTTAATATTTGCAAATGGTTTACTTATCTTGGATTGTTTTCATAGAAGTAGACGTTGTGACATCGATGGTCTATGGAATTCAGGACCGATAAACGCAACGCCGAGCATCTGTGGCCGTTCTCGCAAAAAACAGAATACTGAATTTGCATTTCCGATAAATGCCAATTTTAGGAAAATATGATAAAAAACGCGCCGACGCAATAAATCAGATGAATAAACACTACAGTGTGTAAATGACTATAGGTAATAACAGATGGCGTGAGAAAGTTATTCCACGACAGCACCTATATTTGAAATGCCTATCGGCAACCATATCTGGAATGCCTATCGGCACCTATATTTGAAATGCCTATCGGCTTCTATATCTGAAATGCCTATCGGCACCTATTTTTAAAATGCCAATCGGCAACTATATCTGAAGTGCCTATCGGCACCTATATTTGAAATGCCTATCGGTACCTATTTTTGAAATACCTATCGAAAACTACATCTGAAATGCCTATCAGCACCTATATTTGAAATGCCTATCGACAACCACATCAGAAATGCCTATCGGCACCTATATCCGAAATGCCTTTCGGCATTTATATCTTAAATGCCTATCGACACCTATATTTGAAATGCCTATCGGCACCTATATTTTAAATGCCTATCGGCAACTATATCTGACATGCCTATCGGCACCTATATCTGAAATGCCTATCGGCACCTATTTTTGAAATGCCTATCGGAAACTACATCTAAAATGCCTATCGGCACCTATTTTTAAAATGCCAATCGGCAACTATATCTGAAATGCCTATCGGCACCTATTTTTAAAATGCCAATCGGCAACTATATCTGAAATGCCTATCGGCGCCTATATCTGAAATGCCTATCGGCACCTATTTTTGAAATGCCTATCGGTAACTACATCTGAAATGCCTATCAGCACCTATATTTGAAATGCCTATCGACACCTATTTTTAAAATGCCAATCGGCAACTATATCTAAAATGCCTATCGGCACCTATATCTGAAATGCCTATCGGCACCTATTTTTGAAATGCCTATCGGAAACTACATCTGGAATGCCTATCAGCACCTATATTTGAAATGCCTATCGGCAACCATATCTGGCATGCCTATCGGCACCTATATTTGAAATGCCTATCGGCTTCTATATCTGAAATGCCTATCGACACCTATTTTTAAAATGCCAATCGGCAACTATATCTAAAATGCCTATCGGCACCTATATCTAAAATGCCTATTGGCACCTATTTTTGAAATGCCTATCGGAAACTACATCTGAAATGCCTATCGGCACCTATATTTGAAATGCCTATCGGCCTCTATATCTGAAATGCCTATCGGCACCTATTTTTAAAATGCCAATCGGCTACTATATCTGAAATGCCTATCGGCACCTATATCTGAAATGCCTATCGGCACCTATTTTTGAAATGCCTATCGGAAACTACATCTGAAATGCCTATCAGCACCTATATTTGAAATGCCTATCGGCAACCATATCTGGAATGCCTATCGGCACCTATATTTGAAATGCCTATCGGCTTCTATATCTGAAATGACTATCGGCACCTATTTTTAAAATGCCAATCGGCAACTATATCTGTAATGCCTATCGGCACCTATATCTGAAATGCCTATCGGCACCAATATTGGAAATGCCTATCGGAAACTACATCTGAAATGCCTATCAGCACCTATATTTGAAATGCCTATCGGCAACAATATCTGGAATGCCTATCGGCACCTATATCTGAAATGCCTATCGGCACCTATTTTTTAAATGCCTATCGGAAACTACATCTGAAATGCCTATCAGCACCTATATTTGAAATGCCTATCGGCAACCATATCTGGAATGCCTATCGGCACCTAAATTTGAAATGCCTATCGGCAACCATATCTGAAATGCCTATCGACACCTATATTTGAAATACCTATCGGCTTCTATATCTGAAATGCCTATCGGCACCTGTTTTTAAAATGCTAATCGGCAACTATATCTAAAATGCCTATCGGCACCTATATCTGAAATGCCTATCGGCATCAATTTTTGAAATTCCTTCGGAAACTACATCTGAAATGCCTATCTGCCCCTATATTTGAAATGCCTATCGGCAACCATATCTGAAATGCCTATCGACACCTATATTTGAAATACCTATCGGCTTCTATATCTGAAATGCCTATCGGCACCTGTTTTTAAAATGCTAATCGGCAACTATATCTAAAATGCCTATCGGCACTTATATCAGAAATGCCTATCGGCATATATATCCGAAATGCCTTTCGGCATTTATATCTGAAATGCCTATCGACACCTATATTTGAAATGCCTATCGGCAACTATATTTTAAATGCCTATCGGCAACTATATCTGATATGCCTATCGGCACCTATATCTGAAATGCCTATCGGCACCTATTTTTGAAATGCCTATCGGAAACTATATCTAAAATGCCTATCGGCACCTATTTTTAAAATGCCTATCGGCAACTATATCTGAAATGCATATCGGCACCTATATCTGAAATGCCTATCGGCACCTATTTTTGAAATGTCTATCGGAAACTACATCTGAAATGTCTACCAGCACCTATATTTGAAATGCCTATCGGCAACCATATCTGAAATGCCTATCGGCACCTATATATGAAATACTTATCGGCTTCTATATCTGAAATGCCTATCGGCACCTATTTTTAAACTGCCAATCGGCAACTATATCTGAAATGCCTATCGGCACCTATATCTGAAATGCCTATCGGCACCTATTTTTGAAATGCCTATCGGAAACTACATCTGAAATGCCTATCAGCACCTATATTTGAAATGCCTCTCGGCAACCATATCTGAAATGCCTATCGACACCTATATTTGAAATACCTATCGGCTTCTATATCTAAAATGCCTATCGGCACCTATTTTTAAAATGCCAATCGGCAACTATATCTGAAATGCCTATCGGCACCTATATCTGTAATGACTATCGGCACCAATTTTTGAAATGCCTATCGAAAACTACATCTGAAATGCCTATCAGCACCTATATTTGAAATGCCTATCGGCAACCATATCTGGAATGCCTATCGGCACCTATATTTGAAATGCCTGTCGGCTTCTATATCTGAAATGCCTATCGGCACCTATTTTTGAAATGCCTATCGGAAACTACATCTAAAATGCCTATCGGCACCTATTTTTAAAATGCCAATCGGCAACTATATCTGAAATGCCTATCGGCACCTATTTTTAAAATGCCAATCGGCAACTATATCTGAAATGCCTATCGGCGCCTATATCTGAAATGCCTATCGGCACCTATTTTTGAAATGCCTATCGGAAACTACATCTGAAATGCCTGTCAGCACCTATATTTGAAATGCCTATCGACACCTATTTTTTAAATGCCAAACGGCAACTATATCTAAAACGCCTATCGGCATCTATATCTGCAATGCCTATCGGCACCTATTTTTGAAATGCCTATCGGAAAATACATCTGGAATGCCTATCAGCACCTATATTTGAAATGCCTATCGGCAACCATATCTGGCATGCCTATCGGCACCTATATTTGAAATGCCTATTGGCTTTTATATCTGAAATGCCTATCGGCACCTATTTTTAAAATGCCAATCGGCAACTATATCTGAAATACCTATCGGCACCTATATCTGAAATGCCTATCGGCACCTATTTTTGAAATGCCTATCGGAAACTACATCTGAAATGCGTATCGGCACCTATATCTGTAATGCCTATCGGCTCCTATTTTTGAAATGCCTATCGGAAACTACATCTGGAATGCCTATCAGCACCTATATTTGAAATGCCTATCGGCAACCATATCTGGCATGCCTATCGGCACCTATATTTGAAATGCCTATCGGCTTCTTTATTTGAAATGCCTATCGACACCTATTTTTAAAATGCCAATCGGCAACTATATCTAAAATGCCTATCGGCACCTATATCTAAAATGCCTATCGGCACCTATTTTTGAGATGCCTATCGGAAACTACATCTGAAATGCCTATCAGCACCTATATTTAAAATGCCTATCGGCAACCGTATCTGAAATGCCTATCGTCACCTATATTTGAAATGCCTATCGGCTTCTATATCTGAAATGCCTATCGGCACCTATTTTTAAAATGCCAATCAGCTACTATATCTGAAATGCCTATCAGCACCTATATCTGAAATGCCTTTAGGCACCTATTTTTGAAATGCCTATCGGAAACTACATCTGAAATGCCTATCAGCACCTATATTTGAAATGCCTATCGGCAACCATATCTGAAATGCCTATCGGCACCTATTTTTAAAATGCCAATCGGCAACTATATCTGTAATGACTATCGGCACCTATATCTGAAATGCCTATCGGCACCTGTTTTTGAAATGCCTATCGGAAACTACATCTAAAATGCCTATCAGCACCAATATTTGAAATGTCTATCGGCAACCATATGTGAAATGCCTATCGACACCTATATTTGAAATACCTATCGGCTTCTATATCCGAAATGCCTATCGGCACCTATTTTTAAAATGCCAATCGGCAACTATATCGGAAATGCCTAACGGCACCTATTTTTAAAATGCCAATCGGCAACTATATCTGTAATGCCTATCGGCACCTATATCTGAAATGCCTATCGGCACCTCTTTTTGAAATGCCTATCGGAAACTACATCCAAAATGCCTATCAGCACCAATATTTGAAATGCCTATCGGCAACCATATCTGAAATGCCTATCGACACCTATATTTGAAATGCCTATCGGCTTCTATATCTGAAATGCCTATCGGCACCTGTTTTTAAAATGCCAATCGGCAACTATATCTGAAATGCCTATCGGCACCTATATCTGAAATGCCTCTCGGCACCTATTTTTGAAATGCCTATCGGAAACTACATCTGAAATGCCTATCAGCACCTATATTTGAAATGCCTATCGGCAACCACATCAGAAATGCCTATCGGCACCTATATCCGAAATGCCTTTCGGCATTTATATCTGAAATGCCTATCGACACCTATATTTGAAATGCCTATCGGCACCTATATTTTAAATGCCTATCGGCAACTATATCTGATATGCCTATTGGCACCTATATCTGAAATGCCTATCGGCACCTATTTTTGAAATGCCTATCGGAAACTACATCTAAAATGCCTATCGGCACCTATTTTTAAAATGCCAATCGGCAACTATATCTGAAATGCCTATCGGCACCTATTTTTAAAATGCCAATCGGCAACTATATCTGAAAGGCCTATCGGCGCCTATATCTGAAATGCCTATCGGCACCTATTTTTGAAATGCCTATCGGAAACTACATCTGAAATGCCTATCAGCACCTATATTTGAAATGCCTATCGACACCTATTTTTAAAATGCCAATCGGCAACTATATCTAAAATGCCTATCGGCACCTATATCTGAAATGCCTATCGGCACCTATTTTTGAAATGCCTATCGGAAACTACATCTGGAATGCCTATCAGCACCTATATTTGAAATGCCTATCGGCAACCATATCTGGCATGCCTATCGGCACCTATATTTGAAATGCCTATCGGCTTCTATATCTGAAATGCCTATCGACACCTATTTTTAAAATGCCAATCGGCAACTATATCTAAAATGCCTATCGGCACCTATATCTAAAATGCCTATTGGCACCTATTTTTGAAATGCCTATCGGAAACTACATCTGAAATGCCTATCGGCACCTATATTTGAAATGCCTATCGGCTTCTATATCTGAAATGCCTATCGGCACCTATTTTTAAAATGCCAAACGGCAACTATATCAGAAATGCCTATCGGCACCTATATCTGGAATGCCTATCAGCACTTATATTTGAAATGCCTATCGTTAACCATATCTGGAATGCCTATCGGCACCTATATTTGAAATGCCTATCGGCTTTTATATCTAAAATGCCTATCGGCTCCTATTTTTAAAATGCCAATCGGCAACTATATCTGAATTGCCTATCGGCACCTATATCTGGAATGCCTATCAGCACTTATATTTGAAATGCCTATCGTTAACCATATCTGGAATGCCTATCGACACCTATATTTGAAATACCTATCGGCTTCTATATCTGGAATGCCTATCGGCACCTATATTTGAAATGCCTATCGGCTTCTATATCTGAAATGCCTATCGGCACCTATTTTTAAAATGCCAATCGGCAACTATATCTGTAATGCCTATCGGCACCTATATCTGAAATGCCTATCGGCACCTATTTTTGAAATGCCTATCGAAAACTACATCTGAAATGTTTATCAGCACCAATATTTGAAATGCCTACCGGCAACCATATCTGAAATTCCTATCGACACCTATATTTGAAATACCTATCGGCTTCTATATCTGAAATGCCTATCGGCACCTATATCTGAAATGCCTATCGGCACCAATTTTTGAAGTGCCTAAAGGAAACTTCATCTAAAATGCCAATCAGCACCAATATTTGAAATGTCTATCGGCAACCATATGTGAAATGCCTATCGACACCTATATTTGAAATACCTATCGGCTTCTATATCCGAAATGCCTATCGGCACCTATTTTTAAAATGCCAATCGGCAACTATATCTGTAATGCCTATCGACACCTATATCTGAAATGCCTATCGGCACCTCTTTTTGAAATGCCTATCGGAAACTACATCTAAAATGCCTATCAGCACCAATATTTGAAATGCCTATCGGCAACCATATCTGAAATGCCTATCGACACCTATATTTGAAATGCCTATCGGCTTCTATATCTGAAATGCCTATCGGCACCTATTTTTAAAATGCCAATCGGCAACTATATCTGAAATGCCTATCGGCGCCTATATCTGAAATGCCTATCGGCACCTATTTTTGAAATGCCTATCGGAAACTACATCTGAAATGCCTGTCAGCACCTATATTTGAAATGCCTATCGACACCTATTTTTTAAATGCCAAACGGCAACTATATCTAAAACGCCTATCGGCATCTATATCTGAAATGCCTATCGGCACCTATTTTTGAAATGCCTATCGGAAAATACATCTGGAATGCCTATCAGCACCTATATTTGAAATGCCTATCGGCAACCATATCTGGCATGCCTATCGGCACCTATATTTGAAATGCCTATTGGCTTTTATATCTGAAATGCCTATCGGCACCTATTTTTAAAATGCCAATCGGCAACTATATCTGAAATACCTATCGGCACCTATATCTGAAATGCCTATCGGCACCTATTTTTGAAATGCCTATCGGAAACTACATCTGAAATGCGTATCGGCACCTATATCTGTAATGCCTATCGGCTCCTATTTTTGAAATGCCTATCGGAAACTACATCTGGAATGCCTATCAGCACCTATATTTGAAATGCCTATCGGCAACCATATCTGGCATGCCTATCGGCACCTATATTTGAAATGCCTATCGGCTTCTTTATTTGAAATGCCTATCGACACCTATTTTTAAAATGCCAATCGGCAACTATATCTAAAATGCCTATCGGCACCTATATCTAAAATGCCTATCGGCAAATATTTTTGAGATGCCTATCGGAAACTACATCTGAAATGCCTATCAGCACCTATATTTAAAATGCCTATCGGCAACCGTATCTGAAATGCCTATCGTCACCTATATTTGAAATGCCTATCGGCTTCTATATCTGAAATGCCTATCGGCACCTATTTTTAAAATGCCAATCAGCTACTATATCTGAAATGCCTATCAGCACCTATATCTGAAATGCCTTTAGGCACCTATTTTTGAAATGCCTATCGGAAACTACATCTGAAATGCCTATCAGCACCTATATTTGAAATGCCTATCGGCAACCATATCTGAAATGCCTATCGGCACCTATTTTTAAAATGCCAATCGGCAACTATATCTGTAATGACTATCGGCACCTATATCTGAAATGCCTATCGGCACCTATTTTTGAAATGCCTATCGGAAACTACATCTAAAATGCCTATCAGCACCAATATTTGAAATGTCTATCGGCAACCATATGTGAAATGCCTATCGACACCTATATTTGAAATACCTATCGGCTTCTATATCCGAAATGCCTATCGGCACCTATTTTTAAAATGCCAATCGGCAACTATATCGGAAATGCCTAACGGCACCTATTTTTAAAATGCCAATCGGCAACTATATCTGTAATGCCTATCGGCACCTATATCTGAAATGCCTATCGGCACCTCTTTTTGAAATGCCTATCGGAAACTACATCCAAAATGCCTATCAGCACCAATATTTGAAATGCCTATCGGCAACCATATCTGAAATGCCTATCGACACCTATATTTGAAATGCCTATCGGCTTCTATATCTGAAATGCCTATCGGCACCTGTTTTTAAAATGCCAATCGGCAACTATATCTGAAATGCCTATCGGCACCTATATCTGAAATGCCTCTCGGCACCTATTTTTGAAATGCCTATCGGAAACCACATCTGAAATGCCTATCAGCACCTATATTTGAAATGCCTATCGGCAACCACATCAGAAATGCCTATCGGCACCTATATCCGAAATGCCTTTCGGCATTTATATCTGAAATGCCTATCGACACCTATATTTGAAATGCCTATCGGCACCTATATTTTAAATGCCTATCGGCAACTATATCTGATATGCCTATTGGCACCTATATCTGAAATGCCTATCGGCACCTATTTTTGAAATGCCTATCGGAAACTACATCTAAAATGCCTATCGGCACCTATTTTTAAAATGCCAATCGGCAACTATATCTGAAATGCCTATCGGCACCTATTTTTAAAATGCCAATCGGCAACTATATCTGAAAGGCCTATCGGCGCCTATATCTGAAATGCCTATCGGCACCTATTTTTGAAATGCCTATCGGAAACTACATCTGAAATGCCTATCAGCACCTATATTTGAAATGCCTATCGACACCTATTTTTAAAATGCCAATCGGCAACTATATCTAAAATGCCTATCGGCACCTATATCTGAAATGCCTATCGGCACCTATTTTTGAAATGCCTATCGGAAACTACATCTGGAATGCCTATCAGCACCTATATTTGAAATGCCTATCGGCAACCATATCTGGCATGCCTATCGGCACCTATATTTGAAATGCCTATCGGCTTCTATATCTGAAATGCCTATCGACACCTATTTTTAAAATGCCAATCGGCAACTATATCTAAAATGCCTATCGGCACCTATATCTAAAATGCCTATTGGCACCTATTTTTGAAATGCCTATCGGAAACTACATCTGAAATGCCTATCGGCACCTATATTTGAAATGCCTATCGGCTTCTATATCTGAAATGCCTATCGGCACCTATTTTTAAAATGCCAAACGGCAACTATATCAGAAATGCCTATCGGCACCTATATCTGGAATGCCTATCAGCACTTATATTTGAAATGCCTATCGTTAACCATATCTGGAATGCCTATCGGCACCTATATTTGAAATGCCTATCGGCTTTTATATCTAAAATGCCTATCGGCTCCTATTTTTAAAATGCCAATCGGCAACTATATCTGAATTGCCTATCGGCACCTATATCTGGAATGCCTATCAGCACTTATATTTGAAATGCCTATCGTTAACCATATCTGGAATGCCTATCGACACCTATATTTGAAATACCTATCGGCTTCTATATCTGGAATGCCTATCGGCACCTATATTTGAAATGCCTATCGGCTTCTATATCTGAAATGCCTATCGGCACCTATTTTTAAAATGCCAATCGGCAACTATATCTGTAATGCCTATCGGCACCTATATCTGAAATGCCTATCGGCACCTATTTTTGAAATGCCTATCGAAAACTACATCTGAAATGTTTATCAGCACCAATATTTGAAATGCCTACCGGCAACCATATCTGAAATTCCTATCGACACCTATATTTGAAATACCTATCGGCTTCTATATCTGAAATGCCTATCGGCACCTATATCTGAAATGCCTATCGGCACCAATTTTTGAAGTGCCTAAAGGAAACTTCATCTAAAATGCCAATCAGCACCAATATTTGAAATGTCTATCGGCAACCATATGTGAAATGCCTATCGACACCTATATTTGAAATACCTATCGGCTTCTATATCCGAAATGCCTATCGGCACCTATTTTTAAAATGCCAATCGGCAACTATATCTGTAATGCCTATCGACACCTATATCTGAAATGCCTATCGGCACCTCTTTTTGAAATGCCTATCGGAAACTACATCTAAAATGCCTATCAGCACCAATATTTGAAATGCCTATCGGCAACCATATCTGAAATGCCTATCGACACCTATATTTGAAATGCCTATCGGCTTCTATATCTGAAATGCCTATCGGCACCTATTTTTAAAATGCTAATCGGCAACTATATCTGAAATGCCTATCGGCACCTATATCTGAAATGCCTCTCGGCACCTATTTTTGAAATGTCTATCGGAAACTACATCTGAAATGCCTATCAGCACCTATATTTGAAATGCTTATCGGCAACCACATCAGAAATGCCTATCGGCACCTATATCCGAAATGCCTTTCGGCATTTATATCTGAAATGCCTATCGACACCTATATTTGAAATGCCTATCGGCACCTATATTTTAAATGCCAATCGGCAACTATATCTGAAATGCCTATCGGCACCTATATTTGAAATGCTTATCGGCACCAATTTTTGAAATGCCTATCGGAAACTACATCTGAAAAACCTATCAGCACCTATATTTTAAATGCCTATCGGCAACCATATCTGGAATGCCTATCGGCACCTATATTTGAAATGCCTTCGGCTTCTATATCTGAAATGCCTGTCGGCATTTATTTTTAAAATGCCAATCGGCAACTATATCTTAAATGCCTATCGGCACCTTTATCTGAAATGCCTATCGGCACCTATTTTTGTAATGCCTATTGGAAACTACATCTGAAATGCCTATCAGCACCTATATTTGAAATGCCTATCGGCAACCATATCTGGAATGCCTATCGGCGCCTATATTTGAAATGCCTATCGGCTTCTATATCTGAAATGCCTATCGGCACCTATTTTAAAAATGCCAATCGGCAACTATATCTGAAATGCCTATCAACACCTATATCTGAAATGCCTATCGGCACCTATTTTTGAAATGCCTATCGGAATCTACATCTGAAATGCCTATCAGCACCTATATTTGAAATGCCTATCGGCAACCACATCAGAAATGCCTATCGGCACCTATATCTGAAATGCCTTTCGGCTTATTATATCTGAAATGCCGATCGACACCTATATTTGAAATGCCAATCAGCACCTATATTTTAAATGCCTATCGGCAACTATATCTGATATGCCTATCGGCACCTATATTTGAAATGCCTATCGGCACCTATTTTTGAAATGCCTATGGGAAACCACATCTAAAATGCCTATCGGCACCTATTTTTAAAATACCATTTGGCAACTATATCTGAAATGCCTATCGGCACCTATATCTGAAATGCCTATCGGCATATATTTTTGAAATGCCTTTCGGAAACTACATTTGAAATGCCTATCTGCTCCTATATTTTAAATGCCTATCGGCAACCATATCTTAAATGCCTATCGACACCTATATTTGAAATACCTATTGGCTTCTATATCTGAAATGCCTATCGGCACTTGTTTTTAAAATGCCAATCGGCAACTATATCTGAAATGCCTATCGGCACCTATATCCGAAATGCCTATCGGCATCAATTTTTGAAATGCCTATCGGAAACTACATCTGTAATGCTTATCAGCACCTATATTTGAAATGCCTATCGGCAACCATATCTTGAATGCTTATCGGCACCTATATTTGAAATGCCTATCGGCTTCTATATCTGACATGCCTATCGGCACCTATTTTTGAAATGCCAATCGGCAACTATATCTGAAATGCCTATCGGCACCTATATCTGAAATGCCTATCGGCACCTGTTTTTGAAATGCCTATCGGAAACTACATCTGAAATGCCTATCAGCACCTATATTTGAAATGCCTATCGGCAACCATATCTGGAATGCCTATCGGCACCTATATTTGAAATGCCTATCGGCTTCTATATCTGAAATGCCTATCGGCACCTATTTTTAAAATGCCAATCGGCAACTATATCTGAAATGCCTATCGGCACCTATATCTGTAACGCCTATCGGCACCTATATCTGAAATGCCTATCGGCACCTATTTTTGAAATGCCTATCGAAAACTACATCTGAAATGCCTATCAGCACCTATATTTGAAATGCCTATCGGCAACCACATCAGAAATGCCTATCGGCACCTATATCTGAAATGCCTATCGGCACCTATTTTTGAAATGCCTATCGGAAACCACATCTAAAATGCCTATCGGCACCTATTTTTAAATACCAATCGGCAACTATATCTGAAATGCCTATCGGCACCTATATCTGAAATGCCTATCGGCATATATTTTTGAAATGCCCTTCGGAAACTACATTTGAAATGCCTATCTGCTCCTATATTTGAAATGCCTATCGGCAACCATATCTGGAATGCCTATCGGCACCTATATTTGAAATGCCTATCGGCTTCTATATCTGAAATGCCTATCGGCACCTATTTTTAAAATGCTAATCGGCAACTATATCTGAAATGCCTATCGGCACCTATATCTGAAATGCCTATCGGCACCTATTTTTGAAATGCCTTTCGGAAGCTACATCTGAAATGCCTTTCTGCTCCTATATTTGAAATGCCTATCGGCAACCAAATCTGAAATGCCTATCGCCACCTATATTTGAAATACCTATCGGCATCTATATCTGAAATGCCTATCGGCACCTGTTTTTAAAATGCCAATCGGCACTATATCTGAAATGCCTATCGGCACCTATATCTGAAATGCCTATCGGCATCAATTTTTGAAATGCCTATCGGAAACTACATGTAAAATGCCTATCAGCACCAATATTTGAAATGCTTATCGGCAACCATATCTGGAATGCCTATCGGCACCTATATTTGAAATGCCTATCGGCTTCTATATCTGAAATGCCTATCGGTACCTATTTTTAAAATGCCAATCGGCAACTATATTTGAAATGCATATCGGCACCTATATCTGAAATGCCCATCGGCACCTATTTTTGAAATGCCTATCGGAAACTACATCTGAAATGCCTATCAGCACCTATATTTGAAATGCCTATCGGCAACCATATCTGGAATGCCTATTGGCAACTATATTTGAAATGCCTATCGGCTTCTATATCTGAAATGCCTATCGGCACCTATTTTTAAAATGCCAATCGGCAACTATATTTGTAATGCATATCGGCACCTATATCTGAAATGCCTATCGGCACCTATTTTTGAAATGCCTATCGGAAACTACATCTGAAATGCCTATCAGCACCTATATTTGAAATGCCTATCGGCAACCATATCTGGAATGCCTATCGGCACCTATATTTGAAATGCCTATCGGCTTCTATATCTGAAATGCCTATCGGCACCTATTTTTAAAATGCCAATCGGCAACTATATCTGAAATGCCTATCGGCACCTATATCTGAAATGCCTATCGGCACCTATTTTTGAAATGCCTATCGGAAACTACATCTGAAATGCCTATCAGCAACAATATTTGAAATGCCTATCGGCAACCACATCAGAAATGCCTATCGGCACCTATATCCGAAATGCCTTTCGGCATTTATATCTGAAATGCCTATCGACACCTATATTTGAAATGCCTATCGGCACCTATATTTTAAATGCCAATCGGCAACTATATCTGAAATGCCTATCGGCACCAATTTTTGAAATGCCTATCGGAAACTACATCTGAAAAACCTATCAGCACCTATATTTTAAATGCCTATCGGCAACCATATCTGGAATGCCTATCGGCACCTATATTTGAAATGCCTTCGGCTTCTATATCTGAAATGCCTGTCGGCATTTATTTTTAAAATGCCAATCGGCAACTATATCTTAAATGCCTATCGGCACCTATATCTGAAATGCCTATCGGCACCTATTTTTGAAATGCCTATTGGAAACTACATCTGAAATGCCTATCAGCACCTATATTTGAAATGCCTATCGGCAACCATATCTGGAATGCCTATCGGCGCCTATATTTGAAATGCCTATCGGCTTCTATATCTGAAATGCCTATCGGCACCTATTTTTAAAATGCCAATCGGCAACTATATCTGAAATGCCTATTAACATCTATATCTGAAATGCCTATCGGCACCTATTTTTGAAATGCCTATCGGACTCTACATCTGAAATGCCTATCAGCACCTATATTTGAAATGCCTATCGGCAACCACATCAGAAATGCCTATCGGCACCTATATCTGAAATGCCTTTCGGCTTATTATATCTGAAATGCCGATCGACACCTATATTTGAAATGCCAATCAGCACCTATATTTTAAATGCCTATCGGCAACTATATCTGATATGCCTATCGGCACCTATATCTGAAATGCCTATCGGCATCTATTTTTGAAATGCCTATGGGAAACCACATCTAAAATGCCTATCGGCACCTATTTTTAAAATACCATTTGGCAACTATATCTGAAATGCCTATCGGCACCTATATCTGAAATGCCTATCGGCATATATTTTTGAAATGCCTTTCGGAAACTACATTTGAAATGCCTATCTGCTCCTATATTTTAAATGCCTATCGACAACCATATCTGAAATGCCTATCGACACCTATATTTGAAATACCTATCGGCTTCTATATCTGAAATGCCTATCGGCACTTGTTTTTAAAATGCCAATCGGCAACTATATCTGAAATGCCTATCGGCACCTATATCCGAAATGCCTATCGGCATCAATTTTTGAAATGCCTATCGGAAACTACATCTGAAATGCTTATAAGCACCTATATTTGAAATGCCTTTCGGCAACCGTAACTTGAATGCTTATCGGCACCTATATTTGAAATGCCTATCGGCTTCTATATCTGACATGCCTATCGGCACCTATTTTTGAAATGCCAATCGGCAACTATATCTGAAATGCCTATCGGCACCTATATCTGAAATGCCTATCGGCACCTATTTTTGAAATGCCTATCGGAAACTACATCTGAAATGCCTATCAGCACCTATATTTGAAATGCCTATCGGCAACCATATCTGGAATGCCTATCGGCACCTATATTTGAAATGCCTATCGGCTTCTATATCTGAAATGCCTATCGGCACCTATTTTTAAAATGCCAATCGGCAACTATATCTGAAATGCCTATCGGCACCTATATCTGAAATGCCTATCGGCACCTATTTTTGAAATGCCTATCGGAAACTACATCTGAAATGCCTATCAGCACCTATATTTGAAATGCCTATCGGCAACCATATCTGGAATGCCTACCGGCACCTTTATTTGAAATGCCTATCGGCTTCTATATCTGAAATGCCTATCGGCACCTATTTTTAAAATGCCAATCGGCAACTATATCTGTAACGCCTATCGGCACCTATATCTGAATTGCCTATCGGCACGTATTTTTGAAATGCCTATCGGAAACTACAACTGAAATGCCCATCAGCACCAGAATTTGAAATGCCTATCGGCCACCATATCTGAAATGCCTATCGACACCTATATTTGAAATACCTATCGGCTTCTATATCTGAAATGCCTATCGGCACCTATTTTTAAAATGCCAATCGGCAACTATATCTGAAATGCCTATCTGCACCTATATCTGAAATGTCTATCGGCACCAATTATTGAAATGCCTATCGGAAACTACATCTGAAATGCCTATCAGCACCTATATTTGAAATGCCTATCGGCAACCATATCTGGAATGCCTATCAGCACCTATATTTGAAATGCCTATCGGCTTCTATATCTGAAATGCCTATCGGCACCTATTTTTAAAATGCCAATCGGCAACTATATCTGAAGTGCCTATCGGCACGTATATCTGAAATGCCTATCGGCACCTATTTTTGAAATGCCTATCGAAAACTACATCTGAAATGCCTATCAGCACCTATATTTGAAATGCCTATCGGCAACCACATCAGAAATGCCTATCGGCACCTATATCTGAAATGCCTTTCGGCTTATTATATCTGAAATGCCGATCGACACCTATATTTGAAATGCCAATCGGCACCTATATTTTAAATGCCTATCGGCAACTATATCTGATATGCCTATCGGCACCTATATCTGAAATGCCTATCGGCACCTATTTTTGAAATGCCTATCGGAAACCACATCTAAAATGCCTATCGGCACCTATTTTTAAATACCAATCGGCAACTATATCTGAAATGCCTATCGGCACCTATATCTGAAATGCCTATCGGCATATATTTTTGAAATGCCTTTTGGAAACTACATTTGAAATGCCTATCTGCTCCTATATTTGAAATGCCTATCGGCAACCATATCTAAAATGCCTATCGACACCTATATTTGAAATACCTATCGGCTTCTATATCTGAAATGCCTATCGGCACTTGTTTTTAAAATGCCAATCGGCAACTATATCTGAAATGCCTATCGGCACCTATTTTTGAAATGCCTATCGAAAACTACATCTGAAATGCCTATCAGCACCTATATTTGAAATGCCTATCGGCAACCACATCAGAAATGCCTATCGGCACCTATATCTGAAATGCCTTTCGGCTTATTATATCTGAAATGCCGATCGACACCTATATTTGAAATGCCAATCGGCACCTATATTTTAAATGCCTATCGGCAACTATATCTGATATGCCTATCGGCACCTATATCTGAAATGCCTATCGGCACCTATTTTTGAAATGCCTATCGGAAACCACATCTAAAATGCCTATCGGCACCTATTTTTAAATACCAATCGGCAACTATATCTGAAATGACTATCGGCACCTATATCTTAAATGCCTATCGGCACCTATTTTTGAAATGCCTATCGGAAACTACATCTGAAATGCCTATCAGCACCTATATTTGATATGCCTATCGGCAACCATATCTGGAATGCCTATCGGCACCTATATTTGAAATGCCTATCGGCTTCTATATCTGAAATGCCTATCGGCACCTATTTTTAAAATGCCAATCGGCATTTATATCTGAAATGCCTATCAGCACCTATATCTGAAATGCCTATCGGCACCTATTTTTGAAATGCCTATCGGAAACTACATCTGAAATGCCTATCAGCACCTATATTTGAAATGCCTATCGGCAACCATATCTGAAATGCCTATCGACACCTATATTTGAAATACCTATCGGCTTCTATATCTGAAATGCCTATCGGCACCTATTTTTAAAATGCCAATCGGTAACTATATCTGAAATGCCTATCGGCACCTATATCTGAAATGCCTATCGGCACCAATTTTTGAAATGCCTATCGGAAACTATATCCGGAATGCCTATCAGCACCTATATTTGAAATGCCTATCGGCGACCATATCTGGAATGCCTATCGGCACCTATATTTGAAATGCCTATCGGCTTCTATATCTGAAATGCCTATCGACACCTATTTTTAAAATGCCAATCGGCAACTATATCTGAAATGCCTATCGGCACCTATATCTGAAATGCCTATCGGCACCTATTTTTGAAATGCCTGTCATAAACTACATCTGAAATGCCTATCAGCACCTATATTTGAAATGCTTATCGGCAACCATATCTGAAATGCCTATCGACACCTATATTTGAAATCCCTATCGGCTTCTATATCTGAAATGCCTATCGGCACCTATTTTTAAAATGCCAATCGGCAACTATATCTAAAATGCCTATCGGCACCTATATCTGAAATGCCTATCGGCAATTATTTTTGAAATGCCTATCGGAAACTACATCTGAAATGCCTATCAGCACCTATATTTGAAATGCCAATCGGCAACCATATCTGGAATGCCTATCGGCACCTATATTTGAAATGCCTATCGGCTTCTATATCTGAAATGCCTATCGGCACCTAGTTTTAATATGCCAATCGGCAACAATATCTGAAATGCCTATCGGCACCTATATCTGAAATGCCTATCGGCGCCTATTTTTGAAATGCCTATCGGAAACTACATCTGAAATGCCTATCAGCACTTATATTTGAAATGCCTATCGGCAACCTTATCTGGAATGCCTATCGGCACCTTTATTTGAAATGCCTATCGGCTTCTATATCTGAAATGCCTATCGGCACCTATTTTCAAAATGCCAATCGGCAACTATATCTGTAATGCCTATCGGCACCTATATCTGAAATGCCTATCGGCACCTATTTTTGAAATGCCTATCGGAAACAACATCTGAAATGCCCATCAGCACCAGAATTTGAAATGCCTATCGCCCACCATATCTGAAATGCCTATCGACACCTATATTTGAAATACCTATCGGCTTCTATATCTGAAATGCCTATCGGCACCTATTTTTAAAATGCCAATCGGCAACTATATCTGAAATGCCTATCGGCACGTATATCTGAAATGCCTATCGGCACCTATTTTTGAAATGCCTATCGGAAACTCCATCTGAAATGCCTATCAGCACCTATATTTGAAATGCCTATCGGCAACCATATCTGAAATGCCTATCGACACCTATATTTGAAATACCTATCGGCTTCTATATCTGAAATGCCTATCGGCACCTATTTTTAAAATGCCAATCGGCAACTATATCTGAAATGCCTATCGGCACCTATATCTGAAATGCCTATCGGTACCTATTTTTGAAATGCCTATCGGAAACTACATCTGAAATGCCTATCAGCACTTATATTTGAAATGCCTATCGGCAACCATATCTGGAATGCCTATCGGCACCTATATTTGAAATGCCTATCGGCTTCTATATCTGAAATGCCTATCGGCTTCTATTTTTAAAATGCTAATCGGCAACTATATCTGAAATGCCTATCGGCACCTATATCTGAAATGCCTATCGGCACCTATTTTTGAAATGCCTTTCGGAAGCTACATCTGAAATGCCTTTCTGCTCCTATATTTGAAATGCCTATCGGCAACCAAATCTGAAATGCCTATCGACACCTATATTTGAAATACCTATCGGCATCTATATCTGAAATGCCTATCGGCACCTGTTTTTAAAATGCCAATCGGCACTATATCTGAAATGCCTATCGGCACCTATATCTGAAATGCCTATCGGCATCAATTTTTGAAATGCCTATCGGAAACTACATGTAAAATGCCTATCAGCACCTATATTTGAAATGCTTGTCGGCAACCATATCTGGAATGCCTATCGGCACCTATATTTGAAATGCCTATCGGCTTCTATATCTGAAATGCCTATCGGTACCTATTTTTAAAATGCCAATCGGCAACTATATTTGAAATGCATATCGGCACCTATATCTGAAATGCCCATCGGCACCTATTTTTGAAATGCCTATCGGAAACTACATCTGAAATGCCTATCAGCACCTATATTTGAAATGCCTATCGGCAACCATATCTGGAATGCCTATCGGCAACTATATTTGAAATGCCTATCGGCTTCTATATCTGAAATGCCTATCGGCACCTATTTTTAAAATGCCAATCGGCAACTATATTTGAAATGCATATCGGCACCTATATCTGAAATGCCTATCGGCACATATTTTTGAAATGCCTATCGGAAACTACATCTGAAATGCCTATCAGCACCTATATTTGAAATGCCTATCGGCAACCATATCTGAAATGCCTATCGACACCTGTATTTGAAATACCTATCGGCTTCTATATCTGAAATGCCTATCGGCACCTATTTTTAAAATGCCAATCGGTAACTATATCTTAAATGCCTATCGGCACCTATATCTGAAATGCCTATCGGCACCAATTTTTTGAATGCCTATCGGAAACTACATCTGGAATGCCTATCAGCACCTATATTTGAAATGCCTATCAGCAACCATATCTTGAATACCTATCGACACCTATTTTTTAAATGCCAAACGGCAACTATATCTGAAATGCCTATCAGCACCTATATCTGAAATGCCTATCGGCACCTATTTTTGAAATGCCTATCGGAAACTACATCTGAAATGCTTATCAGCACCTATGTTTGAAATGCCTATCGACAACCATATCTGAAATGCCTATCGACACCTATATTTGAAATACCTATCGGCTTCTATATCTGAAATGCCTATCAGCACCTATTTTTAAAATGCCAATCGGCAACTATATCTGAAATGCCTATCGGCACCTATATCTAAATTGCCTATCGGCATCAATTTTTGAAATGCCTATCGGAAACTACATCTAAAATGCCTATCAGCACCTATATTTGAAATGCCTATCGGCAACTATATCTGGAATGCCTATCGGCACCTATATTTGAAATGCCTATCGGCTTCTATATCTGAAATGCCTATCGGCACCTATTTTTAAAATGCCAATCGGCAACTATATCTGAAATGCCTATCGGCACCTATATCTGAAATGCCTATCGGCACCAATTTTTGAAATGCCTATCGGAAACTACATCTGAAATGCCTGTCAGCACCTATATTTGAAATGCCTATCGGCAACTATATCTGGAATGCCTATCGGCACCTATATTTGAAATGTCTATCGGCTTCTATATCTGAAATGCCTATCGGCACCTAATTTTAAAATGCCAATCGGCAACTATATCTGAAATGCCTATCGGCACCTATATCTGAAATGCCTATCGGCACCTATTTTTGAAATGCCTATCGGAAACTACATCTGAAATGCCTGTCAGCACCTATATTTGAAATGCCTATCGGCAACCATATCTGGAATGCCTATCGGCACCTATATTTGAAATGTCTATCGGCTTCTATATCTGAAATGCCTATCGGCACCTAATTTTAAAATGCCAATCGGCAACTATATCTGAAATGCCTATCGGCACCTATATCTGAAATGCCTATCGGCACCTTTTTTTGAAAAGCCTATCGAAAACTACATCTGAAATGCCTATCAGCACCTATATTTGAAATGCCTATCGGCAACCATATCTGGAATGCCTATCGGCACTTGAAATGCCTATCGGCTTCTATATCTGAAATGCCTATCGGCACCTATTTTTAAAATGCCAATCGGCAACTATATCTGAAATGCCTATCGGCACCTATATCTGAAATGCCTATCGGCACCTATTTTTGAAATGCCTATCGGAAACTACATCTGAAATGCCTATCAGCACCTATATTTGAAATGCCTATCGGCAACCATATCTGAAATGCCTATCGGCAAATATATTTGAAATGCCTATCGGCTTCTATATCTGAAATGCCTATCGGCACCTATTTTTAAAATGCCAATCGGCAACTATATTTTAAATGCATATCGGCACCTATATCTGAAATGCCTATCGGCACCTATTTTTGAAATACCTATCGGAAACTACATCTGAAATGCCTATCAGCACCTATATTTGAAATGCCTATCGGCAACCATATCTGAAATGCCTATCGACACCTATATTTGAAATACCTATCGGCTTCTATATCTGAAATGCCTATCGGCACCTATTTTTAAAATGCCAATCGGTAACTATATCTGAAATGCCTATCGGCACCTATATCTGAAATGCCTATCGGCACCAATTTTTGAAATGCCTATCGGAAACTACATCTGAAATGCCTGTCAGCACCTATATTTGAAATGCCTATCGGCAACCATATCTGGAATGCCTATCGGCACCTAAATTTGAAATGCCTATCGGCTTCTATATCTGAAATGCTTATCGGCACCTATTTTTAAAATGCCAATCGGCAACTATATTTGAAATGCATATCGGCACCTATATCTGAAATGCCTATCGGCACTTATTTTTGAAATACCTATCGGAAACTACATCTGAAATGCCTATCAGCACCTATATTTGAAATGCCTATCGGCAACCATATCTGAAATGCCTATCGACACCTATATTTGAAATACCTATCTTCTTCTATATCTGAAATGCCTATCGGCACCTATTTTTAAAATGCCAATCGGTAACTATATCTGAAATGCCTATCGGCACCTATATCTGAAATGCCTATCGGCACCAATTTTTGAAATGCCTATCGGAAACTACATCCGAAATGCCTGTCAGCACCTATAATTGAAATGCCTATCGGCAACCATATCTGGAATGCCTATCGGCACCTATATTTGAAATGCCTATCGGCTTCTATATCTGAAATGCCTATCGGCACCTATTTTTAAAATGCCAATCGGCAACTATATCTGAAATGCCTATCGGCATCTATATCTGAAATGCCTATCGGCACCAATTTTTGAAATGCCTATCGGAAACTACATCTGAAATGCCTGTCAGCACCTATATTTGAAATGCCTATCGGCAACCATATCTGAAATGCCTATCGGCACCTATATCTGAAATGCCTATCGGCACCAATTTTTTGAATGCCTATCGGAAACTACATCTGGAATGCCTATCAGCACCTATATTTGAAATGCCTATCGGCAACCATATCTGGAATACCTATCGACACCTATTTTTTAAATGCCAAACGGCAACTATATCTGAAATGCCTATCAGCACCTTTATCTGAAATGCCTATCGGCACCTATTTTTGAAATGCCTATCGGAAACTACATCTGAAATGCCTATCAGCACCTATATTTGAAATGCCTATCGACAACCATATCTGAAATGCCTATCGACACCTATATTTCAAATACCTATCGGCTTCTATATCTGAAATGCCTATCGGCACCTATTTTTAAAATGCCAATCAACAACTATATCTAAAATGCCTATCGGCACCTATATCTAAATTGCTTATCGGCATCAATTTTTGAAATGCCTATCGGAAACTACATCTAAAATGCCTATCAGCACCTATATTTGAAATGCCTATCGGCAACTATATCTGGAATGCCTATCGGCACCTATATTTGAAATGCCTATCGGCTTCTATATCTGAAATGCCTATCGGCACCTATTTTTAAAATGCCAAACGGCAACTATATCTGAAATGCCTATCGGCACCTATATCTGAAATGCCTATCGGCACTTATTTTAGAAATGCCTTTCGGAAACTACAACTGAAATGCCTATCAGCACCTATATTTGAAATGCCTATCGGCAACCATATCTGGAATGCCTATCGGCACCTATATTTGAAATGCCTATCGGCTTCTATATCTTAAATGCCTATCGGCACCTATTTTTAAAATGCCAATCGGCAACTATATCTGTAATGCCTATCGGCACCTATATCTGAAATGCCTATCGGCACCTATTTTTGAAATGCCTATCGTAAACTGCATCTGACATGCCTATCAGCACCAATATTTGAAATGCCTATCGGCAACCATATCTGAAATGCCTATCGACACCTATATTTGAAATACCTATCGGCTTCTATATCTGAAATGCCTATCGGCACCTATTTTTAAAATGCCAATCGGCAACTATATCTGAAATGCCTATCGGCACCTATCTCTGAAATGCCTATCGGCACCAATTTTTGAAATGCCTATCGGAAACTACATCTGAAATGCCTGTCAGCACCTATATTTGAAATGCCTATCGGCAACCATATCTGGAATGCCTATCGGCACCTATATTTGAAATGTCTATCGGCTTCTATATCTGAAATGCCTATCGGCACCTAATTTTAAAATGCCAATCGGCAACTATATCTGAAATGCCTATCGGCACCTATATCTGAAATGCCTATCGGCACCTTTTTTTGAAAAGCCTATCGAAAACTACATCTGAAATGCCTATCAGCACCTATATTTGAAATGCCTATCGGCAACCATATCTGGAATGCCTATCGGCACCTATATTTGAAATGCTTATCGGCTTCTATATCTGAAATGCCTATCGGCACCTATTTTTAAAACGCCAATCGGCAACTATATCTGAAATGCCTATCGGCACCTATATCTGAAATGCCTATCGGCACCTATTTTTGAAATGCCTATCGGAAACTACATCTGAAATGCCTATCAGCACCTATATTTGAAATGCCTATCGGCAACCATATCTGGAATGCCTATCGGCACCTATATTTGAAATGCCTATCGGCTTCTATATCTGAAATGCCTATCGGCACCTATTTTTAAAATGCCAATTGGCAACTATATTTGTATTGCCTATCGGCACCTATATCTGAAATGCCTATCGGCACATATTTTTTAAATGCCTATCGGCAAACATATCTGAAATGCCTATCGACACCTATATTTGAAATACCTATCGGCTTCTATATCTGAAATGCCTATCGGCACCTTGTTTTAAAATGCCAATCGGCAACTATATCTGAAATGCCTATCGGCACCTATATCTGAAATGCCTATCGGCACCTATTTTTGAAATGCCTATCGGAAACTACATCTGAAATGCCTATCAGCACCTATATTTGAAATGCCTATCGGCAACCATATCTGAAATGCCTATCGACACCTATATTTGAAATACCTATCGTCTTCTATATCTGAAATGCCTATCGGCACCTATTTTTAAAATGCCAATCGGTAACTATATCTGAAATGCCTATCGGCACCTATATCTGAAATGCCTATCGGCACCAATTTTTGAAATGCCTATCGGAAACTACATCTGGAATGCCTATCAGCACCTATATTTGAAATGCCTATCGGCAACCATATCTGGAATACCTATCGACACCTATATTTGAAATGCCTATCGGCTTCTATATCTGAAATGCCTATCGGCACCTATTTTTAAAATGCCAATCGGTAACTATATCTGAAATGCCTATCGGCACCTATATCTGAAATGCCTATCGGCACCAATTTTTGAAATGCCTATCGGAAACTACATCTGGAATGCCTATCAGCACCTATATTTAAAATGCCTATCGGCAACCATATCTGGAATACCTATCGACACCTATATTTGAAATGCCTATCGGCTTCTATATCTGAAATGCCTATCGGCACCTATTTTTAAAATGCCAATCGGCAACTATATCTGAAATGCCTATCAGCACCTATATCTGAAATGCCTATCGGCACCTATTTTTGAAATGACTATCGGAAACTACATCTGAGTTGCCTATCAGCACCTATGTTTAAAATGCCTATCGGCAACCATATCTGGAATGCCTATCGGCAACTATATTTGAAATGCCTATCGGCTTCTATATCTGAAATGCCTATCGGCACCTATTTCACAAATGCCAATCGGCAACTACATTTGAAATGCATATCGGCACCTATATCTGAAATGCCTATCAGCACCTATTTTTGAAATGCCTATCGGAAACTACATCTGAAATGCCTATCAGCACCTATATTTGAAATGCCTATCGGCAACCATATCTGAAATGCCTATCGACACCTATATTTGAAATACCTATCGGCTTCTATATCTGAAATGCCTATCGGCACTTGTTTTTAAAATGCCAATCGGCAACTATATCTGAAATGCCTATCGGCACCTATTTTTTAAATGCCAATTGGCAACTATATCTGAAATGACTATCGGCACCTATATCTTAAATGCCTATCGGCACCTATTTTTGAAATGCCTATCGGAAACTACATCTGAAATGCCTATCAGCACCTATATTTGATATGCCTATCGGCAACCATATCTGGAATGCCTATCGGCACCTATATTTGAAATGCCTATCGGCTTCTATATCTGAAATGCCTATCGGCACCTGTTTTTAAAATGCCAATCGGCATTTATATCTGGAATGCCTATCAGCACCTATATCTGAAATGCCTATCGGCACCTATTTTTGAAATGCCTATCGGAAACTACATCTGAAATGCCTATCAGCACCTATATTTGAAATGCCTATCGGCAACCATATCTGAAATGCCTATCGACACCTATATTTGAAATACCTATCGGCTTCTATATCTGAAATGCCTATCGGCACCTATTTTTAAAATGCCAATCGGTAACTATATCTGAAATGCCTATCGGCACCTATATCTGAAATGCCTATCGGCACCAATTTTTGAAATGCCTATCGGAAACTATATCCGGAATGCCTATCAGCACCTATATTTGAAATGCCTATCGGCGACCATATCTGGAATGCCTATCGGCACCTATATTTGAAATGCCTATCGGCTTCTATATCTGAAATGCCTATCGACACCTATTTTTAAAATGCCAATCGGCAACTATATCTGAAATGCCTATCGGCACCTATATCTGAAATGCCTATCGGCACCTATTTTTGAAATGCCTGTCATAAACTACATCTGAAATGCCTATCAGCACCTATATTTGAAATGCTTATCGGCAACCATATCTGAAATGCCTATCGACACCTATATTTGAAATCCCTATCGGCTTCTATATCTGAAATGCCTATCGGCACCTATTTTTAAAATGCCAATCGGCAACTATATCTAAAATGCCTATCGGCACCTATATCTGAAATGCCTATCGGCAATTATTTTTGAAATGCCTATCGGAAACTACATCTGAAATGCCTATCAGCACCTATATTTGAAATGCCAATCGGCAACCATATCTGGAATGCCTATCGGCACCTATATTTGAAATGCCTATCGGCTTCTATATCTGAAATGCCTATCGGCACCTAGTTTTAATATGCCAATCGGCAACAATATCTGAAATGCCTATCGGCACCTATATCTGAAATGCCTATCGGCGCCTATTTTTGAAATGCCTATCGGAAACTACATCTGAAATGCCTATCAGCACTTATATTTGAAATGCCTATCGGCAACCTTATCTGGAATGCCTATCGGCACCTTTATTTGAAATGCCTATCGGCTTCTATATCTGAAATGCCTATCGGCACCTATTTTCAAAATGCCAATCGGCAACTATATCTGTAATGCCTATCGGCACCTATATCTGAAATGCCTATCGGCACCTATTTTTGAAATGCCTATCGGAAACAACATCTGAAATGCCCATCAGCACCAGAATTTGAAATGCCTATCGGCCACCATATCTGAAATGCCTATCGACACCTATATTTGAAATACCTATCGGCTTCTATATCTGAAATGCCTATCGGCACCTATTTTTAAAATGCCAATCGGCAACTATATCTGAAATGCCTATCGGCACGTATATCTAAAATGCCTATCGGCACCTATTTTTGAAATGCCTATCGGAAACTACATCTGAAATGCCTATCAGCACCTATATTTGAAATGCCTATCGGCAACCATATCTGAAATGCCTATCGACACCTATATTTGAAATACCTATCGGCTTCTATATCTGAAATGCCTATCGGCACCTATTTTTAAAATGCCAATCGGCAACTATATCTGAAATGCCTATCGGCACCTATATCTGAAATGCCTATCGGTACCTATTTTTGAAATGCCTATCGGAAACTACATCTGAAATGCCTATCAGCACTTATATTTGAAATGCCTATCGGCAACCATATCTGGAATGCCTATCGGCACCTATATTTGAAATGCCTATCGGCTTCTATATCTGAAATGCCTATCGGCTTCTATTTTTAAAATGCTAATCGGCAACTATATCTGAAATGCCTATCGGCACCTATATCTGAAATGCCTATCGGCACCTATTTTTGAAATGCCTTTCGGAAGCTACATCTGAAATGCCTTTCTGCTCCTATATTTGAAATGCCTATCGGCAACCAAATCTGAAATGCCTATCGACACCTATATTTGAAATACCTATCGGCATCTATATCTGAAATGCCTATCGGCACCTGTTTTTAAAATGCCAATCGGCACTATATCTGAAATGCCTATCGGCACCTATATCTGAAATGCCTATCGGCATCAATTTTTGAAATGCCTATCGGAAACTACATGTAAAATGCCTATCAGCACCTATATTTGAAATGCTTGTCGGCAACCATATCTGGAATGCCTATCGGCACCTATATTTGAAATGCCTATCGGCTTCTATATCTGAAATGCCTATCGGTACCTATTTTTAAAATGCCAATCGGCAACTATATTTGAAATGCATATCGGCACCTATATCTGAAATGCCCATCGGCACCTATTTTTGAAATGCCTATCGGAAACTACATCTGAAATGCCTATCAGCACCTATATTTGAAATGCCTATCGGCAACCATATCTGGAATGCCTATCGGCAACTATATTTGAAATGCCTATCGGCTTCTATATCTGAAATGCCTATCGGCACCTATTTTTAAAATGCCAATCGGCAACTATATTTGAAATGCATATCGGCACCTATATCTGAAATGCCTATCGGCACATATTTTTGAAATGCCTATCGGAAACTACATCTGAAATGCCTATCAGCACCTATATTTGAAATGCCTATCGGCAACCATATCTGAAATGCCTATCGACACCTATATTTGAAATACCTATCGGCTTCTATATCTGAAATGCCTATCGGCACCTATTTTTAAAATGCCAATCGGTAACTATATCTTAAATGCCTATCGGCACTTATATCTGAAATGCCTATCGGCACCAATTTTTTGAATGCCTATCGGAAACTACATCTGGAATGCCTATCAGCACCTATATTTGAAATGCCTATCAGCAACCATATCTTGAATACCTATCGACACCTATTTTTTAAATGCCAAACGGCAACTATATCTGAAATGCCTATCAGCACCTATATCTGAAATGCCTATCGGCACCTATTTTTGAAATGCCTATCGGAAACTACATCTGAAATGCTTATCAGCACCTATATTTGAAATGCCTATCGACAACCATATCTGAAATGCCTATCGACACCTATATTTGAAATACCTATCGGCTTCTATATCTGAAATGCCTATCAGCACCTATTTTTAAAATGCCAATCGGCAACTATATCTGAAATGCCTATCGGCACCTATATCTAAATTGCCTATCGGCATCAATTTTTGAAATGCCTATCGGAAACTACATCTAAAATGCCTATCAGCACCTATATTTGAAATGCCTATCGGCAACTATATCTGGAATGCCTATCGGCACCTATATTTGAAATGCCTATCGGCTTCTATATCTGAAATGCCTATCGGCACCTATTTTTAAAATGCCAAACGGCAACTATATCTGAAATGCCTATCGGCACCTATATATTAAATGCCTATCGGCACTTATTTTTGAAATGCCTATCGGAAACTACAACTGAAATGCCTATCAGCACCTATATTTGAAATGCCTATCGGCAACCATATCTGGAATGCCTATCGGCACCTATATTTGAAATGCCTATCGGCTAATATATCTGAAATGCCTATCGGCACCTATTTTTAAAATGCCAATCGGCAACTATATCTGTAATGCCTATCGGCACCTATATCTGAAATGCCTATCGGCACCTATTTTTGAAATGCCTATCGTAAACTGCATCTGACATGCCTATCAGCACAAATATTTGAAATGCCTATCGGCAACCATATCTGAAATGCCTATCGACACCTATATTTGAAATACCTATCGGCTTCTATATCTGAAATGCCTATCGGCACCTATTTTTAAAATGCCAATCGGCAACTATATCTGAAATGCCTATCGGCACCTATATCTGAAATGCCTATCGGCACCAATTTTTGAAATGCCTATCGGAAACTACATCTGAAATGCCTGTCAGCACCTATATTTGAAATGCCTATCGGCAACTATATCTGGAATGCCTATCGACACCTATATTTGAAATGTCTATCGGCTTCTATATCTGAAATGCCTATCGGCACCTAATTTTAAAATGCCAATCGGCAACTATATCTGAAATGCCTATCGGCACCTATATCTGAAATGCCTATCGGCACCTATTTTTGAAATGCCTATCGGAAACTACATCTGAAATGCCTGTCAGCACCTATATTTGAAATGCCTATCGGCAACCATATCTGGAATGCCTATCGGCACCTATATTTGAAATGTCTATCGGCTTCTATATCTGAAATGCCTATCGGCACCTAATTTTAAAATGCCAATCGGCAACTATATCTGAAATGCCTATCGGCACCTATATCTGAAATGCCTATCGGCACCTTTTTTTGAAAAGCCTATCGAAAACTACATCTGAAATGCCTATCAGCACCTATATTTGAAATGCCTATCGGCAACCATATCTGGAATGCCTATCGGCACTTGAAATGCCTATCGGCTTCTATATCTGAAATGCCTATCGGCACCTATTTTTTAAATGCCAATCGGCAACTATATCTGAAATGCCTATCGGCACCTATATCTGAAATGCCTATCGGCACCTATTTTTGAAATGCCTATCGGAAACTACATCTGAAATGCCTATCAGCACCTATATTTGAAATGCCTATCGGCAACCATATCTGGAATGCCTATCGGCAAATATATTTGAAATGCCTATCGGCTTCTATATCTGAAATGCCTATCGGCACCTATTTTTAAAATGCCAATCGGCAACTATATTTTAAATGCATATCGGCACCTATATCTGAAATGCCTATCGGCACCTATTTTTGAAATACCTATCGGAAACTACATCTGAAATGCCTATCAGCACCTATATTTGAAATGCCTATCGGCAACCATATCTGAAATGCCTATCGACACCTATATTTGAAATACCTATCGGCTTCTATATCTGAAATGCCTATCGGCACCTATTTTTAAAATGCCAATCGGTAACTATATCTGAAATGCCTATCGGCACCTATATCTGAAATGCCTATCGGCACCAATTTTTGAAATGCCTATCGGAAACTACATCTGAAATGCCTGTCAGCACCTATATTTGAAATGCCTATCGGCAACCATATCTGGGATGCCTATCGGCACCTAAATTTGAAATGCCTATCGGCTTCTATATCTGAAATGCCTATCGGCACCTATTTTTAAAATGCCAATCGGCAACTATATTTGAAATGCATATCGGCACCTATATCTGAAATGCCTATCGGCACTTATTTTTGAAATACCTATCGGAAACTACATCTGAAATGCCTATCAGCACCTATATTTGAAATGCCTATCGGCAACCATATCTGAAATGCCTATCGACACCTATATTTGAAATACCTATCTTCTTCTATATCTGAAATGCCTATCGGCACCTATTTTTAAAATGCCAATCGGTAACTATATCTGAAATGCCTATCGGCACCTATATCTGAAATGCCTATCGGCACCAATTTTTGAAATGCCTATCGGAAACTACATCCGAAATGCCTGTCAGCACCTATAATTGAAATGCCTATCGGCAACCATATCTGGAATGCCTATCGGCACCTATATTTGAAATGCCTATCGGCTTCTATATCTGAAATGCCTATCGGCACCTATTTTTAAAATGCCAATCGGCAACTATATCTGAAATGCCTATCGGCATCTATATCTGAAATGCCTATCGGCACCAATTTTTGAAATGCCTATCGGAAACTACATCTGAAATGCCTGTCAGCACCTATATTTGAAATGCCTATCGGCAACCATATCTGAAATGCCTATCGGCACCTATATCTGAAATGCCTATCGGCACCAATTTTTTGAATGCCTATCGGAAACTACATCTGGAATGCCTATCACCACCTATATTTGAAATGCCTATCGGCAACCATATCTGGAATACCTATCGACACCTATTTTTTAAATGCCAAACGGCAACTATATCTGAAATGCCTATCAGCACCTATATCTGAAATGCCTATCGGCACCTATTTTTGAAATGCCTATCGGAAACTACATCTGAAATGCCTATCAGCACCTATATTTGAAATGCCTATCGACAACCATATCTGAAATGCCTATCGACACCTATATTTGAAATACCTATCGGCTTCTATATCTGAAATGCCTATCGGCACCTATTTTTAAAATGCCAATCAACAACTATATCTAAAATGCCTATCGGCACCTATATCTAAATTGCTTATCGGCATCAATTTTTGAAATGCCTATCGGAAACTACATCTAAAATGCCTATCAGCACCTATATTTGAAATGCCTATCGGCAACTATATCTGGAATGCCTATCGGCACCTATATTTGAAATGCCTATCGGCTTCTATATCTGAAATGCCTATCGGCACCTATTTTTAAAATGCCAAACGGCAACTATATCTGAAATGCCTATCGGCACCTATATCTGAAATGCCTATCGGCACTTATTTTTGAAATGCCTTTCGGAAACTACAACTGAAATGCCTATCAGCACCTATATTTGAAATGCCTATCGGCAACCATATCTGGAATGCCTATCGGCACCTATATTTGAAATGCCTATCGGCTTCTATATCTTAAATGCCTATCGGCACCTATTTTTAAAATGCCAATCGTCAACTATATCTGTAATGCCTATCGGCACCTATATCTGAAATGCCTATCGGCACCTATTTTTGAAATGCCTATCGTAAACTGCATCTGACATGCCTATCAGCACCAATATTTGAAATGCCTATCGGCAACCATATCTGAAATGCCTATCGACACCTATATTTGAAATACCTATCGGCTTCTATATCTGAAATGCCTATCGGCACCTATTTTTAAAATGCCAATCGGCAACTATATCTGAAATGCCTATCGGCACCTATCTCTGAAATGCCTATCGGCACCTTTTTTTGAAAAGCCTATCGAAAACTACATCTGAAATGCCTATCAGCACCTATATTTGAAATGCCTATCGGCAACCATATCTGGAATGCCTATCGGCACCTATATTTGAAATGCTTATCGGCTTCTATATCTGAAATGCCTATCGGCACCTATTTTTAAAACGCCAATCGGCAACTATATCTGAAATGCCTATCGGCACCTATATCTGAAATGCCTATCGGCACCTATTTTTGAAATGCCTATCGGAAACTACATCTGAAATGCCTATCAGCACCTATATTTGAAATGCCTATCGGCAACCATATCTGGAATGCCTATCGGCACCTATATTTGAAATGCCTATCGGCTTCTATATCTGAAATGCCTATCGGCACCTATTTTTAAAATGCCAATTGGCAACTATATTTGTATTGCCTATCGGCACCTATATCTGAAATGCCTATCGGCACATATTTTTTAAATGCCTATCGGCAAACATATCTGAAATGCCTATCGACACCTATATTTGAAATACCTATCGGCTTCTATATCTGAAATGCCTATCGGCACCTTGTTTTAAAATGCCAATCGGCAACTATATCTGAAATGCCTATCGGCACCTATATCTGAAATGCCTATCGGCACCTATTTTTGAAATGCCTATCGGAAACTACATCTGAAATGCCTATCAGCACCTATATTTGAAATGCCTATCGGCAACCATATCTAAAATGCCTATCGACACCTATATTTGAAATACCTATCGTCTTCTATATCTGAAATGCCTATCGGCACCTATTTTTAAAATGCCAATCGGTAACTATATCTGAAATGCCTATCGGCACCTATATCTGAAATGCCTATCGGCACCAATTTTTGAAATGCCTATCGGAAACTACATCTGGAATGCCTATCAGCACCTATATTTGAAATGCCTATCGGCAACCATATCTGGAATACCTATCGACACCTATATTTGAAATGCCTATCGGCACCTATTTTTAAAATGCCAATCGGTAACTATATCTGAAATGCCTATCGGCACCTATATCTGAAATGCCTATCGGCACCAATTTTTGAAATGCCTATCGGAAACTACATCTGGAATGCCTATCAGCACCTATATTTGAAATGCCTATCGGCAACCATATCTGGAATACCTATCGACACCTATATTTGAAATGCCTATCGGCTTCTATATCTGAAATGCCTATCGGCACCTATTTTTAAAATGCCAATCGGCAACTATATCTGAAATGCCTATCAGCACCTATATCTGAAATGCCTATCGGCACCTATTTTTGAAATGCCTATCGGAAACTACATCTGAGTTGCCTATCAGCACCTATGTTTAAAATGCCTATCGGCAACCATATCTGGAATGCCTATCGGCAACTATATTTGAAATGCCTATCGGCTTCTATATCTGAAATGCCTATCGGCACCTATTTCACAAATGCCAATCGGCAACTACATTTGAAATGCATATCGGCACCTATATCTGAAATGCCTATCAGCACCTATTTTTGAAATGCCTATCGGAAACTACATCTGAAATGCCTATCAGCACCTATATTTGAAATGCCTATCGGCAACCATATCTGAAATGCCTATCGACACCTATATTTGAAATACCTATCGGCTTCTATATCTGAAATGCCTATCGGCACCTATTTTTAAAATGCCAATCGGTAACTATATCTGAAATGCCTATCGGCACCTATATCTGAAATGCCTATCGGCACCAATTTTTGAAATGCCTATCGGAAACTACATCTGGAATGCCTATCAGCACCTATATTTGAAATGCCTATCGGCAACCATATCTGGAATACCTATCGACACCCATTTTTTAAATGCCAAACGGCAACTATATCTGAAATGCCTATCAGCACCTATATCTGAAATGCCTATCGGCACCTATTTTTGAAATGCCTATCGTAAACTGCATCTGACATGCCTATCAGCACCAATATTTGAAATGCCTATCGGCAACCATATCTGAAATGCCTATCGACACCTATATTTGAAATACCTATCGGCTTCTATATCTGAAATGCCTATCGGCACCTATTTTTAAAATGCCAATCGGCAACTATATCTGAAATGCCTATCGGCACCTATCTCTGAAATGCCTATCGGCACAAATTTTTGAAATGCCTATCGGAAACTACATCTGAAATGCCTGTCAGCACCTATATTTAAAATGCCTATCGGCAACCATATTTGGAATGCCTATCGGCACCTATATTTGAAATGCCTATCGGCTACTATATCTGAAATGCCTATCGGCACATAATTTTAAAATGCCAATCGGCAACTATTTCTGAAATGCCTATCGGCACCTATATCTGAAATGCCTATCGGCACCTTTTTTTGAAAAGCCTATCGGCAACCATATCTGCAATGCCTATCGGCACCTATATTTGAAATGCCTATCGGCTTCTATATATGAAATGCCTATCGGCACCTATTTTTAAAATGCCAATCGGCAACTATATCTGTAATGCCTATCGGCACCTATATCTGAAATGCCTATCGGCACCTATTTTTGAAATGCCTATCGGAAACTACATCTGAAATGCCTATCAGCACAAATATTTGAAATGCCTATTGGCAAACATATCTGAAATGCCTATCTACACCTATATTTGAAATACCTATCGGCTTCTATATCTAAATGCCTATCGGCACCTATTTTTAAAATGCCAATCGGCAACTATATCTGAAATGCCTATCGGCACCTATATCTGAAATACCTATCGGCACCAATTTTTGAAATGCCTATCGGAAACTACATCTGAAATGCCTGTCAGCACCTATATTTGAAATGCCTATCGGCAACCATATCTGGAATGCCTATCGGCACCTATATTTGAAATGCCTATCGGCTTCTATATCTGAAATGCCTATCGGCACTTATTTTAAAAATGCCAATCGGCAACTATATCTGAAATGCCTATCGGCACCTATATCTAAAATGGGTATCGGCACCTTTTTTTGAAATAACTATCGGAAACTACATCTGAAATGCCTATCAGCACCTATATTTGAAATGCCTATCGGCAGCCATATCTGGAATGCCTATCGGCACCTATATTTGAAATGCCTATCGGCTTCTATATCTGAAATGCCTATCGGCACCTATTTTTAAAATGCCAATCGGCAACCATATCTGAAATGCCTATCGACACCTATATTTGAAATACCTATCGTCTTCTATATCTGAAATGCCTATCGGCACCTATTTTTAAAATGCCAATCGGTAACTATATCTGAAATGCCTATCGGCACCTATATCTGAAATGCCTATCGGCACCAATTTTTGAAATGCCTATCGGAAACTACATCTGGAATGCCTATCAGCACCTATATTTGAAATGCCTATCGGCAACCATATCTGGAATACCTATCGACACCTATATTTGAAATGCCTATCGGCTTCTATATCTGAAATGCCTATCGGCACCTATTTTTAAAATGCCAATCGGTAACTATATCTGAAATGCCTATCGGCACCTATATCTGAAATGCCTATCGGCACCAATTTTTGAAATGCCTATCGGAAACTACATCTGGAATGCCTATCAGCACCTATATTTGAAATGCCTATCGGCAACCATATCTGGAATACCTATCGACACCTATATTTGAAATGCCTATCGGCTTCTATATCTGAAATGCCTATCGGCACCTATTTTTAAAATGCCAATCGGCAACTATATCTGAAATGCCTATCAGCACCTATATCTGAAATGCCTATCGGCACCTATTTTTGAAATGCCTATCGGAAACTACATCTGAGTTGCCTATCAGCACCTATGTTTAAAATGCCTATCGGCAACCATATCTGGAATGCCTATCGGCAACTATATTTGAAATGCCTATCGGCTTCTATATCTGAAATGCCTATCGGCACCTATTTCACAAATGCCAATCGGCAACTACATTTGAAATGCATATCGGCACCTATATCTGAAATGCCTATCAGCACCTATTTTTGAAATGCCTATCGGAAACTACATCTGAAATGCCTATCAGCACCTATATTTGAAATGCCTATCGGCAACCATATCTGAAATGCCTATCGACACCTATATTTGAAATACCTATCGGCTTCTATATCTGAAATGCCTATCGGCACCTATTTTTAAAATGCCAATCGGTAACTATATCTGAAATGCCTATCGGCACCTATATCTGAAATGCCTATCGGCACCAATTTTTGAAATGCCTATCGGAAACTACATCTGGAATGCCTATCAGCACCTATATTTGAAATGCCTATCGGCAACCATATCTGGAATACCTATCGACACCTATTTTTTAAATGCCAAACGGCAACTATATCTGAAATGCCTATCAGCACCTATATCTGAAATGCCTATCGGCACCTATTTTTGAAATGCCTATCGTAAACTGCATCTGACATGCCTATCAGCACCAATATTTGAAATGCCTATCGGCAACCATATCTGAAATGCCTATCGACACCTATATTTGAAATACCTATCGGCTTCTATATCTGAAATGCCTATCGGCACCTATTTTTAAAATGCCAATCGGCAACTATATCTGAAATGCCTATCGGCACCTATCTCTGAAATGCCTATCGGCACCAATTTTTGAAATGCCTATCGGAAACTACATCTGAAATGCCTGTCAGCACCTATATTTAAAATGCCTATCGGCAACCATATTTGGAATGCCTATCGGCACCTATATTTGAAATGCCTATCGGCTACTATATCTGAAATGCCTATCGGCACATAATTTTAAAATGCCAATCGGCAACTATATCTGAAATGCCTATCGGCACCTATATCTGAAATGCCTATCGGCACCTTTTTTTGAAAAGTCTATCGGCAACCATATCTGCAATGCCTATCGGCACCTATATTTGAAATGCCTATCGGCTTCTATATATGAAATGCCTATCGGCACCTATTTTTAAAATGCCAATCGGCAACTATATCTGTAATGCCTATCGGCACCTATATCTGAAATGCCTATCGGCACCTATTTTTGAAATGCCTATCGGAAACTACATCTGAAATGCCTATCAGCACAAATATTTGAAATGCCTATTGGCAAACATATCTGAAATGCCTATCTACACCTATATTTGAAATACCTATCGGCTTCTATATCTAAAATGCCTATCGGCACCTATTTTTAAAATGCCAATCGGCAACTATATCTGAAATGCCTATCGGCACCTATATCTGAAATACCTATCGGCACCAATTTTTGAAATGCCTATCGGAAACTACATCTGAAATGCCTGTCAGCACCTATATTTGAAATGCCTATCGGCAACCATATCTGGAATGCCTATCGGCACCTATATTTGAAATGCCTATCGGCTTCTATATCTGAAATGCCTATCGGCACTTATTTTAAAAATGCCAATCGGCAACTATATCTGAAATGCCTATCGGCACCTATATCTAAAATGGGTATCGGCACCTTTTTTTGAAATAACTATCGGAAACTACATCTGAAATGCCTATCAGCACCTATATTTGAAATGCCTATCGGCAGCCATATCTGGAATGCCTATCGGCACCTATATTTGAAATGCCTATCGGCTTCTATATCTGAAATGCCTATCGGCACCTATTTTTAAAATGCCAATCGGCAACTATATCTGTAATGCCTATCGGCACCTATATCTGAAATGCCTATCGGCACATATTTTTGAAATGCCTATCGGAAACTACATCTGAAATGCCTATCAGCACCAATATTTGAAATGCCTATCGGCAAACATATCTGAAATGCCTATCGACACCTATATTTGAAATACCTATCGGCTTCTATATCTGAAATGCCTATCGGCACCTATTTTTAAAATGCCAATCGGCAATTATATCTGAAATGCCTATCGGCACCTATATCTGAAATGCCTATCGGCACCTATTTTTGAAATGCCTATCGGAAACTACATCTGAAATGCCTATCAGCACCTATATTTGAAATGCCTATCGGCAACCATATCTGGAATGCCTATCGGCAACTATATTTGAAATGCCTATCGGCTTCTATATCTGAAGTGCCTATCGGCACCTATTTTTAAAATGCCAATCGGCAACTATATTTGAAATGCATATCGGCACCTATATCTGAAATGCCTATCGGCACCTATTTTTGAAATGCCTATCGGAAACTACATCTGAAATGCCTATCAGCACCTATATTTGAAATGCGTATCGGCAACCATATCTGAAATGCCTATCGACACCTATATTTGAAATACCTATCGGCTTCTATATCTGAAATGCCTATCGGCACCTATTTTTAAAATGCCAATCGGTAACTATATCTGAAATGCCTATCGGCACCTATATCTGAAATGCCTATCGGCACCAATTTTTGAAATGCCTATCGGAAACTACATCTGGAATGCCTATCAGCACCTATATTTGAAATGCCTATAGGCAACCATATCTGGAATACCTATCGACACATATTTTTTAAATGCCAAACGGCAACTATATCTGAAATGCCTATCAGCACCTATATCTGAAATGCCTATCGGCACCTATTTTTGAAATGCCTATCGGAAACTACATCTAAAATGCCTGTCAGCACCTATATTTGAAATGCCTACCGACAACCATATCTGAAATGCCTATCGACACCTATATTTGAAATAGCTATCGGCTTCTATAACTGAAATGCCTATCGGCACCTATTTTTAAAATGCCAATCGGCAACTATATCTGTAATGCCTATCGGCACCTATATCTGAAATGCCTATCGGCACCTATTTTTGAAAATGCCAATCGGCAACTATATCTGGAATGCCTATCGGCACCTATATTTGAAATGCCTATTGGCTTCTATATCTGAAATGCCTATCGGCACATTTTTTTAAAATGCCAAACGGCAACTATATCTGAAATGCCTATCGGCACCTATATCTGAAATGCCTATCGGCACCCATTTTTGAAATGCCTATCGGAAACTACATCTGAAATGCCTATCAGCACCTGTATTTGAAATGCCTATCGGCAACCATATCTGGAATGCCTATCGGCACCTATATTTGAAATGCCTATCGGCTTCTATATCTGGAATGCCTATCGGCACCTATATTTGAAATGCCAATCGGCAACTATATCTGTAATGCCTATCGGCACCTATATCTGAAATGCCTATCGGCACCTATTTTTGAAATGCCTATCGTAAACTGCATCTGACATGCCTATCAGCACCAATATTTGAAATGCCTATCGGCAACCATATCTGAAATGCCTATCGACACCTATATTTGAAATACCTATCGGCTTCTATATCTGAAATGCCTATCGGCACCTATTTTTAAAATGCCAAACGGCAACTATATCTGAAATGCCTATCGGCACCTATATCTGAAATGCCTATCGGCACCCATTTTTGAAATGCCTATCGGAAACTACATCTGAAATGCCTATCAGCACCTGTATTTGAAATGCCTATCGGCAACCATATCTGGAATGCCTATCGGCACCTATATTTGAAATGCCTATCGGCTTCTATATCTGGAATGCCTATCGGCACCTATATTTGAAATGCCTATCGGCTTCTATATCTGAAATGCCTATCGGCACCTATTCTGAAAATGCTAAACGGCAACTATATCTGGAATGCCTATCGGCACCTATATCTGAAATGCCTATCGGCACTTATTTTTGAAATGCCTTTCGGAAACTACAACTGAAATGCCTATCAGCACCTATATTTGAAATGCCTATCGGCAACCATATCTGGAATGCCTATCGGCACCTATATTTGAAATGCCTATCGGCTTCTATATCTTAAATGCCTATCGGCACCTATTTTTAAAATGCCAATCGGCAACTATATCTGTAATGCCTATCGGCACCTATATCTGAAATGCCTATCGGCACCTATTTTTGAAATGCCTATCGTAAACTGCATCTGACATGCCTATCAGCACCAATATTTGAAATGCCTATCGGCAACCATATCTGAAATGCTTATCGACACCTATATTTGAAATACCTATCGGCTTCTATATCTGAAATGCCTATCGGCACCTATTTTTAAAATGCAAATCGGCAACTATATCTGAAATGCCTATCGGCACCTATCTCTGAAATGCCTATCGGCACCAATTTTTGAAATGCCTATCGGAAACTACATCTGAAATGCCTGTCAGCACCTATATTTGAAATGCCTATCGGCAACCATATCTGGAATGCCTATCGGCACCTATATTTGAAATGTCTATCGGCTTCTATATCTGAAATGCCTATCGGCACCTAATTTTAAAATGCCAATCGGCAACTATATCTGAAATGCCTATCGGCACCTATATCTGAAATGCCTATCGGCACCTTTTTTTGAAAAGCCTATCGAAAACTACATCTGAAATGCCTATCAGCACCTATATTTGAAATGCCTATCGGCAACCATATCTGGAATGCCTATCGGCACCTATATTTGAAATGCTTATCGGCTTCTATATCTGAAATGCCTATCGGCACCTATTTTTAAAATGCCAATCGGCAACTATATCTGAAATGCCTATCGGCACCTATATCTGAAATGCCTATCGGCACCTATTTTTGAAATGCCTATCGGAAACTACATCTGAAATGCCTATCAGCACCTATATTTGAAATGCCTATCAGCAACCATATCTGGAATGCCTATCGGCACCTATATTTGAAATGCCTATCGGCTTCTATATCTGAAATGCCTATCGGCACCTATTTTTAAAATGCCAATTGGCAACTATATTTGTATTGCCTATCGGCACCTATATCTGAAATGCCTATCGGCACCTATTTTTGAAATGCCTATCGGAAACTACATCTGAAATGCCTATCAGCACCAATATTTAAAATGCCTATCGGCAAACATATCTGCAATGCCTATCGACACCTATATTTGAAATACCTATCGGCTTCTATATCTGAAATGCCTATCGGCACCTATTTTTAAAATGCCAATCGGCAACTCTATCTGAAATGCCTATCGGCACCTATATCTGAAATGCCTATCGGCACCTATTTTTGAAATGCCTATCGGAAACTACATCTGAAATGCCTCTCAGCACCTATATTTAAAATGCCTATCGGCAACCATATCTGAAATGCCTTTCGACACCTATATTTGAAATACCTATCGTCTTCTATATCTGAAATGCGTATCGGCACCTATTTTTAAAATGCCAATCGGTTACTATATCTGAAATGCCTATCGGCACCTATATCTGAAATGCCTATCGGCACCAATTTTTGAAATGCCTATCGGAAACTACATCTGGAATGCCTATCAGCACCTATATTTGAAATGCCTATCGGCAACCATATCTGGAATACCTATCGACACCTATTTTTTAAATGCCAAACGGCAACTATATCTGAAATGCCTATCAGCACCTATATCTGAAATGCCTATCGGCACCTATTTTTGAAATGCCTATCGGAAACTACATCTGAGTTGCCTATCAGCACCTATATTTAAAATGCCTATCGGCAACCATATCTGGAATGCCTATCGGCAACTATATTTGAAATGCCTATCGGCTTCTATATCTGAAATGCCTATCGGCACCCATTTCACAAATGCCAATCGGCAACTACATTTGAAATGCATATCGGCACCTATATCTGAAATGCCTATCAACACCTATTTTTGAAATGCCTATCGGAAACTACATCTGAAATGCCTATCAGCACCTATATTTGAAATGCCTATCGGCAACCATATCTGAAATGCCTATCGACACCTATATTTGAAATACCTATCGGCTTCTATATCTGAAATGCCTATCGGCACCTATTTTTAAAATGCCAATCGGTAACTATATCTGAAATGCCTATCGGCACCTATATCTGAAATGCCTATCGGCACCAATTTTTGAAATGCCTATCGGAAACTACATCTGGAATGCCTATCAGCACCTATATTTGAAATGCCTATCGGCAACCATATCTGGAATACCTATCGACACCTATTTTTTAAATGCCAAACGGCAACTATATCTGAAATGCCTATCAGCACCTATATCTGAAATGCCTATCGGCACCTATTTTTGAAATGCCTATCGTAAACTGCATCTGACATGCCTATCAGCACCAATATTTGAAATGCCTATCGGCAACCATATCTATAATGCCTATCGACACCTATATTTGAAATACCTATCGGCTTCTATAACTGAAATGCCTATCGGCACCTATTTTTAAAATGCCAATCGGCAACTATATCTGAAATGCCTATCGGCACCTATCTCTGAAATACCTATCGGCACCAATTTTTGAAATGCCTATCGGAAACTACATCTGAAATGCCTGTCAGCACCTATATTTAAAATGCCTATCGGCAACCATATCTGGAATGCCTATCGGCACCTATATTTGAAATGCCTATCGGCTACTATATCTGAAATGCCTATCGGCACATAATTTTAAAATGCCAATCGGCAACTATATCTGAAATGCCTATCGGCACCTATATCTGAAATGCCTATCGGCACCTTTTTTTGAAAAGCCTATCGAAAACTACATCTAAAATGCCTATCAGCACCTATATTTGAAAGGCCTATCGGCAACCATGTCTGGAATGCCTATCGGCACCTATATTTGAAATGCCTATCGGCTTCTATATCTGAAATGCCTATCGGCACCTATTTTTAAAATGCCAATCGGCAACTATATCTGAAATGCCTATCGGCACCTATATCTGAAATGCCTATCGGCACCTATTTTTGAAATGCCTATCGGAAACTACATCTGAAATGCCTATCAGCACCTATATTTGAAATGCCTATCGGCAACCATATCTGCAATGCCTATCGGCACCTATATTTGAAATGCCTATCGGCTTCTATATATGAAATGCCTATCGGCACCTATTTTTAAAATGCCAATCGGCAACTATATCTGTAATGCCTATCGGCACCTATATCTGAAATGCCTATCGGCACCTATTTTTTAAATGCCTATCGGAAACTACATCTGAAATGCCTATCAGCACCAATATTTGAAATGCCTATTGGCAAACATATCTGAAATGCCTATCTACACCTATATTTGAAATACCTATCGGCTTCTATATCTGAAATGCCTATCGGCACCTATTTTTAAAATGCCAATCGGCAACTATATCTGAAATGCCTATCGGCACCTATATCTGAAATGCCTATCGGCACCTATTTTAAAAATGCCAATCGGCAACTATACCTGAAATGCCTATCGACACCTATATCTAAAATGGGTATCGGCACCTTTTTTTGAAATAACTATCGGAAACTACATCTGAAATTCCTATCAGCACCTATATTTGAAATGCCTATCGGCAACCATATCTGGAATGCCTATCGGCACCTATATTTGAAATGCCTATCGGCTTCTATATCTGAAATGCCTATCGGCACCTATTTTTAAAATGCCAAACGGCAACTATATCTGTAATGCCTATCGGCACCTATATTTGAAATGCCTTTCGGCACCTATTTTTGAAATGCCTATCGGAAACTACATCTGAAATGCCTATCAGCACCAATATTTGAAATGCCTATCGGCAAACATATCCGAAATGCCTATCGACACCTATATTTGAAATACCTATCGGCTTCTATATCTGAAATGCCTATCGGCACCTATTTCTAAAATGCCAATCGGCAACTATATCTGAAATGCCTATCGGCACCTATATCTGAAATGCCTATCGGCACCTATTTTTGAAATGCCTATCGGAAACTACATCTGAAATGCCTATCAGCACCTATATTTGAAATGCCTATCGGCAACTATATCTGGAATGCCTATCGGCAACTATATTTGAAATGCCTATCGGCTTCTATATCTGAAATGCCTATCGGCACCTATTTTTAAAATGCCAATCGGCAACTATATTTGAAATGCCTATCGGAAACTACATCTGAAATGCCTATCAGCACCTATATTTGAAATGCCTATCGGCAACCATATCTGGAATGCCTATCGGCACCTATATTTGAAATGCCTATCGGCTTCTATATCTGAAATGCCTATCGACACCTATTTTTAAAATGCCAATCGGCAACTATATCTGAAATGCCTATCGGCACCTATTTTTAAAATGCCAATCGGCAACTATATCTGAAATGCCTATCGGCACCTATATCTGAAATGCCTATCGGCACCTATTTTTGAAATGCCTTTCGGAAACTACATCTGAAATGCCTATCTGCTCCTATATTTGAAATGCCTATCGGCAACCATACCTGAAATGCCTATCGACACCTATATTTGAAATACCTATCGGCATCTATATCTGAAATGCCTATCGGCACCTGTTTTTAAAATGCCAATCGGCAACTATATCTGAAATGCCTATCGGTACCTATATCTGAATTGCCTATCGGCATCAATTTTTGAAATGCCTATCGGAAACTACATCTAAAATGCCTATCAGCACCTCTATTTGAAATGCCTATCGGCAACCATATCTGGAATGCCTATCGGCACCTATATTTGAAATGCCTATCGGCTTCTATATCTGAAATGCCTATCGGCACCTATTTTTAAAATGCCAATCGGCAACTATATCTGAAATGCCTATCGGCACCTATATCTGAAATGCCTATTGGCACCTATTTTTGAAATGCCTATCGGAAACTACATCTGAAATGCCTATCAGCACCTATATTTGAAATGCCTATCGGCAACCATATCTGATATGCCTATCGGCACCTATATTTGAAATGCCTATCGGCTTCTATATCTAAAATGCCTATCGGCACCTATTTTTAAAATGTTAATCGGCAACTATATCTGAAGTGCCTATCGGCACCTATATTTGAAATGCCTATCGGTACCTATTTTTGAAATACCTATCGAAAACTACATCTGAAATGCCTATCAGCACCTATATTTGAAATGCCTATCGGCAACCACATCAGAAATGCCTATCGGCACCTATATCCGAAATGCCTTTCGGCATTTATATCTGAAATGCCTATCGACACCTATATTTGAAATGCCTATCGGCACCTATATTTTAAATGCCTATCGGCAACTATATCTGATATGCCTATCGGCACCTGTATCTGAAATGCCTATCGGCACCAATTTTTGAAATGCCTTTTGGAAACTACATCAGAAATGCCTATCCGCACCTATATCCGAAATGCCTTTCGGCATTTATATCTGAAATGCCTATCGACACCTATATTTGAAATGCCTATCGGCACCTATATTTTAAATGCCTATCGGCAACTATATCTGATATGCCTATCGGCACCTGTATCTGAAATGCCTATCGGCACCTATTTTTGAAATGGCTATCGGAAACTACATCTAAAATGCCTATCGGCACCTATTTTTAAAATGCCAATCGGCAACTATATCTGAAATGCCTATCGGCACCTATATCTGAAATGCCTATCGGCACCAATTTTTGAAATGCCTATCGGAAACTACATCTGAAATGACTATCAGCACCTATATTTGAAATGCCTATCGGCAACCATATCTGGAATGCCTATCGGCACCTATATTTGAAATGCCTATCGGCTTCTATATCTGAAATGCCTATCGGCACCTATTTTTAAAATGCCAATCGGCAACTATATCTGAAATGCCTATCGGCACCTATATTTGAAATGCCTATCGGCACCTATTTTTGAAATGCCTATCGGAAACTACATCTGAAATGCCTATCAGCACCTATATCTGAAATGCCTATCGGCACCTATTTTTAAAATGCCAATCGGCAACTATATCTGAAGTGCCTATCGGCACCTATATCTAAAATGCCTATCGGCACCTATTTTTAAAATGCCAATCGGCAACTATATCTGAAATGCCTATCGGCACCTATATCTGAAATGCCTATCGGCACCAATTTTTGAAATGCCTATAGGAAACTACATCTGAAATGCCTATCAGCACCTATATTTGAAATGCCTATCGGCAACCATATCTGGAATGCTTATCGGCACCTATATTTGAAATGCCTATAGGCTTTTATATCTGAAATGCCTATCGGCACCTATTTTTGAAATGCCTATCGGCAACCACATCAGAAATGCCTATCGGCACCTTTATCTGAAATGCCTTCGGCATTTATATCTGAAATGCCTATCGACACCTATATTTGAAATGCCTATGGGCACCTATATTTAAAATGCCTATCGGCAACTATATCTGATATGCCTATCGGCACCTATATCAAAATGCCTATCGGCACCTATTTTTGAAATGCCTATCGGCAACCATATCTGAAATGCCTATCGACACCTATATTTGAAATACCTATCTGCTTCCATATCTGAAATGCCTATCGGCACCTATTTTTAAAATGCCAATCGGCAACTATATCTGAAATGCCTATCGGCACCTATATCTGAAATGCCTATCGGCACCAATTTTTGAAATGCCTATCGGAAACTACATCTGAAATGCCTATCAGCACCTATATTTGAAATGCCTATCGGCAACCATACCTGGAATGCCTATCGGCATCTATATTTGAAATGGCTATCGGCTTCTATATCTGAAATGCCTATCGACACCTATTTTTAAAATGCCAATTGGCAACTATATCTGAAATGCCTATCGGCACCCATATCTGAAATGCCTATCGGTACCTATTTTTGCAATGCCTATCGGAAACTACATCTGAAATGCCTATCAGCACTTATATTTGAAATGCCTATCGGCAACCATATCTGGAATGCCTATCGGCACCTATATTTGAAATGCCTATCGGCTTCTATATCTGAAATGCCTATCGGCACCTATTTTTATAATGCCAATTGGCAACTATATCTGAAATGCCTATCGGCACCTCTATCTGAAATGCCTATCGGTACCTATTTTTGCAATGCCTATCGGAAACTACATCTGAAATGCCTATCAGCACTTATATTTGAAATGCCTATCGGCAACCATATCTGGAATGCCTATCGGCACCTATATTTGAAATGCCTATCGGCACCTATATTTAAAATGCCTTTCGGAAACTACATCTGAAATGCCTATCTGCTCCTATATTTGAAATGCCTATCGGCAACCATATCTGAAATGCCTTTCGATACCTATATTTGAAATACCTATCGGCTTCTATATTTGAAATGCCTATCGGCACCTGTTTTTAAAATGCCAATCGGCAACTATATCTGAAATGCCTATCGGCACCTATATCTGAAATGCCTATCCGCATCAATTTTTGAAATGCCTATCGGAAACTACATCTTAAATGCCTATCAGCACCTATATTTGAAATGCCTATCGGCAACCATATCTGGAATGCCTATCGGCACCTATATTTGAAATGCCTATCAGCTTCTATATCTGAAATACCTATCGGCATCTATTTTTAAAATGCCAATCGGCAACTATATCTGAAATGCCTATCAGCACCTATATTTGAAATGCCTATCGGCAACCACATCAGAAATGCCTATCGGCACTTATATCTGAAATGCCTTTCGGCATTTATATCTGAAATGCCTATCGACACCTATATTTGAAATGCCTATCGGCACCTATATTTAAAATGCCTATCGACAACTATATCTGATATACCTATCGGCACCTATATCTGAAATGCCTATCGGCACAAATTTTTGAAATGCCTATCGGAAACTACATCTGAAATGCCTATCAGCACATATATTTGAAATGCCTATCGGCAACCATACCTGGAATGCCTATCGGCACCTATATTTGAAATGCCTATCGGCTTCTATATCTGAAATGCCTATCGACACCTATTTTTAAAATGCCAATTGGCAACTATATCTGAAATGCCTATCGGCACCTATATCTGAAATGCCTATCGGTACCTATTTTTGAAATGCCTATAGGAAACTACATCTGAAATGCCTATCAGCACTTATATTTGGAATGCCTATCGGCAACCATATCTGGAATGCCTATCGGCACCTATATTTGAAATGCCTATTGGCTTCTATATCTGAAATGCCTATCGGCACCTATTTTTAAAATGCCAATCGGCAACTATATCTGAAATGCCTATCGGCACCTATATCTGAAATGCTTATCGGCACCTATTTTTGAAATGCCTTTCGGAAACTACATCTGAAATGCCTATCTGCTCCTATATTTGAAATGCCTATCGGCAACCATATCTGAAATGCCTTTCGACACCTATATTTGAGATACCTATCGGCTTCTATATCTGAAATGCCTATCGGCACCTGTTTTTAAAATGCCAATCGGCAACTATATCTGAAATGCCTATCGGCACCTATATCTGAAATGCCTATCGGCATCAATTTTTGAAATGCCTATCGGAAACTACATCTAAAATGCCTATCAGCACCTATATTTGAAATGCCTATCGGCAACCATATCTGGAATGCCTATCGGCACCTATATTTGAAATGCCTATCGGCTTCTATATCTGAAATGCCTATCGGCACCTATTTTTAAAATGCCAATCGGCAACTATATCTGAAATGCCTATCGGCACCTATATCTTAAATGCCTATCGGCACCTATTTTTGAAATGCCTATCGGAAACTACATCTGAAATGCCTATCAGCACCTATATTTAAAATGCCTATCGGCAACCATATCTGAAATACCTATCGACACCTATATTTGAAATACCTATCAACTTCTATATCTGAAATGCCTAACGGCACCTATTTTTAAAATGCCAATCGGTAACTATATCTGAAATGCCTATCGGCACATATATCTGAAATGCCTATCGGCACCAATTTTTGAAATGCCTATAGGAAACTACATCTGGAATGCCTATTAGCACCTATATTTGAAATGCCTATCGGCAACCATATCTGGAATGCCTATCGGCACCTATATTTGAAATGCCTATCGGCTTCTATATCTGAACTGCCCATCGACACCTATTTTTAAAATGCCAATCGGCAACTATATCTGAAATGCCTATCGGCATCTATATCTGAAATGCCTATCGGCACATATTTTTAAAATGCCTATCGGAAACTACATCTGAAATGCCTATCAGCATCTATATTTGAAATGCCTATCGGCAACCATATCTAAAATGCCTATCGACACCTATATTTGAAATACCTATCGGCTTCTATATCTGAAATGCCTATTGGCACCTACTTTTAAAATGCCAATCGGCAACTATATCTGAAATGCCTATCGGCACCTTTATCTGAAATGCCTATCGGCACCAATTTTTTAAATGCCTATCGGAAACTACATCTGAAATGCCTATCAGCGCCTATATTTGAAATGCCTATCGGCAACCATTTCTGGAATGCTTATCGGCACCTATATTTGAAATGCCTATCGGCTTCTATATCTGAAATGCCTATTGGCACCTTTTTTTAAAATGCCAATCGGCAACTATATCTGTAATGCCTATCAGTAGAGTAGTATATGTATGTCCTGGACCAGCCGATTTGATGACGTTTCAGGTCGCAGAATCACCCATTTTTACCCCCTCCACTTTTAATAATTTGTGCAATATTTGCATGGTCGTCGACGACGACTCTCTCGACGCTCTTCGTTAATAGCCCCCTACCCCACCGCCCCCTCTTCCTGAAGGTTTCCCATCCGACGACAAGAGTTCGACGAGACGCTGCAACGGGGTTATTTTTTTACTGATGCGTTTGAATGGTATATTGTAGTTTATTGCAAAAGATATTTTTTAACCCCAGGTAGGTATGCAATCTGCATTACATAAGCTAGAGAGCTGATGTCTTCGATATTTTAATCGTCTACAACGTAGGCAGCCCGCACAGCTTTTTTTTTCATGCCAGAGCGAGTGTGTTTTCGAACTCGGGACTCTTAGGTCGGCGGTCCGATACTCTACCACAGAGCCATTTCAACGTGTTGCCGAAGCGTCGTTAAAACATGTATATATAAAACACGTCGCGTTACACAGAAACACGTCGCTTCTACAGATTGATCATTTAAGGTTGTACATTGTACAATAAATTATTGAATACAAGCAAAAATGTGGTTACAGGCTGTTTTAATACTGCGGTGCCTTGTTATCAAGTACAATATGTGATGCGTTATAATTGGAATTTATTGCAATAGGTTATAATAATAAGCATGTATTAAACATTTTATTTATATCAAATTTTCTTATTTATTTTATTTTAAAGCATCATATTATTATAAAAATCTTCCTAGTAGCTTTTTTATAGGTCCAGACAGGAATAAATTCTAGAGGTTAGATAAAAGAATATTACTTCTATAATAATTGCCCTCGCAATAAGTTTTATTAATTTGTTAGCTTTGCACCTCTCCAAACTGTTCACTTTTACAATACATCACTCACGTACTATGCTATAAAACTGCAATGAGCTGTTTTTTGTCAATAGCTAAACGTTGAGAAATTAATTTAATTACTACTCAACTAAAGTACTATTGCGATGAACCATCCTGTAAAGTTGTAGACCTGTACGCATAATAAACAAAGTATTGATCATTGATGGAAATCGTAAGTAGTAGCTTTTATAGGTTCATACAGGAATAAATATTAGCGAACAGATAGACAGACATTCCATTTGTTTTTTATCAAGAAGATAGACAGACAGACAGATAGACAGAACCATTTTTATGCTTTTTAGGACGTAAGTTTATTCATGATATTGAGTAATTACTTTGATTACGTTATTATATATTATTATATAAATCATTATTATTAGAAATCACACTGAAATAAAAATTGTTATTTATACTTTAAAACGAGTGTTCACAACAATCTGCAGAGATACTTTTAACATTAAGGTTCCTATCGAGAGAGAGAGAGAGAGAGAGAGAGAGTTCTCGTGTCTCTATTTTCATATATATATTTTTCATATTTTTATACACCTATCTTGTAACTGTTTCAACTCTATTAGGTATTTGTTCTGTATCAGTTAACACACTGTTTGACCTCTGTTTGACCTCTGTTCTGTATCTATTTCGACCCTGTTAGGTACCCGTGTTGCATCTGTTTCGACATTGTTTGAACCCCGTTTGAGATAGTTTTCTAATCAGTCTATATATATAGCTAGAATCAAGAGTTTTTCAATCAGTGTTAGTCTGACTGCAGACTGAAAAATGTCGAGCGAAAAACAAAACAAAGTAGGAGATAGATCAAGAAACGACGATTGTGTTCTGTACTATGATGGGCACAGGGTCGACAGATTTTGTGTTAGATTCGATGATAAAGATATGAAGTTTATGCTAGGTTGTAGACCTGTACGCATAATAAACAAAGTATTGATCATTGATGGAAATCGTAAGTTTGAACTAACCGACGGTCTGGCGGAACTACTTTTTGATAGAAGACCTCTAAATTATGACACAAAGGACTTGATGCTGTATAAATCGCTTCTGCTTCTGACCAGCGCTCACAAACGCAACTATAGATCGTCAGAACAAATCTCCGGTGACGGAAGTTTCAAGTATAGACAAATCATTTCCAAGCTATTTCAACCTCTGCGCTCTAAATGCGAGAAAAGAGATAGTGAAAATTCGGTAAAAAAACAAGTTAACTGCTATAAAGAGAAACCGAAAGTGAACTGTGAAGAGTCGATTTCCTTACATTATTCTGATGACAATAACGACTCTCAAAGTGATTACGAAGACACTGAAGACTCGAATATATTAATCGAACGATTGAAGGTCTTGTATGAAGTCGGGGGTGTGAAATCGGAACATAAAGAAGAAATTCAATCGATAGTGCAACAGCTCAGGAAAAGGGATTTGATCAAACAATTTTTTCAAAAAATACATATAACTCGAATTAAAATGTATAAACGAACAAAAAGCTTTTGTCAGAGAGAAGAATAAGTCTACTGAATCGAAACTGAATTTGCTTAAAAAGATAAGAGTGGAACGGCGTCACCCCGTTCTCTCAAAAAAAATATCTAACAATAATAAGCGTAACGATTAACTACATCGTAAATAGGAGGTGTGAAAGTCCATAGCCCTTGGTTGAAGAAATATGTAGTAACCTGTATTTTTTTTATAATATGATTTCATTACTGAATGCTATGTTTTCGCTGATTTTATTATAATTTGAATACTGAATACCATGTAACACTTATGATTAATATATATACAATTTTAAAAAATACTTAAAATGTTATTATTCATTTCCAACCATCTCTCCTATTTACATAATGTTTTCTACACATATAAAACACTTTTTATAAATTCAACTATCTTTAATAGATTTTATTGGTTAAAACAATTACACTATTATCTAGATATACTTTATAGATATAGGTTATAATAGATATAGGTTAAACAAAATATTAACCAACCAAGTAAGTATATTGTTAAATTTTGTATTTGGGGACTACAATCATCTTTATTTTGGTTGCATATCGCTTTCTATAAACAGTAAGTGTTTGATTATATTACAGGGGTGTAACAATATTTAAAACATGCATAAAAACATACAAAAAATGAAAATATGAAATAAAAAACTTACATTATCTTATTATTATATTATTAATAATGGGTGAATGAAGGAATTACAGGAAATTAGGATAGGATAGGCAATTTTTGAGCTAGGAGTTTTGGTAGGTAATCGGCCATGGCCTCGAATAAGGAACCATCTCGATATTTATCTGGAATTAATTGAGGGGAAACCATGGAAAACCTCAATCAAGATGGTCGGGGTACAGGAATTACCGTTTCTCGGCGAAAGATAGTAGGAAAAAGTATTAACCACATCTACCCGCCGGGATTCGAACACAAACAGCATAGTTGAAATAAAGTCTAGATCTGCCTGTGCACAAACCTACACAAACAGTACAGCTGATCAAGTGTCATCGGACTTATAGAACCTATAAAAAAAACATATTTTTTAGATTGTGTAAAAAAAGAGGTTACATAATTACGCGTGTTGTGATTTTACTAGTTGGAAAAATCTCTCGCGGATAATCGAATAACGTAGGCATTATACACCCCTATCCTTGTGAGATTTGTTCAACTATGCGGCATAGACTAACGAGCAAGTATCACATTCCTATGCTGGGATAGGATTTATGCACCTTAGAGATCCAACGCGCATAGGGAGAAAAAAGGATTTAGGGTTCAAAAGATTAATATGGATAAAAAATAGTTAATTTTAATACTAATAATTACGAAAGACTCTTTTATGAAATCTCCAATAGTTTATACTTAAAAAAATTGCAGTTGACATAAACATAAAATCCTGTAAAAAAGCGTTTTTAAATATAAAAAAGTATCCGCAATAATAGTTTCGATAAAGCCCATCCGCTATCTTGCTCTTGAAATTCATAACTTTTTTGCTTCAATCTTTGAGCTGTAACGACAAATCATATTATTCTGAAACATTTAAAAAACACGTTTATTACTTCAAACCTAGTGGTAAAAACCTACAAGAAGAGTAAATAAGAGTAATTAGAGTCTGAAAAAAGAATATTATTAGCGTTAAATCTGAAAAAATATATTATTAAAGTATAATTTAAATATTTTTAATTGGATTATATTGATTTATATTGATTTCTAGAAATAACAGTTTCGATAAAGCCCATCCGCTATCTCGCTCTTGAAATTTCTGACTTTTTGCTTCAATCTTCGAGCTGTAACGATTATATATTTCTGAAAGATTTGAAAACTTATTTATTACTTCAAACCTGGTGTTAAAAGACTTTATATCGCCAACAATTTCCTGATCAGTAGAAGGCTTTTGCAATATGTATTGTGCAAAAAGCTCAAAATTAATTTTTATCGCCACAAGTTTGTCAATTTTATTCTGAATAAGCTGTATCACTATCCTTTTAACTGATGTCATATAATCATTAACGCTAGTAAACCCTAGCTTCATTATACACGCGATAGGTCGCAATGCGCTTTTTAAATGTAGATTCAAGTTCTACAATATTTATCCTCAAATCGTCATCGGTATAAATTGTCGATATAATTGTTCCTTGTTTATGCAATAAACTTTTTTTATGAGAGATCTTGTTTCTTATAGCAGTAGAAACGTCGCATTTTCTACAATAAAATAATTTATTATTATGACAAGATGTATTATTATCTAAACTGTTTTTCAGTCCACTCCCTGTGAGGTTAGATGGGTGATCTAAGCATGTATGATTTAGTAAATCGTCAGCAGTGTCAATTTCACGCTTATAACACGACATTTTTGAACATTTATGATTTTTTAAAGCATCAGACCACATAAAAATTTTATTACAGCTTTGGCATCGACTATTACTACCACTACACGAAATTGTGTGAGTTTTATAGTAGCTTTCATTATTAAAGGATTTATAACATTCTTGACATTTAAACATATTTAGTATATAGCTGATGTACTTTAATTTTTTCAAAAAACTCAAAATATGTTTTTCAAAAAGTGAAAATATGTTAACTTTAAAAAAAGGGTAAATGTTTTTATAATGATGTTGAGTAATATACCACCCTCCTCCACTAAAAGATAGCGAATGAATCAAAATTTAGAAATCTATCGATATTTATAGGAAAAAAATAATTACCTATTTACGCTTATCATAACATAGATCTAATGCACCGAGAAATTCAGCCTGCTGTATACGATGATGCCCCCAAGGCAGCGTTTTAGTCAATCCTGGGAGTTGGAACCGTTTATCGTCAGCCCTAGCACTTAGAGCAACTTTTTTTAATTTGCATGTTCGTACTTCGTGTTTGGTAGTTTTAAATGTATACATTACGCGCAATGCCTCCTTTTTATTTAAGACGCATGCGCGATAGTCCTGCCTAGATAGGTGATTAGCAACAGTGGATTTTTTAACACCTTTAGCTTTCTTGATCTCAGTTTCTCCTTCGATAACAATACTGTAAGTTTTTGCACATACGCCATTATATTCGCAAGCACGCCGCCCCCTTAGCTCATCCTTCATTTTTCCTAAAACTTTTTTATTAACCCGTGGCATATTGTAAGGATTATCCAATGCATAGTCCGAAGTGTCGTACAAATGGATGTGAGCCTTCATATCCGCATATACATCGTCGGTATAAATATTATAAATTAGTCCGTCTGTGTCAAAGTATAATAGTTCTAAACAATCGCCATACAGAGGAATCATTTTTTCATGATGGAATTCATACATAAGTTCCTTAGATAGCTCGAGGACAGTAAAGCCAATATAAATAGGTTTATCATATTTAACTTTTAATTTATTTAGTTGTATTGCAACCAACTCATCTTTAAAAATGGTAAGCGAATGAAAATTTGGTCGTGCGATGAGCGCTCTAGCACCTAACCTTTTACCAACGTTCTCCCATTTTGAGACAATGCGTACATCAAGTCTTTTGTCGACAGATTCCATAGTTTTTCCTAGAATTAAATAGAAAATATAATCATGTCACTATAGTATGGTATGAAGTTGAATTAATTAAAAAACCTACCAAAGACCGAATTATTCATCAGTTTAAAAAAATCCTTTTCAAAATCGTTGCAAGCGTTCGTCCGCATCGTTGTGTTTAGCTCAATATACGACTTCAGCCACGGCGACTGATTAAATCGAAGCACGCGATGTGTTTTCTCCAACACTAGACCATGTTTTAAAGCCTGCTGAAGATTTCGAATATGTATAACGTATTTCGATTTATCCATAACGTTTGGAATTAGCTTTGAATTTTTTGTTGTAGCTTCTGGGGGGATTAAATTTTCAACACAAAACGGTAAATCACGATGGAGATCGTGTAAATGTTTAGGATATTTGTGATCCACCTCGAGAAAATAACCTTCGTCGCTTGTAGATGATACGGCGTTGACATCAAATGCATCAACCTCACTTTTATCTAACCATCGAAAACCACCGGTTGGAAGATTTAGAGACATGGCGTATCCATACTTCAATGAAAAAAAGAGAAAAAATAGGTGTTAAAACATGTGTTATATCATATAAGTATTAATTATATAAGTATTATATAAGTATTAGCTTACTAGGTTATTTGCGTCCAAGTAAATAATATAATTGCTCAGCTTCTCAGGATCGTAATTGTCAAGATATTTATTGTTGGCAACAGCCCGATGCCCCGAACACTGCGCGATACCGCCACGTATACCTTTCTTAACAAAATGTAGCATATCTATATCTGTCAACAATTCCAATTGGATATGGGTATATTTCAGCATAGCGTCCCAGCTAAGGCCTGGGGCCGTATAGTATTGGAGCGGATCGAGCCCGTATGCTTCGTAACATACGTGACGAAAATTCTCAAAAACGTCAGCTAGAAGCAGGACATCGGTTTTCAAGTACAAATCGCTGTACTCGCCAAGCGTTTTACAGTCAAACGACGTCCAGACTTTCTTAGCCCGCTCATACTCTTCAGGCGTAATGTTAGAATCGGTCAACTTAGAGTGAAACTTCTCGATCGGTGGTAGTTCGTGATGTGTTTATTGTTTGACGGTTAGTACAAGACTGAATTACAATATTAATTTAGTTTCAATTCATAGCAAATTATACAAGATAATTATATAATACTTATCACTCCCTTCGACTTAAATTAAAAATACATACATTTTACAAAAAAAAATCATACAATTATACATATTTATTTATAAATTTTAAAAATAAGGGTACGTCAGCCGATTAGGAGGCTTCTTTGGACGCTCTGACCGGCGCACTCCTTCGGTAGGCGTATCATTTGGAATTAATTCAACTGAGGAGGAATCTGGGATAACATGCAATTTATCTGGTTCTTTAAATTTCTTCAATTGCTGTTGGTGTGTTAATCTGACAGTTCCGTTAATTTCGATTAGATATGTTATGGGACTGTTTCTTTTAATAATTTTAGCTGGTATCCATTTAACAAAATCTTTAAATTGGTTTTGATAAAGGACCTTTTCTCCAATTTTAAAGTTTTTAAATACTACTTTAGATTTATAATGACTCTTTCGACTGTGATTTAAATTTTCATTACCATTTAAAGATTTTTCCTCAGTTGTGACTCGTTTTTCAATATTATTTTCACTTAAAGTTATATTACTTGTAGATTTACGTTTTATTGAGTCTAATAAAATTCTTGGTTCATGAATGAATATCATATGAGCTGGAGCTTTTCCAGTGGTTGAGGTTGGCGTATTTCTATAGGTAAATAAAAAATTATCCAATTTCTCTTGGATTGTTAACTTACTATAATGATTATCCCATATATATTTTCGCAAAGATTGTTTGACCGTATCAACCGATTTTTCTGCGGCTCCATTGCTTTGGGGAAAGTATGGTGGAGAATGTGTTAATTTTATGTTGTTAAGTTGACAAAATTTTGAAAACTGGTAGGCGTTATATGGTGGGCCATTATCTGATACTATTTCTTTAGGTAACCCCATTATAGAGAAAATATGTTTGAGTTCTTTAATTACACTTATTGTGTCTGTTTTATTCATTAGTACTACTTCGATCCATTTGCTATATGTATCATAGACTATTAGAAAAGTTTTTCCACTAAAATGAAAAAAATCTATATGGATGCGTTCAAATGGTTTCGATGTAGATTTCCAACCTGAATTTACTTTAGAAGGATTTTTATTTCTCGTAATTTGACATATTTCGCACATATTACAGTAATTTTCAATATCTTTATCTAACCCTTTCCACCACAAATAAGTTCGAGCTAGTTTCTTAGTTCGTACAATTCCGATGTGTCCTTCGTGTAATAATTTTAACACGGATTTCTTTAAACTACTTGGTACTATTACTCTATTTCCTATAAATAGACACCCATCTTCTACAGCTAATTGTCCTTTCAGGCTATAAAAGAATTTAAGTTCTGGTGTAACTTTCTTAATTTCCGGCCACCCTTGAATAATAACTTTACTCAGTTTTTGAAGATAAGTATCTTTTTGCGTTTCAATACGAATATCGTTTAAATTAAGGATATTTTCAGTGCCCAAATTAAATGCATTTATGTAGTATGTTTCAACGCCTGAAGGCTGATTTAATGGAAGTCTGGAGAGACAATCAACTGTTGTCATCTGTTTTGCAGGTTTGTAAACTATGTCATATTGATACTGGGATAAAAATATCGCCCATCTCTGTAACCTAGCTGCTGCTACGGGTGGAGTACTTTTATTCGGATGAAAGATAGTTTTTAAAGGCTGATGGTCCGTAAAAATTGTAAATTTTTGACCGTAAATATAATCATGAAATTTCTTTACAGCGAACACTATTGCAAGTGCCTCTCTTCCTAACTGACTATATCCCCTTTCAGCCGGAGATAAAGTACAACTAGCAAACATTACTGGTTTTAATTCACCATTCACCGGATGGCTCATCATAGCGCCACATCCATACGGAGATGCGTCTGCTGAGATGACTATCGGTTTACCCGGATCGTATAATTCTAACACGTTGTTTTTCAACAGCATTTTCTTACTGAGTTCAAAGGCTTCGCTACACTGTTCATTCCATTCAAATTTTCTATTCTTTTGTAATAAATTATAAATTGGATAAAGAATTTTTGCTAAGTGCGGTATGAACTTGCTATAGAAATTTATCATTCCTAAGTATGACCTGACTTGAGAAACATTTTCCGGTGGAGGTGCTTTTATAATAGCGTCTAATTTCTGGGGATTTACTTCTAATCCATTCTTGGAAATAACGTGGCCCAAGTATAACACTTTTTCTTGAAAGAACGAACATTTTGTTAAATTAATTTTAACTCTATGTTCGTTTAATCTGTCGCATACTTGCCATAACCTATTTTCACATTCTTCATGTGTTTTTCCCCCTATTAAAATATCATCTAGGTAACACGAAGTACCCGGCAAACTTTTTAAAATTTGGTCCATAATAGATTGGAAAACAAATGGAGCACACGCTATTCCATAACAAAGTCTTTTAAATCTAAATAAGCCTTTATGCGTATTGATCGTAAGATACTCTTGGCAATTTTCCGGTACTGACAACTGTTGGTATGCCCCCCTTAAATCAAGAACACAAAATACCTTGCAATTCGCTAAAGTTGCAAAAATATCCTGCATTCTCGGAAGTGGGTAATAACTCAGTTCTAAAATTTTGTTAATTGTTGGTTTAAAATTTACACAAATCCTGATACCCCCTAAAGGTTTTGCCACAATTACAATAGGGCTTGCAAATTTACTGTACTGCACTGGATATATAATATCCTCTTTTACTAGCCTTTCTAGTTCAGTTTCAACTTTTTCTTTTAGTCCGAATGGTACATTATATGCCTTATGGAAAATTGGAGAAGAACCTTCTTTTACTACAATATTCGCTTTGAAATGCCTAATTGGTTCATTTGAATCAATATCAACAATGTTCGGAAATTTTATTTTGATTTTCTCCACCACATCTTTACCCAAACCATTTATATTTACAAAATTTAACAAATTCTTACGCCATTCTGGATGCAAAACGGTCAACCAATCTCGTCCTAACAATGGGACTGCTGGATGCTCTCCTTTTATCACCATCAATTTGCAATTGTACTTCTTTGTACCACCTGGTAGCCTAACCTCGACTGGTAAAACTCCAACTGTTTCAATGGCATGACCATTTGCTGCCTGTAACTTAAAATGTGTTTGTATCAGACTAAAATTTTTAAAATATTTCTGAAATTGTTCAAAATTTATAATACTTAAACCCGCACCTGTATCTACTTCAAGTTTCATTGGCTGATTTTGTACTATTAAATCAATATATGACGGATATCCCACATTTTCAACATTATGAATGTTTCTAATGGTTGACATTTTAAATGACTCATTATCTTCGCTTGTTACGCTGTGACTGCCATTTTCTATATTGTCGATGTTGTCCTCTGCTGTAACGTTGGATATGTTTGTCATACTCACACGACATTGAGACTTCTTATGTCCGAATTTGTGACATCTGTAACACCTGATTCGCCATCGATTATTCTCATTCGAAGTCCTTTGCTCTGTTGCAGATTGTCTTGAACGTGAAGACTGGTTTTCTGCACTATATGAATGTTTGATTTGTTGAACTTCATATTTATTGTTGGTGCGAAAAGACCTAGTTTCTTGTTCCGTTAACTCCATACTTATGGCTATTGTTGTCGCTGACTCCAGTGTAAGTTTCTCTTCATTTAATAATTTAGATCTTATTTTATTGCTGAATAATCCGCATACAAATTTGTCTCTGAGTGCTTCTTCCAAAAACGCGCCAAAATCGCAAGTTTGTGCAAGTGATTTTAATTCAATTAAATATTCTGAAATCGTCTCACCTTGATGCTGTTGCCTCTGATATAATTTGTATCGTTCTGCAATCACAATCCTTTTTGGAGATAAATGCTTTTTTAACGTTTCCGTTAGCTGTGTAAATGTTTTTGATGCAGGCGATGATGGCATCGTGAGCTTCTTTAAAATTTCATAGGTATCTGACCCCATCAACGTGATGAATAATGCTACTTTCTTTTCATCCTTAATTTCGTTGATTAGAAAATACTGTTCCATTCGCTCTAAATACGAAATGAAATTATTTCCTGGCACAAAAGGCTCGATCGATCCTATTAACGATGACATTGTACACTTATTTTTACATTTACGTTCTAAAATTCAAGATAAAATTGACTAAACTACGTCGTAATCACGCAGCCACTCGTTGTGCATTGGCCTTGACATTCCATCAGAAAAGAATTGCGAAGTGATACTATAGATATAATAAAATGAATTAATCCAAGATCACAACCCTTTTTATCCTCGTCGCCATTTGATGTGTTTATTGTTTGACGGTTAGTACAAGACTGAATTACAATATTAATTTAGTTTCAATTCATAGCAAATTATACAAGATAATTATATAATACTTATCAGTTCGGATTCTTCAAGTCTCTCCCAAGAATCTGTGTATTCATACGGATATACACCCTTAACAGTAACCTGATTAAAATGCTCATCTGCTGGAAAATTTTGTCTGGTAATGTGTTTTAATTCCGGTGGTAGATTTGAAGCTAACTTTTCCAAACTGGATGAAGCGGAGCTCGATGCCATTACCAATACGTTTGGAGAATGAAATGTATTTTTGCTTATTTTCGGGAATAACATTAATTTTACCATTATCAAGTCCTAAGGCTGGAACTATCAAGTGTCCATCGTAGTTTGACAGATTATGCAACACAACGGGTATAAACTTCGGAAGTTTATAATTAATATTACATTCATTATGCGCCGGGCCTCTGAATTTGCCGGTAAGATGGCAGTGATCTCTAACTCTATCTTCATCAAGTTTTCCGCTGCAGATGTGACATAGTGAACTCGTTTGAAATAATAATTCCTCTTCGTTAGATATACGCATAGGTACAACGGTGTTCAACACTTTTGAGATATGTTCAGCTTCGGTAAATATCATGCGCATAAACGTATCTGTACAGTTTTTACCGCGATATGAAACATATCGCGACTGACTCTTGTCGAATGAGCAATGAATGTAGTATCCGTAACTATGCGCTTCGTGTAAATTTACATCCATCGTATAAGAATTATTTGGGCTGGGATTGCACGTGCTGATTGGTTTTAAAATTGCCTCAAAATCGGCGTAAATCACATATGGAACATTAAGTTGCTTAGCATAATTTTTAAATTTAAGCATGTTTTCACCCTCTTTAGGCAGAATGACGCTCACGTGACCACAATCTTCGCGTTGATGGCGTTCTAATTTAGCACCGGTTTGAAAATAAGCTAAGCATCCATCGCAGATATATTTAACCTCAGTGTGCTTATATAGCTACGATGATATAAGTCCTGACATGTTTTTTATCCAACAATAATGTTCCAGTTGTCTGTCAGTAATGTACAGCAAATTAACATGTGTTGATAGACGCTTTTTCGTATGATGGAGTGGACCGACAATTTTAGACTTTCCATTTTCTCTCTCAATGCCCCAAACATTAACGCTTATGGTATTTAACCGTTCAAACTTGGAAATATCTTTTATTGATACAGGAAACTCGATGTCGGCAAAATTAAGTGTATCGGAATACTGTAAGTATTTAGATATTCTATTAGCATGATCCTTCGCCGGATATAGAGCTGATAATATAGCCCACTTAAAGCAGAATTCATCTGCATTTTGAAGATTTAAAACCGCATGCCGAGCTTTAATATCTTTAGGTAAATCTATTAGCGGTGTATATTTATTGATATTAACCTCTAAGAAAAGCACTTTTTTCAACGACCAACCCGAACCTGCACCCTCAAATTCTTGGCTTTGAGTCCTTACTTCAGAAGTGAACTTTGAAAAAACATCCTTAATATTATCCGATATTGTTACTATGCGGTTCTTTGTGTTGAATGACTTTATATCGCTTATAGATTCATCAATAACGTTCTTTTCATAAATAGCAAATAGTTCCACGTTTATTTTAACTGCATTATGTTGATTAATATAACTGATAATTACATTTGAAAATTTGCGTTTTATTTCAGTCATAAAATCATCTATACACGCAAAATGGTTGGAATCAGATATTTGATAGCTAGCAATTCTAGATTTGAAAGCTGTTTGCAAAATACGTATATTCGAGTCGTTGTTAAAAGAATCGCAAACTATAAAATTAGCTTTGTGCGTTTTGCTACGCATATGTGCGAACATATTTTTTACAAATATATTACAAATCTCACATAATTTATCATTATCAGCATTTTGTGTGAGAGAAGTACATTTTATATTTTCACTGTTACAAGTTTCTTCCTGTTTAAGTACTTTACATTTTTTATTGGATTCGGAGTTGAAGTTGAGCAAAGTTTTACGTTTTAAAAATGTCAAGCAAGAATGTTCTGCAAGCCCATCTGACATTAAAATGCCGCATTTTTCACAAAGATGATTATAGCTGTAAAGTTTTCCGCACACTTTTTTGTGCCTGAAGATACTCTCATAATGTGAGAACAATTTGTCACAATTTCCACATTTAAACATTTTAAATTCTGAAAAAATAGAAAAAAATAGAAAATAAATCTTAGTTGATATTATGTGTTAAAATTTAAAAAAAAGCAGCCACGTAAAAGTTAATTTGTCTAAAAAATCATAATTTGTACAAATCTAATTTTTCTCTGGACATCTAAAAGCTTCGTTCTTTAAAAAATCAATTTAAGGATGATTTGTCGATACAATCGGAAACAAAAGTTAATAACATTTTGATATTAAGTTTTCTAAAAGAATAAAATTTAGTGATCATTTTAATAATATTAACATAAAAATCTCAATATTGTTATTATATTATTTATTTTTATTATGAAAGGAAAAATAATGTTTTTATTTTTAGCAGTTTTATTTATCAACTTTACAATTATTATCAAAATTATATTTACCCCTGTTATGACTGTCGTCATAGCGCGTATTCGCCATCTTTTTTAACTTCTGACACTTAAGATCATAGATCTTTATATATTGGTATAGATCAGTCAGCCAATACTCCTGACACCTGAGATTATAGATCTTTATATATTGGTATAGATCGGCCAACCAACGATTTACGCAATGTCAACAAATATAAGTGAAAATTGTAAAATAACTATTGTTTGTGACTGTACCTTGAATTTAAATTTAAAAAAAATAAAAAACTTTTAATTTTTTTGTCACTGATCATCGTCACAAATCATTCCAAAAATTAAAGTAAAAAATTAGGGGACAAATACATACGTTTGTAAATTTCCAATTTAATTCTATTTTATTTAATGATTAAAATAATTCTTGTTTTTTATTCAGGAAAGCGTTACAACACCGCACCATTTTAATAGTTTGTAAGGGTTCCAATTTTAGAAAAAACCCTTACAGACAATCATAGATTAGATAGTTTTATAGACTTGACGTTCAAGGTCAAATTTTACATTTTAGTTCTGTCCCAGGTCACCAGTGTAAGTGGCGCTGCTGATGCTATTTTACCGGTACCGCAAAATTCAAATAAAAAAATTTAAAAAAATATGAAGATTGAAATAGTGAGTTTTTTTGAAAACTCACTATTTCTAATAGAATATTTTTTAAATCTAGTTTTTTTAATATTATCGTTAGCAAATCTAATTCTCTTAATATATTATTTACTTTACTTACATAAGTCCTTATGTAAAAATACTTGCAAAGTTGTGCTATCAGAATAAACGTCAGTTTATTTTAAATAACACAATTACTTCATTACACACCGAATAAACGCTTGTGCACTGAGTACCTGGTCGTATTAAGGCTTCTATCATAGATAATCATAAATAATCATAAACGCATAGAAGTTCTATACGTTTATGATTATCTCCTGTACCTACTCAAGTCGATTTTTCTGGCGGTTTTTAGCATGCCTCTGGCGACTTTGTAATAATAGCGAGCCTTTGGTGATAAATCGACTATCCTTTTGGTGTCGCTTCCTTTCGAACTTTCTTCTAAAACCTAAATAAAAGAACGAACAACTTAGATAATCGATGGTTTGAAAGATAATCACATTTACTGTCTATATTTGATTGTTATATTTGTTTCAATATTCTCAATAACTCAGTTATATTTGTTTCAATATTCTCAATAACTCATTTAAGACTTATCTCATTTGTAAAATTAAAAAATTGCTATAATTTAAACTTCGTGGAGCTTATAATATAGTAGCTAAACAGTATGAATTTACTGGAATTTACGAAATACATTGAAAATGATAAATGCTTTTAGATCACAAGTGTAACTGACCTCGTGATTGCTTAGGACATGTAAAATAATCGTACTTTGAGATTTTTCACAGTTCGTCACAATAACGACCCATTCTTATATCAAATATTATTTTATAAATGATAAAACAATTTTTTGAATGACAGTTTGTGAACTCTAGATTGATTACAATTTAAAATATAAACGTTTCCATGGTTGCAAAAAATGAAAATCGCTCGAAGCGCCTTGCCGTGACCTGGGAACGATTTAAAAATACAAATTCTGATAGAAATATACTGAGTGAACACAGCCTGCAGACAATATCGATGGAAAGGAAAAATTGTTAGCAAGAAAATTTATTTACAACGACGTAAACAAACTGAATTACCACAGAAACGTAAACATGATGTTTGCGACGTTACCACGTTTTCTTGTAATTCATACTGCTTATTCAATAATACGGCAAATATAACTCATTTTTTTATTAATTTTCTCTGTAAATAATATTGAAACTATCAATTATTAATCGCTTTTATGTTTCTTGGATATTATATCTATTGATTTGAAATTTTTTGGAATTTTTCACATCATAATTTCATTATTTTTTTTCAACTTTGTAATACTATAAAAAATTAAAGAGTTCTATATGTTTATATTATGGTGATATAATTGCATAATTTAATATATAATAAATTTGGTACTTACTTCAGTATTAATACAAAAAACTTTGAAGCAAAAAAAAAAACGTTTACTGAACACTGACCTCGTGCACAATAATCTGATGTTGGCAAATGGGTTACGGTCCGTTTTTAATAAACGTAAAAAAAAAACCTTTCGTGATTAGCATTCATGAGATGACGTGTTAATGTAAGCAGACATATTATATTGCAACAACAACACTGTCTATGAAATCAAGGTTAATATTGTTTTTTTCATTTTTTATCAACTTGTTTTCATTACGCATCAATATTTATAGTCATTACAAATCTGTAAAGGTGCCTTCACACTAGGAAGGCGGCATTACACATATACGTAAAACTGTAATGTATAACTTCTCTCTAAAGCTATAGTTTTTTAATATATCTTTTTTTAGTTCCGCGGTCACGCGGTGAAAAATAAGGCGAGATCCTCAACTTTTTACTTTGAAGTTTAACTTGGATATGCTTTACACAAAAAAACACAGATTGAATTAATATTCAATTTAAAAAAAAGATGTTATTATTTTAAATAGGGTAATTTAAAAAAAAATATGTAATATAGGCTTGCATTACAAAAAAATGTTGAGATTTAAAAAAAACATTAAAATAACAAAAGACATAACAAATTATCAGATAGATTTGTAATTACCACCCCTCATACAATTAGTTCTGTAGCTAATTCTATGGATAACCTAAGTAAATTTAGGATAAACTATAGTTTTGTGTTGAATTGTTAATTTAATGTAATTAGTGTAAAAACAGCTTAACTAAATACATACATACTATTTAATATCTAGGTGCGGCTTTTTATTTGTTTACAAAATATAATATACCAGTGTCGCATTTTTATTTTGAGAGTTTATTATTTACAATATATTATGTTGAAATATCTTATTATCTAAATAATAATTTGAAGTCCAATAGCTTATTTAACACATCTTATTATCTAAATAATAATTTGAAGTCCAATAGCTTATTTTACACATCATTTCTAAACCTCACATAGCGATCAATGCAAAAAATCCTAAAATATTTTTTTCTTTACAACCCACTTGATGTTAAGTATTAATAAAGGCTATGTCGTACTATTTTCATTTTAAATCCGAAGGTCGCTATAAATGTATGATTTTATGCCGTATGCTATTATGGAAAATAATACGTCATTTTGTATATGGAAATTGCAAACAATATAAAATTATTAATGAAATTAATTGAATAAAAATATTTAATTAAACTGCACTTATTTTTTTACATAATACAACATTACAGAAACATCTGTATGTGTTTTTAGAATGCTATACATTTGAAAAATTATTTATTCACAATGTCGCTTACGGGATTCAAACCCCAGATCTCTCGATTACGTGTCGGTTGAAAATATCTTGTTACTCTTCAGTTACTACAAGAGACACTGTAAATAATTTCATATAACACAATGTATGCTGGAACATCCGGTTGATTATTAAAATGTGGTTGAATGTGTGTATTAAAATCCTTATACACCCGCCTATGACTTATCATATGATGCGATTTAATCTCTTAAAACCGTATAAAAGAGGCTGACCAGCGTATATGCTACTACTTCATTAACTTATAGTTCTAAATGGTGGAACCGTCGTAATAATTAAATAAAAACTGGTAAGAATTTTATTATTATTTTTAACTGCTTATTTTATTTATCTGTTTTTAAATTTATTTTAGTATTAAGAGTGTCCTTTCAATACCCACATCCGATGGTAGTACAGCTTTCTGGAAAGTATTTTTTCCTTTTTGATAATTTAGTAACAACCTCGTGTCCTAATTTTTTAATACAATTTGCACATTGTGAAAATTATTCTTTGTTTATACAATTCTTTAAAAAAATTCCATTTTATACAATTTATTGTATGTATAAGCGAGGATTGCCGCTATAAGCATATTCATGGAGGGGAGGAAATGCCCTTCCAAGCCAAAAATATCTTTTTTTATTTTTTCTAAATTTGTATAATTTAACGTTATTCCTTTTACTTTTATTACGGAAAAATATACGTTATTCCTTTTACTTTTATTACGGAAAAATATATCTTTTTTTATTTTTTCCAACCTTAAAAACTTTGACTTGCAAACTTCTATATTACTGCGAACAGTTATATTGAAAACTTCTATATTACTGCGAAGAGCTATAAACGAGTTTTCTTTAATACATGACTGACTGTCAACTCAACCACCTTCTGGTGGTAGCTCAAACATCGTCCTTATCATTAAGAATTGTATGTATCCGAATTACACGCCGAATAAGAATTGTATCTCATCTGAGCGTCTATAATCTACAATCTCTCTCTCACCTGTGCTTAACGCCGAATAAGAATTGTATCTCATCTCACCTGTGCTTAACGACGAATAAGAATTGTATCTCATCTCACAAAACTACACAAAATTAAGAATTGCATATAAACGATGAAGAAGCAACTTTCAATTCCCCGCAACTTGTGCTAGTTGACATAATTGTCAACTAGCACATAAAATTCCCCGCAACTCCGCACATAAAATTGCCCGCAACTACACAAGTTGCGGACTCAAAATATGATTAAGAATTTCGTTTAAATTAAAAGCGAGTTCTTTTTTGTATTAGAGTTCGTTATTTGTGTAAAAATCAACGTTGGACTGGAAGACGTGAGGCAGACCTAGTAGTACATGTCGAAAAGCGAGTGTGTGAAGTGATATATTATACAATTGAACTACGAATGGCAATTTTGACTATTATACCTATTTTTTGTTAATTTTAACTGTTTTAACAAGACATAATGTCTATCGACGCCGCCACTGGTGTCAGCTCAGTCATTGAGCATACGATGACTGCCGACGACAGTCGAATACCACAAGTGTGGGAAGTCGTCGACAATGCGTAATACAAGCAACTTCATTCTTTTGATATACTTTGCAATATTTTGATATAATTTGATGTATTTTATAATTTCATGTGTGATTGTATTGATATAATTTGATGTATTTTATAATTTCATGTGTGATTGTATAATACAAACCCTTCGGATTTGTAACGGACTTAATAGTTTGTTTTGTGAATAAATTTCGATGAACAAATTACTAGATGTGTTATACTGTTAATTTTAACTATTAAAAATCATTCACAGGACCGTGAAAATTAGTTTTTTGTTTCTCCAAAAAAACGTGCTTGACTACATTAATTATTTTTTGTAACGAACCCAACCTGTTCCAACCTGTTACAAGTAATTATTGTAATTACTGGAGTTAATTTATCGAATATAATATATATATGAAAATGTTAAATTATCATGTATGAATTTGTCGGATGAAAATGAATTATTAATTGAATGTAAGTATTAATATACTAAAACGGTTTGTTTTATTTTTTTTCAGATTTTCGATCTATGCGATGGAAAGATATACGTCTTTTAAATGCAATTCTTATTTTCGGCGTAGTTTGAGCGCCTATTGTTAATTATTAGTTAACATTAAAATAAAAATGTAATATAAATACAAACATTTTAACATTAAAATAAAAATGTAATATAAATACAAACATTTTATGTTATTATTTATTTCCAACCATCTCTCCTATTTACATAATATAACTAAATAAAATTTAAAAACAAAAAACTATGTTGACAATATATTTTTATTTACTTAGAATCATGATGGAAAAATAAAACAAAAAAACTATGTTGACAATATATTTTTATTTACTTAGAATCATGATGGAAAGATTGAAATCTAAATAAAATTCAAAACAAAAAACTATGTTGACAATATATTTTTTATTTACTTAGAATCATGATGGAAAAATAAAATTTAAAAACAAAAAAACTATGTTGACAATATATTTTTATTTACTTAGAATCATGATGGAAAGATTTAAAAGTTCCAACACTAACGACGCGTACGATATCGGAATAAATATTTTAAGTCGGATAAAAATAAATCTATCAGATAATATTCCAGTTTTTATAAACCACACCGGCTGTCGCATCATGAAAATAAAATAACAAGTATAAGAGGAATGAAAGGTTATACATCATTTTTTCAGCCACTGTAGCTGTTGACTCGTTAAGAAGATACTATAGTTCAGTTGATAAGGATGGGGAAAGTTTGAGTAGCAGTGACTCAAATAGTGAGTCAGAAATAAATGATCTTATTGATTTTGCTAGAAAGTTTAAATTTATATAATGTTTTTGTACCGTTTAATTGCATGTTATGTATTTTGTAGACGTAATCTAACCTTTATTGTAATAAAATAAAACAAACTTTATGTTTAAAACAATTATGCAAGTTATTTGTAATTTCAGGTTTATTATTGAGTAGTAATTAATTTAATTTCTCAACGTTTAGCTATTGACAAAAAACAGCTCATTGCAGTTTTATAGCATAGTACGTGAGTGATGTATTGTAAAAGTGAACAGTTTGGAGAGGTGCAAAGCTAACAAATTAATAAAACTTATTGCGAGGGCAATTATTATAGAAGTAATATTCTTTTATCTAACCTCTAGAATTTATTCCTGTCTGAACCTATAAAAAAGCTACTAGGAAGATTTTTATAATAATATGATGTTTTAAAATAAAATAAATAAGAAAATTTGATATAAATAAAATGTTAAATACATGCTTATTATTATAAACTATTGTAATAAATTCCAATTATAACGCATCACATATTGTACTTGATAACAAGGCACCGCAGTATTAAAACAGCCTGTAACCACATTTTTGCTTGTATTCAATAATTTATTGTACAATGTACAACCTTAAATGATCAATCTGTAGAAGCGACGTGTTTCTGTGTAACGCGACGTGTTTTATATATACATGTTTTAACGACGCTTCGGCAACACGTTGAATTGGCTCTGTGGTAGAGTATCGGACCGCCGACCTAAGAGTCCCGAGTTCGAAAACACACTCGCTCTGGCATGAAAAAAAAAGCTGTGCGAGCTGCCTACGTTGTAGGCGATTAAAATATCGAAGACATCAGCTCTCTAGCTTATGTATTGCAGATTGCATACCTACCTGGGGTTAAAAAATATCTTTTGCAATAAACTACAATATACCATTCAAACGCATCAGTAAAAAAATAACCCCGTTGCAACGTCTCGACGAACTCTTGTCGTCGGATGGGAAACCTTCAGGAAGAGGGGGCGGTGGGGTAGGGGGTTATTAACGAAGAGCGTCGAGAGAGTCGTCGTCGACGACCATGCAAATATTGCACAAATTATTAAAAGTGGAGGGGGTAAAAATGGGTGATTCTGCGACCTAAAACGTCATCAAATCGGTTGGTCCAGGACATACCTATACTACTCTACTCCTATCGGCACCTATATCTGAAATGCCTATCGGCACCTATTTTTGAAATGCCTATTGGAAACTACATCTGAAATGCCTATCAGCATCTATATTTGAAATGCCTATCGGCAACCATATCTGAAATGCCTATCGACACCTATATTTGAAATACCTATCGGCTTCTATATCTGAAATGCCTATTAGCACCTACTTTTAAAATGCCAATCGGCAACTATATCTGAAATGCCTATCGGCAGCTTTATCTAAAATGCCTATCGGCACCAATTTTTTAAATGCCTATCGGAAACTACATCTGAAATGCCTATCAGCACCTATATCTGAAATGCCTATCGGCACCTATTTTTAAAATGCCAATCGGCAACTATATCTGGAATGCTTATCGGCACCTATATTTGAAATGCCTATCGGCTTCTATATCTGAAATGCCTATCGGCACCTATTTTTAAAATGCCAATCGGCAACTATATCTGAAATGCCTATCAGCACCTATATTTGAAATGCCTATCGGCAACCATAGCTGGAATGCCTATCGGCACCTATATTTGAAATGCCTATCGGCTTCTATATCTGAAATGCCTATCGGCACCTATTTTTAAAATGCCAATAGGCAACTATATCTGAAATGCCTATCGGCACCTATATCTGAAATGCCTATCGGCACCTATTTCTGAAATGCCTATCGGAAACTACATCTGAAATGCCTATCAGCACCTATATTTGAAATGCCTATCGGCAAACATATCTGGAATGCCTATCGGCACCTATATTTGAAATGCCTATCGGCTTCTATATCCGAAATGCCTATCGGCACCTATTTTTAAAATGCCAATCGGCAACTATATCTGAAATGCCTATCGGCACCTATATCTGAAATGCTTATCGGCACCTATTTTTGAAATGCCTTTCGGAAACTACATCTAAAATGCCTATCTGCTCCTATATTTGAAATGCCTATCGGCAACCATATCTGAAATGCCTTTCGACACCTATATTTGAAATACCTATCGGCTTCTATATCTGAAATGCCTATCGGCACCTGTTTTTAAAATGCCAATCGGCAACTATATCTGAAATGCCTATCAGCACCTATATCTGAAATGCCTATCGGCATCAATTTTTGAAATGCCTATCGGAAACTACATCTAAAATGCCTATCAGCACCTCTATTTGAAATGCCTATCGGCAACCATATCTGGAATGCCTATCGGCACCTATATTTGAAATGCCTATCGGCTTCTATATCTGAAATGCCTATCGGCACCTATTTTTAAAATGCCAATCGGCAACTATATCTAAAATGCCTATCGGCACCTATATCTTAAATGCCTATCGGCACCTATTTTTGAAATGCCTATCGGAAACTACATCTGAAATGCCTATCAGCACCTATATTTGAAATGCCTATCGGCAACCATATCTGAAATACCTATCGACACCTATATTTGAAATACCTATCAACTTCTATATCTGAAATGCCTAACGGCACCTATTTTTAAAATGCCAATCGGTAACTATATCTGAAATGCCTATCGGCACCAATTTTTGAAATGCCTATAGGAAACTACATCTGGAATGCCTATCAGCACCTATATTTGAAATGCCTATCGGCAACCATATCTGGAATGCCTATCGGCACCTATATTTGAAATGCCTATCGGCTTCTATATCTGAACTGCCTATCGACACCTATTTTTAAAATGCCAATCGGCAACTATATCTGAAATGCCTATCGGCACCTATATCTGAAATGCCTATCGGCACATATTTTTAAAATGCCTATCGGTAACTACATCTGAAATGCCTATCAGCATCTATATTTGAAATGCCTTCGGCAACCATATCTCAAATGCCTATCGACACCTATATTTGAAATACCTATCGGCTTCTATATCTGAAATGCCTATTGGCACCTACTTTTAAAATGCCAATCGGCAACTATATCTGAAATGCCTATCGGCACCTTTATTTGAAATGCCAATCGGCACCAATTTTTTAAATGCCTATTGGAAACTACATCTGAAATGCCTATCAGCACCTATATTTGAAATGCCTATCGGCAACCATTTCTGGAATGCTTATCGGCACCTATTTTTGAAATGCCTATCGGCTTCTATATCTGAAATGCCTATTGGCACCTTTTTTTAAAATGCCAATCGGCAACTATATCTGAAATGCCTATCAGCACCTATATCTGAAATGCCTATCGGCACCTATTTTTGAAATGCCTATCGGAAACTACATCTGAAATGCCTATCAGCACCTATATTTGAAATGCCTATCGGCAACCATATCTGGAATGCTTATCGGCACCTATATATGAAATGCCTATCGGCTTCTATATCTGAAATGCCTATCGGCACCTATTTTTAAAATGCCAATCGGCAACTATATCTGGAATGCTTATCGGCACCTATATTTGAAATGCCTGTCGGCTGCTATATCTGAAATGCCTATCGGCACCTATTTTTTAAATGCCAATCAGCAACTATATCTGAAATGCCTATCGGCACTTATATTTGAAATGCCTATCGGCAACCATAGCTGGAATGCCTATCGGCACCTATATTTGAAATGCCTATCGGCTTCTATATCTGAAATGCCTATCGGCACCTATTTTTAAAATGCCAATAGGCAACTATATCTGAAATGCCTATCGGCACCTATATCTGAAATGCCTATCGGCACCTATTTTTGAAATGCCTATCGGAAACTACATCTGAAATGCCTATTAGCACCTATATTTGAAATGCCTATCGGCAAACATATCTGGAACGCCTATCGGCACCTATATTTGAAATGCCTATCGGCTTCTATATCCGAAATGCCTATCGGCACCTATTTTTAAAATGCCAATCGGCAACTATATCTGAAATGCCTATCGGCACCTATATCTGAAATGCTTATCGGCACCTATTTTTGAAATGCCTTTCGGAAACTACATCTGAAATGCCTATCTGCTCCTATATTTGAAATGCCTATCGGCAACCATATCTGAAATGCCTTTCGACACCTATATTTGAAATACCTATCGGCTTCTATATCTGAAATGCCTATCGGCACCTGTTTTTAAAATGCCAATCGGCAACTATATCTGAAATGCCTATCAGCACCTATATCTAGAATGCCTATCGGCATCAATTTTTGAAATGCCTATCGGAAACTACATCTAAAATGTCTATCAGCACCTTTATTTGAAATGCCTATCGGCAACCTTATCTGGAATGCCTATCGGCACCTATATTTGAAATGCCTATCGGCTTCTATATCTGAAATGCCTATCGGCACCTATTTTTAAAATGCCAATCTGCAACTATATCTGAAATGCCTATCGGCCTCTATATCTGAAATGCCTATTGGCACCTATTTTTGAAATGCCAATCGGCAACTATATCTGAAATGCCTATCGGCACCTATATCTGAAATGCCTATCGGCACCAATTTTTGAAATGCCTATCGGAAACTACATCTGAAATGCCTATCAGCACCTATATTTGAAATGCCTATCGGCAACCATATCTGGAATGCTTATCGGCACCTATATATGAAATGCCTATCGGCTTCTATATCTGAAATGCCTATCGGCACCTATTTTTAAAATGCCAATCGGCAACTATATCTGAAATGCCTATCGGCACCTATATCTGAAATGCCTATCGGCACCTATTTTTGAAATGCCTATTGGAAACTACATCTGAAATGCCTATCAGCATCTATATTTGGAATGCCTATCGGCAACCATACCTGGAATGCCTATCGGCACCTATATTTGAAATGCCTATCGGCTTCTATATCTGAAATGCCTATCGACACCTATTTTTAAAATGCCAATTGGCAACTATATCTGAAATGCCTATCGGCACCTATATCTGAAATGCCTATCGGTACCTATTTTTGCAATGCCTATCGGAAACTACATCTGAAGTGCCTATCAGCACTTATATTTGAAATGCCTATCGGCAACCATATCTGGAATGCCTATCGGCACCTATATTTGAAATGCCTATCGGCTTCTATATCTGAAATGCCTATCGGGACCTATTTTTAAAATGCCAATCGGCAACTATATCTGAAATGCCTATCGGCACCTATATCTGAAATGCTTATCGGCACCTATTTTTGAAATGATTTTCGGAAACTACATCTGAAATGCCTATCTGCTCCTATATTTGAAATGCCTATCGGCAACCATAACTGAAATGCCTTTTGACACCTATATTTGAAATACCTATCGGCTTCTATATCTGAAATGCCTATCGGCACCTGTTTTTAAAATGCCAATCGGCAACTATATCTGAAATGCCTATCGGCACCTATATCTGGAATGCCTATCGGCATCAATTTTTGAAATGCCTATCGGAAACTACTTCTAAAATGCCTATCAGCACCTATATTTGAAATGCCTATCGGCAACCATATCTGGAATGCCTATCGGCACCTATATTTGAAATGCCTATCAGCTTCTATATCTGAAATACCTATCGGCACCTATTTTTAAAATGCCAATCGGCAACTATATCTGAAATGCCTATCAGCACCTATATTTGAAATGCCTATCGGCAACCACATCAGAAATGCCTATCGGCACCTATATCTGAAATGCCTTTCGGCATTTATATCTGAAATGCCTATCGACACCTATATTTGAAATGCCTATCGGCACCTATATTTAAAATGCCTATCGGCAACTATATCTGATATACCTATCGGCACCTATATCTGAAATGCCTATCGGCACAAATTTTTGAAATGCCTATCGGAAACTACATCTGAAATGCCTATCGGCAACCATACCTGGAATACCTATCGGCACCTATATTTGAAATGCCTATCGGCTTCTATATCTGAAATGCCTATCGACACCTATTTATAAAATGCCAATTGGCAACTATATCTGAAATGCCTATCGGCACCTATATCTGAAATGCCTATCGGTACCTATTTTTGAAATGCCTATCGGAAACTACATCTGTAATGCCTATCAGCACTTATATTTGAAATGCCTATCGGCAACCATATCTGAAATGCCTATCGGCACCTATATTTGAAATGCCTATCGGCTTCTATATCTGAAATGCCTATCGGCACCTATTTTTAAAATGCCAATCGGCAACTATATCTAAAATGCCTATCGGCACCTATATCTGAAATGCTTATCGGCACCTATTTTTGAAATGCCTTTCGGAAACTACATCTGAAATGCCTATCTGCTCCTATATTTGAAATGCCTATCGGCAACCATATCTGAAATGCCTTTCGACACCTATATTTGAGATACCTATCGGCTTCTATATCTGAAATGCCTATCGGCACCTGTTTATAAAATGCCAATCGGCAACTATATCTGAAATGCCTATCGGCACCTATATCTGAAATGCCTATCGGCATCAATTTTTGAAATGCCTATCGGAAACTACATCTAAAATGCCTATCAGCACCTATATTTGAAATGCCTATCGGCAACCATATCTGGAATGCCTATCGGCACCTATATTTGAAATGCCTATCGGCTTCTATATCTGAAATGCCTATCGGCACCTATTTTTGAAATGCCAATCGGCAACTATATTTGAAATGCCTATCGGCACCTATATCTTAAATGCCTATCGGCACCTATTTTTGAAATGACTATCGGAAACTACATCTGAAATGCCTATCTTAACCTATATTTGAAATGCCTATCGGCAACCATATCTAAAATACCTATCGACACCTATATTTAAAATACCTATCAACTTCTATATCTGAAATGCCTATCGGCACCTATTTTTAAAATGCCAATCGGTAACTATATCTGAAATGCCTATCGGCACATATATCTGAAATGCCTATCGGCACCAATTTTTGAAATGCCTACAGGAAACTACATCTGGAATGCCTATCAGCACCTATATTTGAAATGCCTATCGGCAACCATATCTGGAATGCCTATCGGCACCTATATTTGAAATGCCTATCGGCTTCTATATCTGAACTGCCTATCGACACCTATTTTTAAAATGCCAATCGGCAACTATATCTGAAATGCCTAACGGCACCTATTTTTTAAATGCCAATCGGCAACTATATCTGAAATGCCTATCAGCACTTATATTTGAAATGCCTATCGGCAACCATAGCTAGAATGCCTATCGGCACCTATATTTGAAATGCCTATCGGCTTCTATATCTGAAATGCCTATCGGCACCTATTTTCAAAATGCCAATAGGCAACTATATCTGAAATGCCTATCGGCACTTATATCTGAAATGCCTATCGGCACTTATATCTGAAATGCCTATCGGCACCTATTTTTGAAATGCCTATCGGAAACTACATCTAAAATGCCTATCAGCACCTATATTTGAAATGCCTATCGGCAAACATATCTGGAATACCTATCGGCACCTATATTTGAAATGCCTATCGGCTTCTATATCCGAAATACCTATCGGCACCTATTTTTAAAATGCCAATCGGCAACTATATCTGAAATGCCTAACGGCACCTATATCTGAAATGCTTATCGGCACCTATTTTTGAAATGTCTTTCGGAAACTACATCTAAAATGCCTATCTGCTCCTATATTTGAAATGCCTATCGGCAACCATATCTGAAATGCCTTTCGACACCTATATTTGAAATACCTATCGGCTTCTATATCTGAAATGCCTATCGGCACCTGTTTTTAAAATGCCAATCGGCAACTATATCTGAAATGCCTATCAGCACCTATATCTGAAATGCCTATCGGCATCAATTTTTGAAATGCCTATCGGAAACTACATTTAAAATGCCTATCAGCACCTCTATTTGAAATGCCTATCGGCAACCTTATCTGGAATGCCTATCGGCACCTATATTTGAAATGCCTATCGGCTTCTATATCTGAAATGCCTATTGGCACCTATTTTTAAAATGCCAATCGGCAACTATATCTGAAATGCCTATCGGCACCAATTTTGAAATGCCTATCGGAAACTACATCTGAAATGCCTATCAGCACCTATATTTGAAATGCCTATCGGCAACCATATCTGGAATGCTTATCGGCACCTATATATTAAATGCCTATCGGCTTCTATATCTGAAATGCCTATCGGCACCTATTTTTAAAATGCCAATCGGCAACTATATCTGAAATGCCTATCGGCACCTATATCTGAAATGCCTATCGGCACCTATTTTTGAAATGCCTATCGGAAACTACATCTGAAATGCCTATCAGCACCTATGTTTGAAATGCCTATCGGCAACCATATCTAAAATGCCTATCGACACCTATATTTGAAATACCTATCGGCTTCTATATCTGAAATGCCTATCGGCACCTATTTTTAAAATGCCAATCGGTAACTATATCTGAAATGCCTATCGGCACCTATATCTGAAATGCCTATCGGCACCAATTTTTGAAATGCCTATCGGAAACTACATCTGGAATGCCTATCAGCACCTATATTTGAAATGCCTATCAGCAGCCATATCTGGAATGCCTATCGGCACCTATATTTGAAATGCCTATCGGCTTCTATATCTGAAATGCCTATCGGCACCTATTTTTAAAATGCCAATCGGCAACTATATCTGAAATGCCTATCGGCACCTATATCTGAAATGCCTATCGGCACCAATTTTTGAAATGCCTATCGGAAACTACATCTGAAATGCCTATCAGCACCTATATTTGAAATGCCTATCGGCAACCATATCTGGAATGCTTATCGGCACCTATACATGAAATGCCTATCGGCTTCTATATCTGAAATGCCTATCGGCACCTATTTTTAAAATGCCAATCGGCAACTATATCTGAAATGCCTATCGGCACCTATATCTGAAATGCCTATCGGCACCTATTTTTGAAATGCCTATCGGAAACTACATCTGAAATGCCTATCAGCACCTATGTTTGAAATGCCTATCGGCAACCATATCTGAAATGCCTATCGACACCTATATTTGAAATACCTATCGGCTTCTATATCTGAAATGCCTATCGGCACCTATTTTTAAAATGCCAATCGGTAACTATATCTGAAATGCCTATCGGCACCTATATCTGAAATGCCTATCGGCACCAATTTTTGAAATGCCTATCGGAAACTACATCTGGAATGCCTATCAGCACCTATATTTGAAATGCCTATCAGCAACCATATCTGGAATGCCTATCGGCACCTATATTTGAAATGCCTATCGGCTTCTATATCTGAAATGCCTATCGGCACCTATTTTTAAAATGCCAATCGGCAACTATATCTGAAATGCCTATCGGCACCTATATCTGAAATGCCTATCGGCACCAATTTTTGAAATGCCTATCGGAAACTACATCTGAAATGCCTATCAGCACCTATATTTGAAATGCCTATCGGCAACCATATCTGGAATGCCTATTGGCACCTATATTTGAAATGCCTATCGGCTTCTATATCTGAAATGCCTATCGGCACCTATTTTTAAAATGCCAATCGGCAACTATATCTGAAGTGCCTATCGGCACCTATATATGAAATGCCTATCGGCACCTATTTTTGAAATGCCTATCGAAAACTACATCTGAAATGCCTATCAGCACCTATATTCGAAATGCCTATCGGCAACCACATCAGAAATGCCTATCGGCACCTATATCTGAAATGCCTTTCGGCATTTATATCTGAAATGCCTATCGACACCTATATTTGAAATGCCTATCGGCACCTATATTTAAAATGCCTATCGGCAACTATATCTGATATGCCTATCGGCACCTATATCTAAAATGCCTTTCGGCACCTATTTTTGAAATGCCTATCGGCAACCATATCTGAAATACCTATCGACACCTATGTTTGAAATACCTATCGGCTTCTATATCTGAAATGCCTATCGGCACCTATTTTTAAAATGCCAATCGGCAACTATATCTGAAATGCCTATCGGCACCTATATCTGAAATGCCTATCGGCACCAATTTTTGAAATGCCTATCGGAAACTACATCTGAAATGGCTATCAGCACCTATATTTGGAATGCCTATCGGCAACCATACCTGGAATGCCTATCGGCACCTATATTTGAAATGCCTATCGGCTTCTATATCTGAAATGCCTATCGACACCTATTTTTAAAATGCCAATTGGCAACTATATCTGAAATGCCTATCGGCACCTATATCTGAAATGCTTATCGGTACCTATTTTTGCAATTCCTATCGGAAACTACATCTGAAGTGCCTATCAGCACTTATATTTGAAATGCCTATCGGCAACCATATCTGGAATGCCTATCGGCACCTATATTTGAAATGTCTATCGGCTTCTATATCTGAAATGCCTATCGGGACCAATTTTTAAAATGCCAATCGGCAACTATATCTGAAATGCCTATCGGCACCTATATCTGAAATGCTTATCGGCACCTATTTTTGAAATGATTTTTGGAAACTACATCTGAAATGCCTATCTGCTCCTATATTTGAAATGCCTATCGGCAACCATATCTGAAATGCCTTTCGACACCTATATTTGAAATACCTATCGGCTTCTATATCTGAAATGCCTATCGGCACCTGTTTTTAAAATGCCAATCGGCAACTATATCTGAAATGCCTATCGGCACCTATATCTGAAATGCCTATCGACATCAATTTTTGAAATGCTTATCGGAAACTACATCTAAAATGCCTATCAGCACCTATATTTGAAATGCCTATCGGCAACCATATCTGGAATGCCTATCAGCACCTATATTTGAAATGCCTATCAGCTTCTATACCTGAAATACCTATCGGCACCTATTTTTAAAATGCCAATCGGCAACTATATCTGAAATGCCTATCAGCACCTATATTTGAAATGCCTATCGGCAACCACATCAGAAGTGCCTATCGGCACCTATATCTGAAATGCCTTTCGGCATTTATATCTGAAATGCCTATCGACACCTATATTTGAAATGCCTATCGGCACCTATATTAAAAATGCCTATCGGCAACTATATCTGATATACCTATCGGCACCTATATCTGAAATGCCTATCGGCACAAATTTTTAAAATGCCTATCGGAAACTACATCTGAAATGCCTATCAGCACATATATTTGAAATGCCTATCGGCAACCATAACTGGAATACCTATCGGCACCTATATTTGAAATGCCTATCGGCTTCTATATCTGAAATGCCTATCGACACCTATTTTTAAAATGCCAATTGGCAACTATATCTGAAATGCCTATCGGCACCTATATCTGAAATGCCTATCGGTACCTATTTTTTAAATGCCTATCGGAAACTACATCTGAAATGCCTATCTGCACTTATATTTGAAATGCCTATCGGCAACCATATCTGGAATGCCTATCGGCACCTATATTTGAAACGCCTATCGGCTTCTATATCTGAAATGCCTATCGGCACCTATTTTTAAAATGTTAATCAACAACTATATATGAAATGCCTATCGGCACCTATATCTGAAATGCTTATCGGCACCTATTTTTGAAATGCCTTTCGGAAACTACATCTGAAATGCCTATCTGCTCCTATATTTGAAATGCCTATCGGCAACCATATCTGAAATGCCTTTCGACACCTATATTTGAGATACCTATCGGCTTCTATATCTGAAATGCCTATCGGCACCTGTTTATAAAATGCCAATCTTCAACTATATCTGAAATGCCTATCGGCACCTATATCTGAAATGCCTATCGGCATCAATTTTTGAAATGCCCTTCGGAAACTACATCTAAAATGCCTATCAGCACCTATATTTCAAATGCCTATCGGCAACCATATCTGGAATGCCTATCGGCACCTATATTTGAAATGCCTATCGGCTTCTATATCTGAAATGCCTATCGGCACCTATTTTTAAAATGCCAATCGGCAACTATATTTGAAATGCCTATCGGCACCTATATCTTAAATGCCTATCGGCACCTATTTTTGAAATGCCTATCGGAAACTACATCTGAAATGCCTATCAGCACCTATATTTGAAATGCCTATCGGCAACCATATCTAAAATACCTATCGACACCTATTATACTTAAAATACCTATCAACTTCTATATCTGAAATGCCTATCGGCACCTATTTTTAAAATGCCAATCGGTAACTATATCTGAAATGCCTATCGGCACATATATCTGAAATGCCTATTGGCACCAATTTTTGAAATGCCTATAGGAAACTACATCTGGAATGCCTATCAGCACCTATATTTGAAATGCCTATCGGCAACCATATCTGGAATGCCTATCGGCACCTATATTTGTAATGTCTATCGGCTTCTATATCTAAACTGCCTATCGACAACTATTTTTAAAATGCCAATCGGCAACTATATCTGAAATGCCTATCGGCACCTATATCTGAAATGCCTATCAGCACATATTTTTAAAATGCCTATCGGAAACTACATCTGAAATGCCTATCAGCATCTATATTTGAAATGCCTATCGGCAACCATATCTAAAATGCCTATCGACACCTATATTTGAAATACCTATCGGCTTCTATATCTGAAATGCCTATTGGCACCTATTTTTAAAATGCCAATCGGCAACTATATCTGAAATGCCTATCGGCACCTTTATCTAAAATACCTATCGGCACCAATTTTTTAAATGCCTATCGGAAACTACATCTGAAATGCCTATCCGCACCTATATTTGAAATGCCTATCCGCAACCATTTCTGGAATGCTTATCGGCACCTATATTTGAAATGCCTATCGGCTTCTATATCTGAAATGCCTATTGGCACCTTTTTTTAAAATGCCAATCGGCAACTATATCTGAAATGCCTATCGGCACCTATATCTGAAATGCCTATCGGCACCTATTTTTGAAATGCCTATCGGAAACTACATCTGAAATGCCTATCAGCACCTATATTTGAAATGCCTATCGGCAACCATATCTGGAATGCTTATCGGCACCTATATATGAAATGCCTATCGGCTTCTATATCTGAAATGCCTATCGGCTTCTATATCTGAAATGCCAATCGGCACCTATTTTTAAAATGCCAATCGGCAACTATATCTGAAATGCCTATCAGCACCTATATTTGAAATGCCTATCGGCAACCATTGCTGGAATGCCTATCGGCACCTATATTTGAAATGCCTATCGGCTTCTATATCTGAAATGCCTATCGGCACCTATTTTTAAAATGCCAATAGGCAACTATATCTGAAATGCCTATCGGCACCTATATCTGAAATGCCTATCGGCACCTATTTTTGAAATGCCTATCGGAAACTACATCTGAAATACCTATCAGCACCTATATTTGAAATGCCTATCGGCAACCATATCTGGAATGCCTATCGGCACCTATATCTGATATGCCTATCGGCACCAATTTTTGAAATGCCTATAGGCTTCTATATCTGAAATGCCTATCGGCACCTATTTTTAAAGTGCCAATCGGCAACTATATCTGAAATGCCTATCGGCACCTATATCTGAAATGCCTATCGGCACCTATTTTTGAAATGCCTATCGGAAACTACATCTGAAATGCCTATCAGCACCTATGTTTGAAATGCCTATCGGCAACCATATCTGAAATGCCTATCGACACCTATATTTGAAATACCTATCGGCTTCTATATCTGAAATGCCTATCGGCACCTATTTTTAAAATGCCAATCGGTAACTATATCTGAAATGCCTATCGGCACCTATATCTGAAATGCCTATCGGCACCAATTTTTGAAATGCCTATCGGAAACTACATCTGGAATGCCTATCAGCACCTATATTTAAAATGCCTATCAGCAACCATATCTGGAATGCCTATCGGCACCTATATTTGAAATGCCTATCGGCTTCTATATCTGAAATGCCTATCGGCACCTATTTTTAAAATGCCAATCGGCAATTATATCTGAAATGCCTATCGGCACCTATATCTGAAATGCCTATCGGCACCAATTTTTGAAATGCCTATCGGAAACTACATCTGAAATGCCTATCAGCACCTATATTTAAAATGCCTATCGGCAACCATATCTGGAATGCCTATCGGCACCTATATTTGAAATGCCTATCGGCTTCTATATCTGAAATGCCTATCGGCACCTATTTTTAAAATGCCAATCGGCAACTATATCTGAAGTGCCTATCGGCACCTATATCTGAAATGCCTATCGGCACCTATTTTTGAAATGCCTATCGGAAACTACATCTGAAATGCCTATCAGCACCTATGTTTGAAATGCCTATCGGCAACCATATCTGAAATGCCTATCGACACCTATATTTGAAATACCTATCGGCTTCTATATCTGAAATGCCTATCGGCACCTATTTTTAAAATGCCAATCGGTAACTATATCTGAAATGCCTATCGGCACCTATATCTGAAATGCCTATCGGCACCAATTTTTGAAATGCCTATCGGAAACTACATCTGGAATGCCTATCAGCACCTATATTTGAAATGCCTATCAGCAACCATATCTGGAATGCCTATCGGCACCTATATTTGAAATGCCTATCGGCTTCTATATCTGAAATGCCTATCGGCACCTATTTTTAAAATGCCAATTGGCAACTATATCTGAAATGCCTATCGGCACCTATATCTTAAATGCCTATCGGCACCTATTTTTGAAATGCCTATCGGAAACTACATCTGAAATGCCTATCAGCACCTATATTTGAAATGCCTATCGGCAACCATATCTAAAATACCTCTCGACACCTATATTTGAAATACCTATCAACTTCTATATCTGAAATGCCTATCGGCACCTATTTTTAAAATGCAAATCGGTAACTATATCTGAAATGCCTATCGGCACATATATCTGAAATACCATCCGGCACCAATTTTTGAAATGCCTATAGGAAACTACATCTGGAATGCCTATCAGCACCTATATTTGAAATGCCTATCGGCAACCATATCTGGAATGCCTATCGGCACCTATATTTGAAATGCCTATCGGCTTCTATATCTGAACTGCCTATCGACACCTATTTTTAAAATGCCAATCGGCAACTATATCTGAAATGCCTATCGGCACCTATATCTAAAATGCCTATCGGCACATATTTTTAAAATGCCTATCGGAAACTACATCTGAAATGCCTATCATCATCTATATTTGAAATGCCTATCGGCAACCATATCTAAAATGCCTATCGACACCTAAATTTAAAATACCTATCGGCTTCTATATCTGAAATGCCTATTGGCACCTATTTTTAAAATGCCAATCGGCAACTATATCTGAAATGCCTATCGGCACCTTTATCTAAAATGCCTATCGGCACCAATTTTTTAAATGCCTATCGGAAACTACATCTGAAATGCCTATCAGCACCTATGTTTGAAATGCCTATCGGTAACCATATCTGAAATGCCTATCGACACCTATATTTGAAATACCTATCGGCTTCTACATCTGAAATGCCTATCGGCACCTATTTTTAAAATGCCAATCGGCAACTATATCTGAAATGCCTATCGGCACCTATATCTGAAATGCCTAACGGCACCAATTTTTGAAATGCCTATCGGAAACTACATCTGAAATGCCTATCAGCACCTATATTTGAAATGCCTATCGGCAACCATATCTGGAAAGCCTATCGGCACCTATATTTGAAATGCCTATCGGCTTCTATATCTGAAATGCCTATCGACACCTATTTTTAAAATGCCAATTGGCAACCATATGTGGAATGCCTATCGGCACTTATATTTGAAATGCCTATCGGCTTCTATATCTGAAATGCCTATCGGCACCTATTTTTAAAATGCCAATCGGCAACTATATCTGAAGTGCATATCGGCACCTATATCTAAAATGCCTATCGGCACATATTTTTGAAATGCCTATCGAAAACTACATCTGAAATGCCTATCAGCACCAATATTTGAAATGCCTATCGGAAACCACATCAGAAATGCCTATCGGCACCTATATCTAAAATGCCTTTTGGCATTTATACCTGAAATGCCTATCGACACCTATATTTGAAATGCCTATCGGCACCTATATTTTAAATGCCTATCGGCAAATATATCTTACATTACTATCGGCAACTATATCTGAAATGCCTATCGGCACCTATTTTTGAAATGCCTATCGGAAACTACATCTAAAGTGCCTATCGGCACCTATTTTTAAAATGCCAATCGGCAACTATATCTGTAATGCCTATCGGCACCTATATCTGAAATGCCTATCAGCACATATTTTTAAAATGCCTATCGGAAACTACATCTGAAATGCCTATCAGCATCTATATTTGAAATGCCTATCGGCAACCATATCTAAAATGCCTATCGACACCTATATTTGAAATACCTATCGGCTTCTATATCTGAAATGCCTATTGGCACCTATTTTTAAAATGCCAATCGGCAACTATATCTGAAATGCCTATCGGCACCTTTATCTAAAATACCTATCAGCACCAATTTTTTAAATGCCTATCGGAAACTACATCTGAAATGCCTATCCGCACCTATATTTGAAATGCCTATCCGCAACCATTTCTGGAATGCTTATCGGCACCTATATTTGAAATGCCTATCGGCTTCTATATCTGAAATGCCTATTGGCACCTTTTTTTAAAATGCCAATCGGCAACTATATCTGAAATGCCTATCGGCACCTATATCTGAAATGCCTATCGGCACCTATTTTTGAAATGCCTATCGGAAACTACATCTGAAATGCCTATCAGCACCTATATTTGAAATGCCTATCGGCAACCATATCTGGAATGCTTATCGGCACCTATATATGAAATGCCTATCGGCTTCTATATCTGAAATGCCTATCGGCACCTATTTTTAAAATGCCAATCGGCAACTATATCTGAAATGCCTATCAGCACCTATATTTGAAATGCCTATCGGCAACCATTGCTGGAATGCCTATCGGCACCTTTATCTAAAATACCTATCGGCACCAATTTTTTAAATGCCTATCGGAAACTACATCTGAAATGCCTATCAGCACCTATGTTTGAAATGCCTATCGGCAACCATATCTGAAATGCATATCGACACCTATATTTGAAATACCTATCGGCTTCTATATCTGAAATGCCTATCGGCACCTATTTTTAAAATGCCAATCGGTAACTATATCTGAAATGCCTATCGGCACCTATATCTGAAATGCCTATCGGCACCAATTTTTGAAATGCCTATCGGAAACTACATCTGGAATGCCTATCAGCACCTATATTTGAAATGCCTATCGGCAACCATATCTGGAATGCCTATCGGCACCTATATTTGAAATGCCTATCGGCTTTTATATCTGAAATGCCTATCGACACCTATTTTTAAAATGCCAATCGGCAACTATATCTGAAATGCCTATCGGCACCTATATCTGAAATGCCAATCGGCACCAATTTTTGAAATGCCTATCGGAAACTACATCTGAAATGCCTATCAGCATCTATATTTGAAATGCCTATCGGCAACCATATCTAAAATGCCTATCGACACCTATATTTGAAATACCTATCGGCTTCTATATCTGAAATGCCTATTGGCACCTATATTTGAAATGCCTATCGGCTTTTATATCTGAAATGCCTATCGACACCTATTTTTAAAATGCCAATCGGCAACTATATCTGTAATGCCTATCGGCACCTATATCTTAAATGCCTATCGGCACCTATTTTTGAAATGCCTATCGGAAACTACATCTGAAATGCCTATCAGCACCTATATTTGAAATGCCTATCGGCAACCATATCTAAAATACCTATCGACACCTATACTTAAAATACCTATCAACTTCTATATCTGAAATGCCTATCGGCACCTATTTTTAAAATGCCAATCGGTAACTATATCTGAAATGCCTATCGGCACATATATCTGAAATGCCTATCGGCACCAATTTTTGAAATGCCTATAGACAACTACATGTGGAATGCCTATCAGCACCTATATTTTAAATGCCTATCGGCAACCATATCTGGAATGCCTATCGGCACCTATATTTGTAATGCCTATCGGCTTCTATATCTGAACTGCCTATCGACACCTATTTTTAAAATGCCAATCGGCAACTATATCTGAAATGCCTATCGGCACCTATATCTGAAATGCCTATCAGCACATATTTTTAAAATGCCTATCGGAAACTACATCTGAAATGCCTATCAGCATCTATATTTGAAATGCCTATCGGCAACCATATCTAAAATGCCTATCGACACCTATATTTGAAATACCTATCGGCTTCTATATCTGAAATGCCTATTTGCACCTATTTTTAAAATGCCAATCGGCAACTATATCTAAAATGCCTATCGGCACCTTTATCTGAAATACCTATCGGCACCAATTTTTTAAATGCCTATCGGAAACTACATCTGAAATGCCTATCCGCACCTATATTTGAAATGCCTATCCGCAACCATTTCTGGAATGCTTATCGGCACCTATATTTGAAATGCCTATCGGCTTCTATATCTGAAATGCCTATTGGCACCTTTTTTTAAAATGCCAATCGGCAACTATATCTGAAATGCCTATCGGCACCTATATCTGAAATGCCTATCGGCACCTATATCTGAAATGCCTATCGGCACCTATTTTTGAAATGCCTATCGGAAACTACATCTGAAATGCCTATCAGCACCTATATTTGAAATGCCTATCGGCAACCATATCTGGAATGCTTATCGGCACCTATATATGAAATGCCTATCGGCTTCTATATCTGAAATGCCTATCGGCACCTATTTTTAAAATGCCAATCGGCAACTATATCTGAAATGCCTATCAGCACCTATATTTGAAATGCCTACCGGCAGCCATAGCTGGAATGCCTATCGGCACCTATATTTGAAATGCCTATCGGCTTCTATATCTGAAATGCCTATCGGCACCTATTTTTAAAATGCCAATAGGCAACTATATCTGAAATGCCTATCGGCACCTATATCTGAAATGCCTATCGGCACCTATTTTTGAAATGCCTATCGGAAACTACATCTGAAATGCCTATCAGCACCTATATTTGAAATGCCTATCGGCAACCATATCTTAAATGCCTATCGGCACCAATTTTTGAAATGCCTATCGGAAACTACATCTTGAATGCCTATCAGCACCTATATTTGAAATGCCTATCGGACACCATATCTGGAATGCCTATCGGCACCTATATTTGAAATGCCTATCGGCTTCTTTATCTGAAATGCCTATCGGCACCTATTTTTAAAATGCAAATCGGCAACTATATCTGAAATGCCTATCGGCACCTATTTTTAAAATGCCAATCGGAAACTACATCTAAAATGGCTATCGGCACCTATTTTTAAAATGCCAATCGGCAACTATATCTGACATGCCTATCGGCACCTATATCTGAAATGCCTATCGGCACCTATTTTTGAAATGCCTTTTGGAAACTACATCTGAAATGCCTATTTGCTCCTATATTTGAAATGCCTATCGGCAACCATATCTGAAATGCCTATCGACACCTATATTTGAAATACCTATCGGCTTCTATATCTGAAATGCCTTTCGGCACCTGTTTTTAAAATGCCATTCGGCAACTATATCTGAAATGCCTATCGGCACCTATTTTTAAAATGCCAATCGGCAACTATATCTGAAATGCCTATCGGCACCTATATCTGATATGCCTATCGGCACCTATTTTTGAAATGCCTATCGGAAACTACATCTGAAATGCCTATCAGCACCTATATTTGAAATGCCTATCGGCAACCATATCTGAAATGCCTATCGACACCTATATTTGAAATACCTATCGGCTTCTATATCTGAAATGCCTCTCGGCACCTATTTTAAAAATGCCAATCGGTAACTATATCTGAAATGCCTATCGGCACCTATATCTGAAATGCCTATCGGCACCAATCTTTGAAATGCCTATCGGAAACTATATCTTGAATGTCTATCAGCACCTATATTTGAAATGCCTAGCGGCAACCATATCTGGAATGCCTATCGGCACCTATATTTGAAATGCCTATCGGCTTCTATATCTGAAATGCCTATTGACACCTATTTTTAAAATGCCAATCGGCAACTATATCTGAAATGCCTATCGGCACCTATATCTGAAATGCCTATTCGCACCTATTTTTGAAATGCCTATCGGAAACTACATCTGAAATGCCTATCAGCAATTATATTTGAAATGCCTATCAGCAACCGTATCTGAAATGCCTATCGACACCTATATTTGAAATACCTATCGGCTTCTATATCTGTAATGCCTATCGGCACCTATTTTTAAAATGCCAATCGGCAATTATATCTGAAATGCCTATCGGCACCTATATCTGAAATGCCTATCGGCACCTATTTTTGAAATGCCTAACGGAAGCTACATCTGAAATGCCTATCAGCACCTATATTTGAAATGCCTACCGGCAACCATATCTGGAATTCTTATCGGCACCTATATTTAAAATGCCTATCGGCTTCTATATCTGAAATGCCAATCGGCACCTATTTTTAAAATGCCAATCGGCAACTATATCTGAAATGCCTATCGGTACCTATATCTGAAATGCCTATCGGCACCTATTTTTGAAATGCCTAACGGAAGCTACATCTGAAATGCCTATCAGCACCTATATTTGAAATGCCTACCGGCAACCATATCTGGAATTCTTATCGGCACCTATATTTAAAATGCCTATCGGCTTCTATATCTGAAATGCCTATCGGCACCTATTTTTGAAATGCCTATCGGAAACTACATCTGAAATGCCTATCAGCAACTATATTTGAAATGCCTATCAGCAACCATATCTGAAATGCCTATCGACACCTATATTTGAAATACCTATCGGCTTCTATATCTGTAATGCCTATCGGCACCTATTTTTAAAATGCCAATCGGCAAATATATCTGAAATGCCTATCGGCACCTATATCTGAAATGCCTATCGGCACCTATTTTTGAAATGCCTAACGGAAGCTACATCTGAAATGCCTATCAGCACCTATATTTGAAATGCCTATCGGCAACCATATCTGGAATGCCTATCGGCACCTATATTTGAAATGCCTATCGGCTTCTATATCTGAAATGCCTATAGGCACCTATTTTTAAAATGCCAATTGGCAACTATATCTGAAATGCCTATCGGCACCTATATCTGAAATGCCTATCGGCACCTATTTTTGAAATGCCTATCGGAAACTACATCTGAAATGCCTATCAGCACCTATATTTGAAATGCCTATCGGCAACCATATCTGGAATGCCTATCGGCACCTATATTTGAAATGCCTATCGGCTTCTATATCTGAAATGCCTATCAACACCTATTTTTAAAATGCCAATCGGCAACTATATCTGAAATGCCTATCGGCACCTATATCTGAAATGTTTATCGGCACCTATTTTTGAAACGCCTTTCGGAAACTACATCTGAAATGCCTATCTGCTCCTATATTTGAAATGCCTATCGGCAACCATATCTGAAATGCGTATCGACAACTATATTTGAAATACCTATCAGCTTCTATATCTGAAATGCCTATCGGCACCTGTTTTTAAAATGCCAATCGGCAACTATATCTGAAATCCCTATCGGCACCTATATCTGAAATGCCTATCGGAAACTACATCTAAAATGCCTATCAGCATCTATATTTGAAATGCCTATCGGCAACCATATCTGGAATGCCTATCGGCACCTATATTTGAAATGCCTATCGGCTTCTATATCTGAAATGCCTTTCGGCACCTATTTTTAAAATGCCAATCGGCAACTATATCTAAAATGCCTGTCGGCAACTATTTCTGAAATGCCTATCGGCACCTATTTTTGAAATGCCTATCGGAAACTACATCTAAAATGCCTATCAGCACCTATATTTGAAATGCCTATCGGCAACCATATCTGAAATGCCTATCGACACCTATATTTGAAATACCTATCGGCCTCTATATCTGTAATGCCTATCGGCACCTATTTTTAAAATGCCAATCGGCAACTATATCTGAAATGCCTATTGGCACCTATATCTGAAATGCCTATCGGCACCAATTTTTAAAATGCCTATCGGAAACTACATCTGAAATGCCTATCAGCACCTATATTTGAAATGCCTATCGGCAACCATATCTGGAATGCTTATCGGCACCTATATTTAAAATGCCTATCGGCTTCTAATTCTGAAATGCCTATCGGCACCTATTTTTAAAATGCAAATCGGCAACTATATCTGAAATGCCTATCGGCACCTATTTTTAAAATGCCTATCGGAAACTACATCTAAAATGCCTATCGGCACCTATTTTTAAAATGCCAATCTGCAACTATATCTGACATGCCTATCGGCACTTATATCTGAAATGCCTATCGGCACCTATTTTTGAAATGCCTTTTGGAAACTACATCTGAAATGCCTATCTGCTCCTATATTTGAAATGCCTATCGGCAACCATATCTGAAATGCCTATCGACACCTATATTTGAAATACCTATCGGCTTCTATATCTGAAATGCCTATCGGCACCTGTTTTCAAATTGCCAATCGGCAACTTTATCTGAAATGCCTATCGGCACCTATATCTGAAATGCCTATCGGCATCAATTTTTTAAATGCCTATCGGAAACTACATCTAAAATGCCTATCAGCACCTATATTTGAAATGCCTATCGGCAACCATATCTGGAATGCCTATCGGCACCTATATTTGAAATGCCTATCGGCTTCTATGTCTGAAATGCCTATCGGCACCTATTTTTAAAATGCCAATTGGCAACTATATCTGAAATGCCTATCGGCACCTATATCTGAAATGCCTATCTGCACCTATTTTTGAAATGCCTATCGGAAACTACATCTGAAATGCCTATCAGCACCTATATTTGAAATGCCTATCGGCAACCATATCTGGAATGCTTATCGGCACCTATATTTAAAATGCCTATCGGCTTCTATATCTGAAATGTTTATCGGCACCTATTTTTAAAATGCCAATCGGCAACTATATCTGAAATGCCTATCGGCACCTATATCTGAACCGCCTATTGGCACCTATTTTTAAAATGCCTATCGGAAACAACATCTGAAATGCCTATCAGTACCTATATTTGAAATGCCTATCGGCAACCATATCTGGAATGCCTATCGGCATCTATATTTGAAATGCCTATCGGCTTCTATATCTGAAATGCCTATCGGCACCTATATCTGACATGCCTATCGGCACCTATATCTGAAATGCCTATCGGCACCTATTTTTGAAATGCCTTTTGGAAACTACATCTGAAATGCCTATCTGCTCCTATATTTGAAATGCCTATCGGCAACCATATCTGAAATGCCTATCGACACCTATATTTGAAATACCTATCGGCTTCTATATCTGAAATGCCTATCGGCACCTGTTTTTAAAATTCCAATCAGCAACTATATCTGAAATGCCTATAGGCACCTATATCTGAAATGCCTATCGGCATCAATTTTTGAAATGCCTATCGGAAACTACATCTAAAATGCCTATCAGCACCTATATTTGAAATGTCTATCGGCAACCATATCTGGAATGCCTATCGGCACCTATATTTGAAATGCCTATCGGCTTCTATGTCTGAAATGCCTATCGGCACCTATTTTTAAAATGCCAATCGGCAAATATATCTGAAATGCCTATCGGCACCAATTTTTGAAATGCCTATCGGAAACTACATCTAAAATGCCTATCAGCACCTATATTTGAAATGCCTATCGGCAACCATATCTGGAATGCCTATCGGCACCTATATTTGAAATGCCTATCGGCTTCTATATCTGAAATGCCTATCGACACCTATTTTTAAAATGCCAATTGGCAACTATATCTGAAATGCCTATCGGCACCTATATCTGAAATGCCTATCGGTACCTATTTTTAAAGTGCCTATCGGAAACTACATCTGAAATGCCTATCAGCACCTATATTTGAAATGCCTATCGGCAACCATATCTGGAATGCTTATCGGCACCTATATTTAAAATGCCTATCGGCTTCTATATCTGAAATGCCTATCGGCACCTATTTTTAAAATGCCAATCGGCAACTATATCTGAAATGCTATCGGCACCTATATCTGAACCGCCTATTGGCACCTATTTTTGAAATGCCTATCGGAAACAACATCTGAAATGCCTATCAGCACCTATATTTGAAATGCCTATCGGCTTCTATATCTGAAATGCCTATCGGCACCTATTTTTAAAATGCAAATCAGCAACTATATCTGAGATGCCTATCGGCACCTATATTTAAAATGCCTATCGGAAACTACATCTAAAATGCCTATCGGCACCTATTTTTAAAATGCCATTCGGCAACTTTATCTGAAATGCCTATCGACACCTATATCTGAAATGCCTATCTGCATAAATTTTTGAAATGCCTATCGGAAACTACATCTAAAATGCCTATCAGCACCTATATTTGAAATGCCTATCGGCAACCATATTTGGAATGCCTATCGGCACCTATAATTGAAATGCCTATCGGCTTCTATATCTGAAATGCCTATCGGCACCTATTTTTAAAATGCCAATTGGCAACTATATCTGAAATGCCTATCGGCAGCTATATCTAAAATGCCTATCGGCAGCTATTTTTGAAATGCCTATCGGAAACTACATCTGAAATGCCTATCAGCACCTATATTTGTAATGCCTATCGGCAACCATATCTGGAATGCCTATCGGCACCTATATTTGAAATGCCTATTGGCTTCTATATCTGAAATGCCTATCGGCACCTATTTTTAAAATGCCAATCGGCAACTATATCTGAAATGCCTATCGGCACCTATATCTGAAATGCCTATCGGCACCTATTTTTGAAATGCCTATCGGAAACTACATCTGAAATGCCTATCAGCACCTATATTTGAAATGCCTATCGGCAACCATATCTTAAATGCCTATCGGCACCAATTTTTGAAATGCCTATCGGAAACTACATCTTGAATGCCTATCAGCACCTATATTTGAAATGCCTATCGGAAACCATATCTGGAATGCCTATCGGCACCTATATTTGAAATGCCTATCGGCTTCTATATCTGAAATGTCTATCGGCACCTATTTTTAAAATGCAAATCGGCAACTATATCTGAAATGCCTATCGGCACCTATTTTTAAAATGCCAATCGGAAACTACATCTAAAATGGCTATCGGCACCTATTTTTAAAATGCCAATCGGCAACTATATCTGACATGCCTATCGGCACCTATATCTGAAATGCCTATCGGCACCTATTTTTGAAATGCCTTTTGGAAACTACATCTGAAATGCCTATCTGCTCCTATATTTGAAATGCCTATCGGCAACCATATCTGAAATGCCTATCGACACCTATATTTGAAATACCTATCGGCTTCTATATCTGAAATGCCTTTCGGCACCTGTTTTTAAAATGCCATTCGGCAACTATATCTGAAATGCCTATCGGCACCTATTTTTAAAATGCCAATCGGCAACTATATCTGAAATGCCTATCGGCACCTATATCTGATATGCCTATCGGCACCTATTTTTGAAATGCCTATCGGAAACTACATCTGAAATGCCTATCAGCACCTATATTTGAAATGCCTATCGGCAACCATATCTGAAATGCCTATCGACACCTATATTTGAAATACCTATCGGCTTCTATATCTGAAATGCCTCTCGGCACCTATTTTAAAAATGCCAATCGGTAACTATATCTGAAATGCCTATCGGCACCTATATCTGAAATGCCTATCGGCACCAATCTTTGAAATGCCTATCGGAAACTATATCTTGAATGTCTATCAGCACCTATATTTGAAATGCCTAAAGGCAACCATATCTGGAATGCCTATCGGCACCTATATTTGAAATGCCTATCGGCTTCTATATCTGAAATGCCTATTGACACCTATTTTTAAAATGCCAATCATCAACTATATCTGAAATGCCTATCGGCACCTATATCTGAAATGCCTATTCGCACCTATTTTTGAAATGCCTATCGGAAACTACATCTGAAATGCCTATCAGCAATTATATTTGAAATGCCTATCAGCAACCGTATCTGAAATGCCTATCGACACCTATATTTGAAATACCATCGGCTTCTATATCTGTAATGCCTATCGGCACCTATTTTTAAAATGCCAATCGGCAATTATATCTGAAATGCCTATCGGCACCTATATCTGAAATGCCTATCGGCACCTATTTTTGAAATGCCTAACGGAAGCTACATCTGAAATGCCTATCAGCACCTATATTTGAAATGCCTACCGGCAACCATATCTGGAATTCTTATCGGCACCTATATTTAAAATGCCTATCGGCTTCTATATCTGAAATGCCAATCGGCACCTATTTTTAAAATGCCAATCGGCAACTATATCTGAAATGCCTATCGGCACCTATATCTGAAATGCCTATCGGCACCTATTTTTGAAATGCCTAACGGAAGCTACATCTGAAATGCCTATCAGCACCTATATTTGAAATGCCTACCGGCAACCATATCTGGAATTCTTATCGGCACCTATATTTAAAATGCCTATCGGCTTCTATATCTGAAATGCCTATCGGCACCTATTTTTGAAATGCCTATCGGAAACTACATCTGAAATGCCTATCAGCAACTATATTTGAAATGCCTATCAGCAACCATATCTGAAATGCCTATCGACACCTATATTTGAAATACCTATCGGCTTCTATATCTGTAATGCCTATCGGCACCTATTTTTAAAATGCCAATCGGCAAATATATCTGAAATGCCTATCGGCACCTATATCTGAAATGCCTATCGGCACCTATTTTTGAAATGCCTAACGGAAGCTACATCTGAAATGCCTATCAGCACCTATATTTGAAATGCCTATCGGCAACCATATCTGGAATGCCTATCGGCACCTATATTTGAAATGCCTATCGGCTTCTATATCTGAAATGCCTATAGGCACCTATTTTTAAAATGCCAATTGGCAACTATATCTGAAATGCCTATCGGCACCTATATCTGAAATGCCTATCGGCACCTATTTTTGAAATGCCTATCGGAAACTACATCTGAAATGCCTATCAGCACCTATATTTGAAATGCCTATCGGCAACCATATCTGGAATGCCTATCGGCACCTATATTTGAAATGCCTATCGGCTTCTATATCTGAAATGCCTATCAACACCTATTTTTAAAATGCCAATCGGCAACTATATCTGAAATGCCTATCGGCACCTATATCTGAAATGTTTATCGGCACCTATTTTTGAAACGCCTTTCGGAAACTACATCTGAAATGCCTATCTGCTCCTATATTTGAAATGCCTATCGGCAACCATATCTGAAATGCGTATCGACACCTATATTTGAAATACCTATCAGCTTCTATATCTGAAATGCCTATCGGCACCTGGTCTTAAAATGCCAATCGGCAACTATATCTGAAGTCCCTATCGGCACCTATATCTGAAATGCCTATCGGAAACTACATCTAAAATGCCTATCAGCATCTATATTTGAAATGCCTATCGGCAACCATATCTGGAATGCCTATCGGCACCTATATTTGAAATGCCTATCGGCTTCTATATCTGAAATGCCTATCGGCACCTATTTTTAAAATGCCAATCGGCAACTATATCTAAAATGCCTATCGGCAACTATTTCTGAAATGCCTATCGGCACCTATTTTTGAAATGCCTATCGGAAACTACATCTAAAATGCCTATCAGCACCTATATTTGAAATGCCTATCGGCAACCATATCTGAAATGCCTATCGACACCTATATTTGAAATACCTATCGGCCTCTATATCTGTAATGCCTATCGGCACCTATTTTTAAAATGCCAATCGGCAACTATATCTGAAATGCCTATTGGCACCTATATCTGAAATGCCTATCGGCACCAATTTTTAAAATGCCTATCGGAAACTACATCTGAAATGCCTATCAGCACCTATATTTGAAATGCCTATCGGCAACCATATCTGGAATGCTTATCGGCACCTATATTTAAAATGCCTATCGGCTTCTAATTCTGAAATGCCTATCGGCACCTATTTTTAAAATGCAAATCGGCAACTATATCTGAAATGCCTATCGGCACCTATTTTTAAAATGCCTATCGGAAACTACATCTAAAATGCCTATCGGCACATATTTTTAAAATGCCAATCTGCAACTATATCTGACATGCCTATCGGCACTTATATCTGAAATGCCTATCGGCACCTATTTTTGAAATGCCTTTTGGAAACTACATCTGAAATGCCTATCTGCTCCTATATTTGAAATGCCTATCGGCAACCATATCTGAAATGCCTATCGACACCTATATTTGAAATACCTATCGGCTTCTATATCTGAAATGCCTATCGGCACCTGTTTTCAAATTGCCAATCGGCAACTTTATCTGAAATGCCTATCGGCACCTATATCTGAAATGCCTATCGGCATCAATTTTTTAAATGCCTATCGGAAACTACATCTAAAATGCCTATCAGCACCTATATTTGAAATGCCTATCGGCAACCATATCTGGAATGCCTATCGGCACCTATATTTGAAATGCCTATCGGCTTCTATGTCTGAAATGCCTATCGGCACCTATTTTTAAAATGCCAATTGGCAACTATATCTGAAATGCCTATCGGCACCTATATCTGAAATGCCTATCTGCACCTATTTTTGAAATACCTATCGGAAACTACATCTGAAATGCCTATCAGCACCTATATTTGAAATGCCTATCGGCAACCATATCTGGAATGCCTATCGGCACCTATATTTGAAATGCCTATCGGCTTCTATATCTGAAATGCCTATCGACACCTATTTTAAAAATGCCAATCGGCAACTATATCTGAAATGCCTATCGGCACCTATATCTGAAATGCCTATCGGCACCAATTTTTGAAATGCCTATCGGAAACTACATCTGAAATGCCTATCAGCACCTATATTTGAAATGCCTATCGGCAACCATATCTGGAATGCTTATCGGCACCTATATTTAAAATGCCTATCGGCTTCTATATCTGAAATGTTTATCGGCACCTATTTTTAAAATGCCAATCGGCAACTATATCTGAAATGCCTATCGGCACCTATATCTGAACCGCCTATTGGCACCTATTTTTAAAATGCCTATCGGAAACAACATCTGAAATGCCTATCAGTACCTATATTTGAAATGCCTATCGGCAACCATATCTGGAATGCCTATCGGCATCTATATTTGAAATGCCTATCGGCTTCTATATCTGAAATGCCTATCGGCACCTATATCTGACATGCCTATCGGCACCTATATCTGAAATGCCTATCGGCACCTATTTTTGAAATGCCTTTTGGAAACTACATCTGAAATGCCTATCTGCTCCTATATTTGAAATGCCTATCGGCAACCATATCTGAAATGCCTATCGACACCTATATTTGAAATACCTATCGGCTTCTATATCTGAAATGCCTATCGGCACCTGTTTTTAAAATTCCAATCAGCAACTATATCTGAAATGCCTATCGGCACCTATATCTGAAATGCCTATCGGCATCAATTTTTGAAATGCCTATCGGAAACTACATCTAAAATGCCTATCAGCACCTATATTTGAAATGCCTATCGGCAACCATATCTGGAATGCCTATCGGCACCTATATTTGAAATGCCTATCGGCTTCTATGTCTGAAATGCCTATCGGCACCTATTTTTAAAATGCCAATCGGCAAATATATCTGAAATGCCTATCGGCACCTATATCTGAAATGCCTATCGGCACCAATTTTTGAAATGCCTATCGGAAACTACATCTAAAATGCCTATCAGCACCTATATTTGAAATGCCTATCGGCAACCATATCTGGAATGCCTATCGGCACCTATATTTGAAATGCCTATCGGCTTCTATATCTGAAATGCCTATCGACACCTATTTTTAAAATGCCAATTGGCAACTATATCTGAAATGCCTATCGGCACCTATATCTGAAATGCCTATCGGTACCTATTTTTAAAGTGCCTATCGGAAACTACATCTGAAATGCCTATCAGCACCTATATTTGAAATGCCTATCGGCAACCATATCTGGAATGCTTATCGGCACCTATATTTGAAATGCCTATCGGCTTCTATATCTGAAATGCCTATCGGCACCTATTTTTAAAATGCCAATCGGCAACTATATCTGAAATGCCTATCGGCACCTATATCTGAACCGCCTATTGGCACCTATTTTTGAAATGCCTATCGGAAACAACATCTGAAATGCCTATCAGCACCTATATTTGAAATGCCTATCGGCTTCTATATATGAAATGCCTATCGGCACCTATTTTTAAAATGCAAATCAGCAACTATATCTGAGATGCCTATCGGCACCTATATTTAAAATGCCTATCGGAAACTACATCTAAAATGCCTATCGGCACCTATTTTTAAAATGCCATTCGGCAACTTTATCTGAAATGCCTATCGACACCTATATCTGAAATGCCTATCTGCATAAATTTTTGAAATGCCTATCGGAAACTACATCTAAAATGCCTATCAGCACCTATATTTGAAATGCCTATCGGCAACCATATTTGGAATGCCTATCGGCACCTATAATTGAAATGCCTATCGGCTTCTATATCTGAAATGCCTATCGGCACCTATTTTTAAAATGCCAATTGGCAACTATATCTGAAATGCCTATCGGCAGCTATATCTAAAATGCCTATCGGCAGCTATTTTTGAAATGCCTATCGGAAACTACATCTGAAATGCCTATCAGCACCTATATTTGTAATGCCTATCGGCAACCATATCTGGAATGCCTATCGGCACCTATATTTGAAATGCCTATTGGCTTCTATATCTGAAATGCCTATCGGCACCTATTTTTAAAATGCCAATCGGCAACTATATCTGAAATGCCTATCGGCACCTATATCTGAAATGCCTATCGGCACCTATTTTTGAAATGCCTATCGGAAACTACATCTGAAATGCCTATCAGCACCTATATTTGAAATGCCTATCGGCAACCATATCTTAAATGCCTATCGGCACCAATTTTTGAAATGCCTATCGGAAACTACATCTTGAATGCCTATCAGCACCTATATTTGAAATGCCTATCGGAAACCATATCTGGAATGCCTATCAGCACCTATATTTGAAATGCCTATCGGCTTCTATATCTGAAATGCCTATCGGCACCTATTTTTAAAATGCAAATCGGCAACTATATCTGAAATGCCTATCGGCACCTATTTTTAAAATGCCAATCGGAAACTACATCTAAAATGGCTATCGGCACCTATTTTTAAAATGCCAATCGGCAACTATATCTGACATGCCTATCGGCACCTATATCTGAAATGCCTATCGGCACCTATTTTTGAAATGCCTTTTGGAAACTACATCTGAAATGCCTATCTGCTCCTATATTTGAAATGCCTATCGGCAACCATATCTGAAATGCCTATCGACACCTATATTTGAAATACCTATCGGCTTCTATATCTGAAATGCCTTTCGGCACCTGTTTTTAAAATGCCATTCGGCAACTATATCTGAAATGCCTATCGGCACCTATTTTTAAAATGCCAATCGGCAACTATATCTGAAATGCCTATCGGCACCTATATCTGATATGCCTATCGGCACCTATTTTTGAAATGCCTATCGGAAACTACATCTGAAATGCCTATCAGCACCTATATTTGAAATGCCTATCGGCAACCATATCTGAAATGCCTATCGACACCTATATTTGAAATACCTATCGGCTTCTATATCTGAAATGCCTCTCGGCACCTATTTTAAAAATGCCAATCGGTAACTATATCTGAAATGCCTATCGGCACCTATATCTGAAATGCCTATCGGCACCAATCTTTGAAATGCCTATCGGAAACTATATCTTGAATGTCTATCAGCACCTATATTTGAAATGCCTAAAGGCAACCATATCTGGAATGCCTATCGGCACCTATATTTGAAATGCCTATCGGCTTCTATATCTGAAATGCCTATTGACACCTATTTTTAAAATGCCAATCGGCAACTATATCTGAAATGCCTATCGGCACCTATATCTGAAATGCCTATTCGCACCTATTTTTGAAATGCCTATCGGAAACTACATCTGAAATGCCTATCAGCAATTATATTTGAAATGCCTATCAGCAACCGTATCTGAAATGCCTATCGACACCTATATTTGAAATACCATCGGCTTCTATATCTGTAATGCCTATCGGCACCTATTTTTAAAATGCCAATCGGCAATTATATCTGAAATGCCTATCGGCACCTATATCTGAAATGCCTATCGGCACCTATTTTTGAAATGCCTAACGGAAGCTACATCTGAAATGCCTATCAGCACCTATATTTGAAATGCCTACCGGCAACCATATCTGGAATTCTTATCGGCACCTATATTTAAAATGCCTATCGGCTTCTATATCTGAAATGCCAATCGGCACCTATTTTTAAAATGCCAATCGGCAACTATATCTGAAATGCCTATCGGCACCTATATCTGAAATGCCTATCGGCACCTATTTTTGAAATGCCTAACGGAAGCTACATCTGAAATGCCTATCAGCACCTATATTTGAAATGCCTACCGGCAACCATATCTGGAATTCTTATCGGCACCTATATTTAAAATGCCTATCGGCTTCTATATCTGAAATGCCTATCGGCACCTATTTTTGAAATGCCTATCGGAAACTACATCTGAAATGCCTATCAGCAACTATATTTGAAATGCCTATCAGCAACCATATCTGAAATGCCTATCGACACCTATATTTGAAATACCTATCGGCTTCTATATCTGTAATGCCTATCGGCACCTATTTTTAAAATGCCAATCGGCAAATATATCTGAAATGCCTATCGGCACCTATATCTGAAATGCCTATCGGCACCTATTTTTGAAATGCCTAACGGAAGCTACATCTGAAATGCCTATCAGCACCTATATTTGAAATGCCTATCGGCAACCATATCTGGAATGCCTATCGGCACCTATATTTGAAATGCCTATCGGCTTCTATATCTGAAATGCCTATAGGCACCTATTTTTAAAATGCCAATTGGCAACTATATCTGAAATGCCTATCGGCACCTATATCTGAAATGCCTATCGGCACCTATTTTTGAAATGCCTATCGGAAACTACATCTGAAATGCCTATCAGCACCTATATTTGAAATGCCTATCGGCAACCATATCTGGAATGCCTATCGGCACCTATATTTGAAATGCCTATCGGCTTCTATATCTGAAATGCCTATCAACACCTATTTTTAAAATGCCAATCGGCAACTATATCTGAAATGCCTATCGGCACCTATATCTGAAATGTTTATCGGCACCTATTTTTGAAACGCCTTTCGGAAACTACATCTGAAATGCCTATCTGCTCCTATATTTGAAATGCCTATCGGCAACCATATCTGAAATGCGTATCGACACCTATATTTGAAATACCTATCAGCTTCTATATCTGAAATGCCTATCGGCACCTGTTTTTAAAATGCCAATCGGCAACTATATCTGAAATCCCTATCGGCACCTATATCTGAAATGCCTATCGGAAACTACATCTAAAATGCCTATCAGCATCTATATTTGAAATGCCTATCGGCAACCATATCTGGAATGCCTATCGGCACCTATATTTGAAATGCCTATCGGCTTCTATATCTGAAATGCCTATCGGCACCTATTTTTAAAATGCCAATCGGCAACTATATCTAAAATGCCTATCGGCAACTATTTCTGAAATGCCTATCGGCACCTATTTTTGAAATGCCTATCGGAAACTACATCTAAAATGCCTATCAGCACCTATATTTGAAATGCCTATCGGCAACCATATCTGAAATGCCTATCGACACCTATATTTGAAATACCTATCGGCCTCTATATCTGTAATGCCTATCGGCACCTATTTATAAAATGCTAATCGGCAACTATATCTGAAATGCCTATTGGCACCTATATCTGAAATGCCTATCGGCACCAATTTTTAAAATGCCTATCGGAAACTACATCTGAAATGCCTATCAGCACCTATATTTGAAATGCCTATCGGCAACCATATCTGGAATGCTTATCGGCACCTATATTTAAAATGCCTATCGGCTTCTAATTCTGAAATGCCTATCGGCACCTATTTTTAAAATGCAAATCGGCAACTATATCTGAAATGCCTATCGGCACCTATTTTTAAAATGCCTATCGGAAACTACATCTAAAATGCCTATCGGCACCTATTTTTAAAATGCCAATCTGCAACTATATCTGACATGCCTATCGGCACTTATATCTGAAATGCCTATCGGCACCTATTTTTGAAATGCCTTTTGGAAACTACATCTGAAATGCCTATCTGCTCCTATATTTGAAATGCCTATCGGCAACCATATCTGAAATGCCTATCGACACCTATATTTGAAATACCTATCGGCTTCTATATCTGAAATGCCTATCGGCACCTGTTTTCAAATTGCCAATCGGCAACTTTATCTGAAATGCCTATCGGCACCTATATCTGAAATGCCTATCGGCATCAATTTTTTAAATGCCTATCGGAAACTACATCTAAAATGCCTATCAGCACCTATATTTGAAATGCCTATCGGCAACCATATCTGGAATGCCTATCGGCACCTATATTTGAAATGCCTATCGGCTTCTATGTCTGAAATGCCTATCGGCACCTATTTTTAAAATGCCAATTGGCAACTATATCTGAAATGCCTATCGGCACCTATATCTGAAATGCCTATCTGCACCTATTTTTGAAATGCCTATCGGAAACTACATCTGAAATGCCTATCAGCACCTATATTTGAAATGCCTATCAGCAACCATATCTGGAATGCCTATCGGCACCTATATTTGAAATGCCTATCGGCTTCTATATCTGAAATGCCTATCGACACCTATTATAAAAATGCCAATCGGCAACTATATCTGAAATGCCTATCGGCACCTATATCTGAACCGCCTATTGGCACCTATTTTTAAAATGCCTATCGGAAACAACATCTGAAATGCCTATCAGTACCTATATTTGAAATGCCTATCGGCAACCATATCTGGAATGCCTATCGGCATCTATATTTGAAATGCCTATCGGCTTCTATATCTGAAATGCCTATCGGCACCTATATCTGACATGCCTTTCGGCACCTATATCTGAAATGCCTATCGGCACCTATTTTTGAAATGCCTTTTGGAAACTACATCTGAAATGCCTATCTGCTCCTATATTTGAAATGCCTATCGGCAACCATATCTGAAATGCCTATCGACACCTATATTTGAAATACCTATCGGCTTCTATATCTGAAATGCCTATCGGCACCTGTTTTTAAAATTCCAATCAGCAACTATATCTGAAATGCCTATCGGCACCTATATCTGAAATGCCTATCGGCATCAATTTTTGAAATGCCTATCGGAAACTACATCTAAAATGCCTATCAGCACCTATATTTAAAATGCCTATCGGCAACCATATCTGGAATGCCTATCGGCACCTATATTTGAAATGCCTATCGGCTTCTATACCTGAAATGCCTATCGGCACCTATTTTTAAAATGCCAATTGGCAACTATATCTGAAATGCCTATCGGCACCTATATCTGAATTGCCTATCGGCACCTATTTTTGAAATGCCTATCGGAAACTACATCTGAAATGCCTATCAGCACCTATATTTGAAATGCCTATCGGCAACCATATCTGGAATGCCTATCGGCACCTATATTTGAAATGCCTATCGGCTTCTATATCTGAAATGCCTCTCGGCACCTATTTTTAAAATGCCAATCGGCAACTATATCTGAAATGCCTATCGGCACCTATATCTGAAATGCCTATCGGCACCTATTTTTGAAATGCCTATCGGAAACTACATCTGAAATGCCTATCAGCACCTATATTTGAAATGCCTATCGGCAACCATATCTGAAATGCCTATCGACACCTATATTTGAAATACCTATCGGCTTCTATATCTAAAATGCCTATCGGCACATATTTTTAAAGTGCCAATCGGTAACTATATCTGAAATGCCTATCGGCACATATATCTGAAAGGCCTATCGGCACCAATTTTTGAAATGCCTATCGGAAACTACATCTGGAATGCCTATCAGCACCTATATTTGAATGCATATAGTCAACCATATCTGGAATGCCTATCGGCACCTATATTTGAAATGCCTATCGGCTTCTATATCTGAAATGCCTATCAGGACCTATTTTTAAAATGCCAATCGGCAACTATATCTGAAATGCCTATCGGCACCTATATCTGAAATGCCTATCGGCACCTATTTTTTAAATGCCTTTCGGAAACTAGATCTGAAATGCCTATCTGATCCTATATTTGAATTGCCTATCGGCAACCATATCTGAAATGCCTATCGACACCTATATTTGAAATACTTATCGGCTTCTATATCTGAAATGCCTATCGGCACTTGTTTTTAAAATGCCAATCGGCAACTATATCAGAAATGCCTATCGGCACCTATTTTTGAAATGCCTATCGGAAACTACATCTAAAACACCTATCGGCACCTATTTTTAAAATGCCAATTGGCAACTATATCTGAAATGCCTATCGGCACCTATATCTGAAATGCCTATCGGCACCAATTTTTGAAATGCCTATCGGAAACTACATCTGAAATGCCTATCGGCACCTATTTTTAAAATGCAAATCAGCAACTATATCTGAGATGCCTATCGGCACCTATATTTAAAATGCCTATCGGAAACTACATCTAAAATGCCTATCGGCACCTATTTTTAAAATGCCAATCGGCAACTTTATCTGAAATGCCTATCGACACCTATATCTGAAATGCCTATCTGCATAAATTTTTGAAATGCCTATCGAAAACTACATCTAAAATGCCTATCAGCACCTATATTTGAAATGCCTATCGGCAACCATATCTGAAATGCCTATCGACACCTATATTTGAAATACTTATCGGCTTCTATATCTGAAATGCCTATCGGCACTTGTTTTTAAAATGCCAATCGGCAACTATATCAGAAATGCCTATCGGCACCTATTTTTGAAATGCCTATCGGAAACTACATCTAAAATGCCTATCGGCACCTATTTTTAAAATGCCAATTGGCAACTATATCTGAAATGCCTATCGGCAGCTATATCTAAAATGCCTATCGGCAGCTATTTTTGAAATGCCTATCGGAAACTACATCTGAAATGCCTATCAGCACCTATATTTGAAATGCCTATCGGCAACCATATCTGGAATGCCTATCGGCACCTATATTTGAAATGCCTATTGGCTTCTATATCTGAAATGCCTATCGGCACCTATTTTTAAAATCCCAATCGGCAACTATATCTGAAATGCCTATCGGCACCTATATCTGAAAAGCCTATTGGCACCTATTTTTGAAATGCCTATCGGAAACTACATCTGAAATGCCTATCAGCACCTATATTTGAAATGCCTATCGGCAACCATATCTTAAATGCCTATCGGCACCAATTTTTGAAATGCCTATCGGAAACTACATCTTGAATGCCTATCAGCACCTATATTTGAAATGCCTATCGGACACCATATCTGGAATGCCTATCGGCACCTATATTTGAAATGCCTATCGGCTTCTATATCTGAAATGCCTATCGGCACCCATTTTTAAAATGCAAATCGGCAACTATATCTGAAATGCCTATCGGCACCTATTTTTAAAATGCCAATCGGAAACTTCATCTAAAATGGCTATCGGCACCTATTTTTAAAATGCCAATCGGCAACTATATCTGACATGCCTATCGGCACCTATATCTGAAATGCCTATCGGCACCTATTTTTGAAATGCCTTTTGGAAACTACATCTGAAATGCCTATCTGCTCCTATATTTGAAATGCCTATCGGCAACCATATCTGAAATGCCTATCGACACCTATATTTGAAATACCTATCGGCTTCTATATCTGAAATGCCTTTCGGCACCTGTTTTTAAAATGCCATTTGGCAACTATATCTGAAATGCCTATCGGCACCTATTTTTAAAATGCCAATCGGCAACTATATCTGAAATGCCTATCGGCACCTATATCTGATATGCCTATCGGCACCTATTTTTGAAATGCCTATCGGAAACTACATCTGAAATGCCTATCAGCACCTATATTTGAAATTGTCTATCGGCAACCATATCTGAAATGCCTATCGACACCTATATTTGAAATACCTATCGGCTTCTATATCTGAAATGCCTCTCGGCACCTATTTTAAAAATGCCAATCGGTAACTATATCTGAAATGCTTATCGGCACCTATATCTGAAATGCCTATCGGCACCAATCTTTGAAATGCCTATCGGAAACTATATCTTGAATGTCTATCAGCACCTATATTTGAAATGCCTAAAGGCAACCATATCTGGAATGCCTATCGGCACCTATATTTGAAATGCCTATCGGCTTCTATATCTGAAATGCCTATCGACACCTATTTTTAAAATGCCAATCGGCAACTATATCTGAAATGCCTATCGGCACCTATATCTGAAATGCCTATCGGCACCTATATCTGAAATGCCTATCGGCACCTATTTTTGAAATGCCTATCGGAAACTACATCTGAAATGCCTATCAGCAATTATATTTGAAATGCCTATCAGCAACCATATCTGAAATGCCTATCGACACCTATATTTGAAATACCTATCAGCTTCTATATCTGTAATGCCTATCGGCACCATTTTTAAAATGCCAATCGGCAATTATATCTGAAATGCCTATCGGCACCTATATCTGAAATGCCTATCGGCACCTATTTTTGAAATGCCTAACGGAAGCTACATCTGAAATGCCTATCAGCACCTATATTTGAAATGCCTACCGGCAACCATATCTGGAATTCTTATCGGCACCTATATTTAAAATGCCTATCGGCTTCTATATCTGAAATGCCAATCGGCACCTATTTTTAAAATGCCAATCGGCAACTATATCTGAAATGCCTATCGGCACCTATATCTGAAATGCCTATCGGCACCTATTTTTGAAATGCCTGACGGAAGCTACATCTGAAATGCCTATCAGCACCTATATTTGAAATGCCTACCGGCAACCATATCTGGAATTCTTATCGGCACCTATATTTAAAATGCCTATCGGCTTCTATATCTGAAATGCCTATCGGCACCTATTTTTGAAATGCCTATCGGAAACTACATCTGAAATGCCTATCAGCAACTATATTTGAAATGCCTATCAGCAACCATATCTGAAATGCCTATCGACACCTATATTTGAAATACCTATCGGCTTCTATATCTGTAATGCCTATCGGCACCTATTTTTAAAATGCCAATCGGCAAATATATCTGAAATGCCTATCAGCACCTATATCTGAAATGCCTATCGGCACCTATTTTTGAAATGCCTAACGGAAGCTACATCTGAAATGCCTATCAGCACCTATATTTGAAATGCCTATCGGCAACCATATCTGGAATGCCTATCGGCACCTATATTTGAAATGCCTATCGGCTTCTATATCTGAAATGCCTATAGGCACCTATTTTTAAAATGCCAATTGGCAACTATATCTGAAATGCCTATCGGCACCTATATCTGAAATGCCTATCGGCACCTATTTTTAAAATGCAAATCGGCAACTATATCTGAAATGCCTATCGGCACCTATTTTTAAAATGCCTATCGGAAACTACATCTAAAATGCCTATCGGCACCTATTTTTAAAATGCCAATCGGCAACTATATCTGACATGCCTATCGGCACATATATCTGAAATGCCTATCGGCACCTATTTTTGAAATGCCTTTTGGAAACTACATCTGAAATGCCTATCTGCTCCTATATTTGAAATGCCTATCGGCAACCATATCTGAAATGCCTATCGACACCTATATTTGAAATTCCTATCGGCTTCTATATCTGTAATGCCTATCGGCACCTATTTTTAAAATGCCAATTGGCAACTATATCTGAAATGCCTATCGGCACCTATATCTGAAATGCCTATCGGCACCTTTTTTTGAATTGCCTATCGGAAACTATATCTGAAATGCCTATCAGCACCTATATTTGAAATGCCTATCGGCAACCATATCTGGAATGCTTATCGGCACCTATATTTTAAATGCCTATCGGCTTTTATATCTGAAATGCCTATCGGCACCTATTTTTAAAATGACAATCGGCAACTATATCTGAAATGCCTATCGGCACCTATATCTGAACCGCCTATTGGTACCTATTTTTGAAATGCCTATCGGAAACAACATCTGAAACACCTATCAGCACCAATATTTGAAATGCCTATCGGCAACCATATCTAGAATGCCTATCGGCATCTATATTTGAAATGCCTATCGGCTTCTATATCTGAAATACCTATCATAACCTATTTTTAAAATGCAAATCGGCAACTATATCTGAAATGCCTATCGGCACCTATTTTTAAAATGCCTATCGGAAACTACATCTAAAATGCCTATCGGCACCTATTTTTAAAATGCCAATCGGCAACTATATCTGACATGCCTATCGGCACCTATATCTGAAATGCCTATCGGCACCTATTTTTAAAGTGCCAATTGGCAACTATATCTGAAATGCCTATCGGCACCTATATCTGAAATGCCTATCGGATCAATTTTTGAAATGCCTAACGGAAACTACATCTAAAATGCCTATCAGCACCTATATTTAAAATACCTATCGGCAACCATATCTGGAATGCCTATCGGCACCTATATTTGAAATGCCTATCGGCTTCTATATCTAAAATGCCTATTGGCACCTATTTTTAAAATGCCAATTGGCAACTATATCTGAAATGCCTATCGGCACCTATATCTGAAATGCCTATCGGCTCCTATTTTTGAAATGCCTATCGGAAACTACATCTGAAATGCCTATCAGCACCTATATTTGAAATGCCTATCGGCAACCAGATCTGGAATGCCTATCGGCACCTATATTTGAAATGCCTATCGGCTTCTATATCTGAAATGCCTATCGGCACCTATTTTTAAAATGCCAATCGGCAACTATATATGAAATGCCTATCGGCACCTATATCTGAAATGCCTATCGGCACCTATTTTTGAAATGTCTATCGGAAACTACATCTGAAATGCCTATCAGCACCTATATTTGAAATGCCTATCGGCAACCATATCTGAAATGCCTTTCGACACCTATATTTGAAATACCTATCGGCTTCTATATCTAAAATGCCTATCGGCACATATTTTTAAAATGCCAATCGGCAACCATATCTGTAATGCCTATCGGCACCTATATTTGAAATGCCTATCTGCTTCTATATTTGAAATACCTATCGACACCTATTTTTAAAATGCCAATTGGGAACTATATCTGAAATGCCTATCGGCACCTATATCTGAAATGCCTATCGTCACCTATTTGTGAAATGCCTTTTGGAAACTACATCTGAAATGCCTATCTGCTCCTATATTTGAAATGCCTATCGGCAACCATATCTGAAATGCCTATCGACACCTATAATAGAAATACCTACCGGCTTCTATATCTGAAATGCCTATCGGCACCTGTTTTTAACATTCCAATCAGCAACTATATCTGAAATGCCTATCGGCACCTATATCTGAAATGCCTATCGGCATCAATTTTTGAAATGCCTATCGGAAACTACATCTAAAATGCCTATCAGCACCTATATTTGAAATGCCTATCGGCAACCATATCTGGAATGCTTATCGGCACCTATATTTGAAATGCCTATCGGCTTCTATATCTAAAATGCCTATCGGCACCTATTTTTAAAATGCCAATTGGCAACTATATCTGAAATGCCTATCGACACCTATATCTGAAATGCCTATCGGCACCTATTTTTGAAATGCCTATCGGAAACTACATCTGAAATGCCTATCAGCACCTATTTTTCAAATGCCTATCGGCAACCATATATGGAATGCCTATCGGCACCTATATTTGAAATGCCTATCGGCTTCTATATCTGAAATGCCTATTAACACCTATTTTTAAAATACCAATCGGCAACTATATCTGAAATGCCTATCGGCACCTATATCTGAAATGTTTATCGGCACCTATTTTTGAAACGCCTTTTGGAAACTACATCTGAAATGCCTATCTGCTCCTATATTTGAAATGCCTATCGGCAACCATATCTGAAATGCGTTTCGACACCTATATTTGAAATACCTATCAGCTTCTATATCTGAAATGCCTATCGGCACCTGTTTTTAAAATGCCAATCGGCAACTATATCTGAAATGCCTATCGGCACCTATATCTGAAATGCCTATCGGTATCAATTTTTGAAATGCCTATCGGAAACTACATCTAAAATGCCTATCAGCATCTATATTTGAAATGCCTATCGGCAACCATATCTGGAATGCCTATCGGCACCTATATTTGAAATGCCTATCGGCTTCTATATCTGAAATGCCTATCGGCACCTATTTTTAAAATGCCAATCGGCAACTATATCTAAAATGCCTATCGGCAACTATTTCTGAAATGCCTATCGGCACCTATTTTTGAAATGCCTATCGGAAACTACATCTAAAATGCCTATCAGCACCTATATTTGAAATGCCTATCGGCAACCATATCTGAAATGCCTATCGACACCTATATTTGAAATACCTATCGGCTTCTATATCTGTAATGCCTATTGGCACCTATTTTTAAAATGCCAATCGGCAACTATATCTGAAATGCCTATCGGCACATATATCTGAAATGCCTATCGGCACCAATTTTTGAAATGCCTATCGGAAACTACATCTGAAATGCCTATCAGCACCTATATTTGAAACGCCAATCGGCAACCATATCTGGAATGCTTATCGGCACCTATATTTAAAATGCCTATGGGTTTCTATATCTGAAATGCCTATCGGCACCTATTTTTAAAATGCCAATCGGCAACTATATCTGAAATGCCTATCGGCACCTATATCTGAACCGCCTATTGGCACCTATTTTTAAAATGCCTATCGGAAACAACATCTGAAATGCCTATCAGCACCTATATTTGAAATGCCTATCGGCAACCATATCTGGAATGCCTATCGGCACCTATATTTGAAATGCCTATCGGCTTCTATATCTGAAATGCCTATCGGCACCTATTTTTAAAATGCAAATCGGCAACTATATCTGAAATGCCTATCGGCACCTATTTTTAAAATGCCTATCGGAAACTACATCTAAAATGCCTATCGGCACCTATTTTTAAAATGCCAATCGGCAACTATATCTGACATGCCTATCGGCACCTATATCTGAAATGCCTATCGGCACCTATTTTTGAAATGCCTTTTGGAAACTACATCTGAAATGCCTATCTGCTCCTATATTTGAAATGCCTATCGGCAACCATATCTGAAATGCCTATCGACACCTATATTTGAAATACCTATCGGCTTCTATATGTGAAATGCCTATCGGCACCTGTTTTTAAAATGCCAATCGGCAACTATATCTGAAATGCCTATCGGCACCTATATCTGAAATGCCTATCGGCACCAATTTTTGAAATGCCTATCGGAAACTACATCTTGAATGCCTATCAGCACCTATATTTGAAATGCCTATCGGCAACCATATCTGGAATGCCTATCGGCACCTATATTTGAAATGCCTATCGGCTTCTATATCTGAAATGCCTATCGACACCTATTTTTAAAATGCCAGTCGGCAACTATATCTGAAATGCCTATCGGCACCTATATCTGAAATGCCTATCGGCACCTATTTTTGAAATGCCTATCGGAAACTACATCTGAAATGCCTATCAGCACCTATATTTGAAATGCCTATCGGCAACCATATCTGAAATGCCTATCAACACCTATATTTGAAATACCTATCGGCTTCTATATCTGTAATGCCTATTGGCACCTATTTTTAAAATGCCAATCGGCAACTATATCTGAAATGCCTATTGGCACCTATATCTGAAATGCCTATCGGCACCAATTTTTGAAATGCCTATCGGAAACTACATCTGAAATGCCTATCAGCACCTATATTTGAAATGCCTATCGGCAACCATATCTGAAATGCCTATCAACACCTATATTTGAAATACCTATCGGCTTCTATATCTGTAATGCCTATTGGCACCTATTTTTAAAATGCCAATCGGCAACTATATCTGAAATGCCTATCGGCACCTATATTTGAAATGCCTATCGGCTTCTATATCTGAAATGCCTATCGGCACCTATTTTTAAAATGCAAATCGGCAACTATATCTGAATTGCCTATCGGCACCTATTTTTAAAATGCCTATCGGAAACTACATCTAAAATGCCTATCGGCACATATTTTTAAAATGCCAATCGGCAACTATATCTGACATGCCTATCGGCACCTATATCTGAAATGCCTATCGGCACCTATTTTTAAAATGCCAATCGGTAACTATATCTGAAATGCCTATCGGCACCTATATCTGAAATGCCTATCGGCACTAATTTTTGAAATGCCTATCGGAAACTACATCTTGAATGCCTATCAACACCTATATTTGAAATGCCTATCGGCAACCATATCTGGAATGCCTATCGGCACCTATATTTGAAATGCCTATCGGCTTCTATATCTGAAATGCCTATCGGCACCTATTTTTAAAATGCAAATCGGCAACTATATCTGAAATGCCTATCGGCACATATTTTTAAAATGCCTATCGGAAACTACATCTAAAATGCCTATCTGCACCTATTTTTAAAATGCCAATCGGCAACTATATCTGACATGTATATCGGCACCTATATCTGAAATGCCTATCGGCACCTATATCTGAAATGCCTATCAGCATCAATTTTTGAAATGCCTATCGGAAACTACATCTAAAATGCCTATCAGCACCTATATTTGAAATTCCTATCGGCAACCATATTTGGAATGCCTATCGGCACCTATATTTGAAATGCCTATCGGCTTCTATATCTGAAATGCCTATCGGCACCTGTTTTTAAAATGCCAATTGGCAACTATATCTGAAATGCCTATCGGCACCTATATCTGAAATGCCTATCGGCACCTATTTTTGAAATGCCTATCGGAAACTACATCTGAAATGCCTATCAGCACCTATATTTGAAATGCCTATCGGCAACCATATCTGGAATGCCTATCGGCACCTATATTTGAAATGCCTATTGGCTTCTATATCTGAAATGCCTATCGGCACCTATTTTTAAAATGCCAATCGGCAGCTATATCTGAAATGCCTATCGGCACCTATATCTGAAATGCCTATCGGCACCTATTTTTGAAATGCCTATCGGAAACTACATCTTGAATGCCTATCAGCACCTATATTTGAAATGCCTATCGGCAACCATATCTGGAATGCCTATCGGCACCTATATTTGAAATGCCTATCGGCTTCTATTTCTGAAATGCCTATCGACACCTATTTTTAAAATGCCAATCGGCAACTATATCTGAAATGCCTATCGGCACCTATATCTGAAATGCCTATCGGCACATATTTTTGAAATGCTTATCGGAAACTACATCTGAAATGCTTATCAGCACCTATATTTGAAATGCCTATCGGCAATATATCTGAAATGCCTATCGACACCTATATTTGAAATACCTATCGGCTTCTATATCTGTAATGCCTATCGGCACCTATTTTTAAAATGCCAATCGGCAACTATATCTGTAATGCCTATCGGCACCTATATCTGAAATGCCTATCGGCACCAATTTTAGAAATGCCTTTCGGAAACTACATCTGAAATGCCTATCAGCACCTATATTTGAAATGCCTATCGGCAACCATATCTGGAATGCTTATCGGCACCTATATTTAAAATGCCTATCGGCTTCAATATCTGAAATGCCTATCGGCACCTATTTTTAAAATGCCAATCGGCAACTATATCTGAAATGCCTATCGGCACCTATATCTGAACCGCCTATTGGCACCTATTTTTGAAATGCCTATCGGAAACAACATCTAAATTGCCTATCAGCACCTATATTTGAAATGCCTATCGGCAACCATATCTGGAATGCCTATCGGCACCTATATTTGAAATGCCTATCGGCTTCTATATCTGAAATGCCTATCGGCACCTATTTTTAAAATGCAAATCGGCAACTATATCTGAAATGCCTATCGGCACCTATTTTTAAAATGCCAATCGGCAACTATATCTGACATGCCTATCGGCACCTATATCTGACATGCCTATCGGCACCTATTTTTGAAATGCCTTTTGGAAACTACATCTGAAATGCCTATCTGCTCCTATATTTGAAATGCCTATCGGCAACCATATCTGAAATGCCTATCGACACCTATATTTGAAATACCTATCGGCTTCTATATCTGAAATGCCTATCGGCACCTGTTTTTAAAATGCCAATCGGCAACTATATCTGAAATGCCTATCGGCACCTATATCTGAAATGCCTATCAGCATCAATTTTTGAAATGCCTATCGGAAACTACATCTAAAATGCCTATCGGCACCTATATTTGAAATGCCTATCGGCAACCATATCTGGAATGCCTATCGGCACCTATATTTGAAATGCCTATCGGCTTCTATATCTGAAATGCCTATCGGCACCTATTTTTAAAATGCCAATTGGCAACTATATCTGAAATGCCTATCGGCACCTATATCTGAAATGCCTATCGGCACCTATTTTTGTTATGCCTATCGGAAAATACATCTGAAATGCCTATCAGCACCTATATTTGAAATGCCTATCGGCAACCATATCTGGAATGCCTATTGGCACCTATATTTGAAATGCCTATCGGCTTCTATATCTGAAATGCCTATCGGCACGTATTTTTAAAATGCCAATCGGCAACTATATCTGAAATGCCTATCGGCACCTATATCTGAAATGCCTATCGGCACCTATTTTTGAAATGCTTATCGAAAACTACATCTGAAATGCCTATCAGCACCTATATTTGAAATGCCTATCGGCAACCATATCTGAAATGCCTATCGACACCTATGTTTGAAATACCTATCGGCTTCTATATCTAAAATGCCTATCGGCACATATTTTTAAAATGCCATTCGGTAACTATATCTGAAATGCCTATCGGCACATATATCTGAAATGCCTATCGGCACCAATTTTTGAAATGCCTATCGGAAACTACATCTGGAATGCCTATCAGCACCTCTATTTGAAATGCCTATCGGCAACCATATCTGGAATGCCTATCGGCACCTATATTTGAAATGCCTATCGGCTTCTATATCTAAAATGCCTATCGACACCTATTTTTAAAATGCCAATTGGCAACTATATCTGAAATGCCTATCGGCACCTATATCTGAAATGCCTATCGGTACCTATTTTTGAAATGCCTATCGGAAACTACATCTGAAATGCTTAACAGCACTTATATTTGAAATGCCTATCGGCAACCATATCTGGAATGCCTATCGGCACCTATATTTGAAATGCCTATCGGCTTCTATATCTGAAATGCCTATCGGCACCTATTTTTAAAATGCCAATCGGCAACTATATCTGAAATGCCTATCGGCACCTATATCTGAAATGCCTATCGGCACCTATTTGTTAAATGCCTTTCGGAAACTACATCTGAAATGCCTATCTGATCCTATATTTGAATTGCCTATCGGCAACCATATCTGAAATGCCTATCGGCACCTATATTTGAAATACTTATCGGCTTCTATATCTGAAATGCCTATCGGCACTTGTTTTTAAAATGCCAATCGGCAACTATATCTGAAATGCCTATCGGCACCTATTTTTGAAATGCCTATCGGAAACTACATCTAAAATGCCAATCAGCACCAATATTTGAAATGCCTATCGGCAACCATATCTGAAATGCCTATCGACACCTATATTTGAAATACCTATCGGCTTCTATATCTGAAATGCCTATCGGCACCTATTTTTAAAATGCCAATCGGCAACTATATCTGAAATGCCTATCGGCACCTATATCTGAAATGCCTATCGGCATCAATTTTTGAAATGCCTATCGGAAACTACATCTAAAATGCCTATCGGCACATATTTTTAAAATGCCATTCGGTAACTATATCTGAAATGCCATTCGGTAACTATATCTGAAATGCCTATCGGCACATATATCTGAAATGCCTATCGGCACCAATTTTTGAAATGCCTATCGGAAACTACATCTGGAATGCCTATCAGCACCTATATTTGAAATGCCTATCGGCAACCATATCTGGAATGCCTATCGGCACCTATATTTGAAATGCCTATCGGCTTCTATATCTAAAATGCCTATCGACACCTATTTTTAAAATGCCAATTGGCAACTATATCTGAAATGCCTATCGGCACCTATATCTGAAATGCCTATCGGTACCTATTTTTGAAATGCCTATCGGAAACTACATCTGAAATGCTTATCAGCACTTATTATTGAAATGCCTATCGGCAACCATATCTGGAATGCCTATCGGCACCTATATTTGAAATGCCTATCGGCTTCTATATCTGAAATGCCTATCGGCACCTATTTTTAAAATGCCAATCGGCAACTATATCTGAAATGCCTATCGGCACCTATATCTGAAATGCCTATCGGCACCTATTTTTTAAATGCCTTTCGGAAACTACATCTGAAATGCCTATCTGATCCTATATTTGAATTGCCTATCGGCAACCATATCTGAAATGCCTATCGACACCTATATTTGAAATACTTATCGGCTTCTATATCTTGTAACGCGGCCGCACCGACACGCAAATAAAGTTACAAATGTAATAGTTTTATGATGATTATGGCTCTGATTTACGTAACGGTTATCTGACTTTTCTCAGACCTGCGAAAGCCGCTGCTCGCTGACCCGTGGGAAAACGCCGTGGAAACTGCAATGATTTCCGGTAAATTTTACTTCGATAGATTTTCTTTAGGGTCGCCACCAATTTTTACTAAAATTGGAAAAGTTATGAACAATGGAAAAAATTCAACAATAAAAAATATTTTTATACAAAGTAATTGTCTATAATAGACGTTTATTATTGATTATGAAATGCTGTAACAATGAAATACCATTTAAATAGTTTCAGAATGACGAAAATTAGTTAATATTACTTAATTCTAAGATGTCTCGAGACCTTGGGGACTTACGAAGTGGCTCGGCGCTGGCGTATGCTGCAAATACTTCCTTGTTGCTTGCGTGTCTTAATAACTTTTCGTGGGCGCAATCTCTCCGCGTATCACCACGATATTTAACCATAAACTTCACTTATTTATTATTGCGGGTACTTTTCTGACCCTATTTCACCTTTAAACAATATTAAACTCACTTCGCGATTACTTTGTCGCCACCTTCTACACTTTTTCAATATTACTTATAACTCCGCGGTCATTTGCCGCCTTAACTTCACCTTATAGTACTTTTATACCTTTCAATATTATTATTTTATACACACTTTTATCTTTGGCGTATATTACAATATTAGCTTTTAACCTTGTCACCAGTTATGCCCTGTCAACCCTGCAGACTCCCCCCTTTTCCTCTTAACTTAGCACGATGCTTACAGTTTGAGTGCTATTTCTCCACTGCTCAAGAATGGCGCCGTTTCTTCTATAACGTCGCGTCATCCTCTCTTCTTGTTCTTCTTCTTGCTCGCTTTATTAGGAAATGGATCAAGGAATAAACACTACCTCAATCATACCTACTTCACATAACATATACATTTTAAATATCGGCGGGAAGGCCGTACTGTTACAGCACCCCCTTCTTTAAATTACCAAAATTTGAAATTTTTCACTTAAAAATTGAACAATTTTGTGATTTAAACGAAAACAAAAATTTCTTAAACTTCTAATTTGGGCGACCCTCGTAGGAACCGCAATACAGTGAAATCCCGGTGGTGAAATATTTATGAACATTGACAGAGGTGCCACCGTTTTGTATTCACTGGATTCTGACTCTCCTATAACTTAGTACTAAACAATACAAATACAATAATATAAGTTCGTAAACATATAATAGACATTCTGTCAGCAAAGAAAGAAAACAAACTATATTCCTCTGATATGATTTTTGAATACAAATAAGCAATAATACTGACAAGCAATTAATTCTTCGACAAGCTTCATAATAAATGAACGATTAGCAAACGACAAGCGAAAAAAAAAATAAAATAAAAAACTTTCAATGCATATTATGCACTCCTTTTGACATGAAAGAGGTTTTATCATACACCCTAATACCGTAGATTTCATCGCGTCTGGTCCCGAAATGCTACTTCACAACACCCGCATGATTTCAACACGTACGTCACTTCACTGACTTATGCTAAACAATACATTGTTATTCAATTACGAACAGACAATCAGCCTTTTTACGATTTGTCACCAAATGCTTTCTTAACAAAATTATAAAACAAGTACTTTCTTTTCACCCCCTCCTAAAATTCGTATAAACGGAACAAAATAAAATACTACTGGAGACGATACCTTTAATATCGTTTAACAAACATTATTATCAACATCAGACGTCGACCTTGACCTTCGTACCATATTTCGGTCGACACTATGCACAACAACCGTTTCACGTTAACTATATTGTTTTATTAAGCTGTGGCTGCTGATCACTGACCTCGGCTACGGGATTGTTGTCGACAAATTGTTCCATATTATGATATGGTTTTAAAGATACGACGTTATAAGTTCCTTTTATCTGATCGCCCACAGGATATTTCAATAAATAAGCATTAGGTCCCACTATTGCCTTTACTATATATGGACCTTCGTAAAGTAAAAATAATTTTCTAATTTCTTTGCTGATAGCTGATGAGTGACCGTGTGTACGTATTAAAACCTGATCCCCTACCTTAAAACTCATGGCCTTCGGACGGTCATGTCTAGCTTTACGTTTTTCCGCTTTTGTCTTGAATTGTTCCCGTGCCAATTCTATATACGTTCCAGGCCCGGCTCTAACCTTGGCGGGAAATTTAATAATTTTTCAATACATCGAATGGGCCTATTTCCTGTCATTAATTGGTGTGGGGTAAAACCTGTGGATTCGTGATACACACAATTGATCCACTCTTCCACATTTTCTATATACTCAGGCCACATAGTATGTCTAGAATGACAATATGCTCTCAGGATTCTACCTATCTCACGGTTAGTACGTTCCACGAGATTCGACTGTGGATGAAAAACGGCCGAATATTTTACTTTAATACCCAAATCTTTCAATGGTCCTGTCCAATTTTTGGATACGAATTGTGGGCCATGGTCCGACATTATCGCCTCAGGTTTACCATGTTTTACTATGTAATCTTTTATTATTTTACCTACCAATACCTCAGCTGTCGCCTTTTTTACCGCGTACAAACGCACGTATTTACTGAAGACGTCTAAAACGGCAAATAATGTTGTGACCCCCCCTTTTCCCGTGGGTAATGGACCCATCAAATCTACACTTAACAGTTCTAACGGTTTTGTCGCTACAACATTTTTCATCGAGCCCATTGATTTGTTCCCGCATTTCGATTTTTGACATATGTCACATCCTTTTAATCGCGCACGCACGCGCCGATCCAAGTTAACGAATATGCACGATTCCGCGATAGCTTTCGCGATTTTGTTGGCCCCGAAATGACCATAACGCTCGTGGTAGTTATCGATTACCACGTTCACTCCTGCGTCTGGTATACAAACTCTCCAATTGTCGGTTGACACATTACTCCTTTGAAACAATAACCCGTCGTATATCAAATAATATCCGTTAAGCTTTTCTCTAACACTCGGTTCCCCATTCGCGATTTTATCTAAAACATACGCAATAGTCGCGTCTTCGTTCTGCAGACGATTTAAATCCTTTATGGTTTCTCTGAATTTCTTTTCGCTTTGACATAGGACAGTTCTGTTTATGCACAGCCCAGTGTTGTCGCTGGTGACCATACCGTCGGTTGTCACTACACATCGGGATAAGACATCGGCTACTACGTTTTCTTTGCCAGGCACGTATTCTACTTTAATCGCATATTCCTGCAAAGCCTGTGACCAACGCATCAATCGCCCTTTTAAATGTCTACCGCTCTGTAAAAATGTTAATGCCCTATGATCGGTACGTACTATCACCTGGTGTCCCGCGATGTAATTTCTGAATTTTTCGCATGCGAAAACTATGGCTAGTAACTCGATTTCGCTAACTGTGTATCTAACTTCCGCGCCCCTCAAACTTCGGCTTGCGAACATAATTGGTCGCTGGGTACCATCGTCTTCTAGCTGATAAAGCCACGCGCTAACCGCGACCCCCGATCCGTCAGTGCCAATATAAAATGTTTTATCGAAATTCGGATATTTGAGTACTACTGTGTCAATAAATACTTGTTTTAATTTTTCTAAACTAATTCTCATCGATTCGTCCCACACCCAGGGTACATTTTTCTTCAACAATCGTGATAGCGGCGCGGTAAATTCGGAGAATTTACCCGCGAATTTTCTGTAAAAATTCACTAAACCGAGAAAAGCCTGCAAATCTGTAATGTTTTTGATCTTAATAAAAAGACGTTTTACACTTGAATAAAAAAATTTTAATATAAAAATGAATAGTTTTTACAATTACATAATTGTTTCATAATCTGTACAATTGTGGTTATACATTACACCTCCACCCATAAGCAAACATAATTTTTTTCTTTATTACAAAATAAATTTTAAGATATTTTTTTTTTTATACTAACTATAAATAAGTCTGTCAATTGGCTTAATAATACGTTTAGGCCTAATCTTATTTTCCTGAGAATCAGTTGGCAAGTTTGGCATCTGATTATCAGTAAAATTCTTAGTCATATCATTTTCGCTTTTTACAATTTGATTTAAGTGTCTTTTCCAAATAGTATTTAAGCTAGGTACATAAATCAAATAATGCCTGGTGCCAATAATTTTTTTTATACAGCCACGCAACCAACTTTTTTTGTTTATTTTTCTATAGTCACGAACTAAAACAGGATCATTGATTTTAAAAGATACCTCTCTCGTTCCTTTATAATTTTTGATCTGTTTCCTTTGAGCCGATATTACTTTATCCTGAACAGTACTGTTGGTTGCCTGGTTTTCAGAAACTTTTGGATTTATAAAATCAAAATTAGATCGGATCTGACGACCAAACATGAGCATTGCCGGACTCTCTCCGGTAGTGCAATGGGCAGTAATGCGATAATTTAATAAAAAATTACATAAAATTTTGTTTAAATCTTTACATTCTCCTTTACCGATAGCATTTAATAAGGCGTATTTTACAGTTTTCACTGAATTTTCCGCTGCGCCATTGGTTGCTGGATTAAATGGAGCTCCCTTAAGATGTTCAATATTATTAGATTTTAAAAAATTTTGAAATTCTATCGAAGTGAATTGAGTTCCCGAATCAGAAACAATAGAAAAAGGGATTCCGAAGCGTGCAAACATGGTTCTTAGAACTTGAATTGTAGCTTCGGATGTAATTTTTTTCATTATAAATACTTCCAGCCACTTGCTGTGAGCATCAATTACGACTAAAAAGTACAAATTTTGAAACGGGCCCATAAAATCTATATGCAGCCTTTCCCAGGGCTTTATTGGGTATTCCCAACATTTTAATGAAGATTTTGGGGGTGAAGGTTTGTTATACATACAATGGTCACAATTTTTTGCGACTTTTTCTATTTCCAAGTCCATTTTTGGCCACCATATGTAAGATCTGGCTAAAGACTTCATCTTAACTATACCGAAATGAGAAGAATGAATTAATTTTAACATTTCATTTTGAAGTGCTTTAGGAATGACTATTCTGTGACCGTAAAACAAGCAGTCTTCAGTTATAGATAATTTATCTTTTTGTAGAAAAAATGGCTTTAACTCCCCAATAGTGTTATGGTTCCAATCTGTTTTCAGTTTGTTTATTACTTCCTGTAACACTGGGTCGTTTTTAGTCTCTCTTTTCACATCATCAAACTTCAAAGGAATGCAAGTATTTTCATTCAAATTATTTATTACGATCGCGTCACTATCTTCACTTCTCATTTCGGTTTTTGGCAAGGGTAATCGTGATAAGCTATCAGCAATGTTTTTATCGGATTTGATATACTGTATCTCGTAATTAAAATTTGACAAAATTAATGCCCATCTCTGTAACCGATTTGCCGATACCAATGGTATACCCTTTTTAGGTCCAAAAATCGTAATAAGGGGTTTGTGGTCCGTTAATAATTTAAATGTATTGCCGTGTAAATATTGATAAAATTTGGAAACTCCAAAAATTATCGCGAGTGCTTCTTTCTCTATTTGAGAATAAGCTTGTTCGCTTTTGCTTAATGTGCGCGATGCAAAAGCAATAGGTTTTTCATCGCCATTTTGAAAGATGTGCTCAATAATGGCTGAAATCCCGTATGCTGAGGCATCTGTGCTCAATTTAATTTTCAGTTTTGGATCGAAATGAACCAATACTGGAGCTGAACTTAAAATTGTTTTAATTTGTGCGAATGAACGTTCGCAATCGGTTGACCAATGCCAAGGTTCATTCTTTTTTAACAAATTATATAATGGGTACAAAATGCTTGCACTGTTCTCAATGAATTTATTATAATAATTTATTAATCCTAGTATCGACTTTAACTGAGTTATATTTTCAGGCTTGGGAGCATGAACTATCGCTTCAATTTTATCGTTAGTTGTGTGCAAACCCTCGCAATCGATATTGTAGCCTAGGTAATTTATTGATTTTTGAAAAAATTCGCATTTATTTCTAGAAACCGTTAAGTTTGAGTCTTGAAGTTTATTTAAAACCCGTTCCAAATTATGCAAATGATCATTTTTGTCCTTTCCCGTGACTACTATATCGTCCAAGAAACACACACAACCTTCGATGCCTTGTAATAGAGTGTCCATTATTTTTTGAAATTTCGCAGGTGCACAAGCTATACCGAATGGTAAGCATGTGTACTGAAACAATCCTTTGTGGGTACTTATAGTTAATAAATTCTGAGATTTATCTTCTACTCCGATTTGTTGGAATGCCTGGGATAAATCTATTTTAGAGAATTCTTTTCCACCTTGCAATTTTACAAATAATTCCTCTATTCGAGGCAAAGGATATTTGTCGATTGTGAGTACTGGATTTATAGTGACTTTATAGTCACCACAAAGACGGACTGAACCATCTTTTTTTAATACTGGGACTATCGGTGTACCCCATTCTGAATAGTCTACGGGTTTTAAAACGTTGAGATTTACCAATCTTTCGATTTCCGACTCTACTTTGTTCTTTAGTGCGAATGCTAGGGGTCGCGGTTTAAAGAATTTGGGCATTGCATCTGCTTTTAATTCAATTTTTATTTTACTTTTATTAAATAACCCCAACTTATCGCTAAAAAGTTTTGGAAATTTATTGAGAATGCTATCTATGTCAGTATTTTCAAAAGCAAAGTGAGTAGGTAGAATTTCCAATTTTAAATCCCATAACCAGTTTCTTCCCAGCAATGGAGGTCCACCATTTTTCATTATATATAAAGGCAATAATGTTTGTTGATTTTTATGAAATATTTTAACATTAATTAAACCTACCGGAAACATTTTCTCGCCTGTGTAACCCACTAAACATTTTGTTGTTTTTAGCAATTTACAGTGCGAGAAATGTTTGAGGTACATGTCGTCCGAAATTACGGACACACTTGCTCCAGTGTCTAATTCAAAATCAATACTTTTATTCTCAACCTGCAACGTGATGTTAATAGGCTGAGTTGAATCCCCCGATTTAACTGCATAATTTATAGCATTTTCATTCGGGTCATCTAAATAGTGATTATCATTATCTTTATTTTTAAGTGTATTTTTTCTTTTACACACTGTAGCAAGGTGACCTACGACATTACATATATTACATTTTAAATCTTTATACCAGCATTTGTCCTTCGTATGTCCTTTCTTCCCGCACGTTCCACATTTCTTCTTTTTAGCGGCATTGTTCACTCCAGTTGAATTGGTTGAAATCTTGAAAACTTCTGTCTTTACTTCCACACCTGGCAGATCATAATTGTGACGAGAAGCTTCTTTGCTTGTTGCCACTTCCACCGCCTTATCGAACGTTAATTCGTCGACATTTTCTTCGAATAACCGGTCCATTAAATTTTGCTGTTCCAGTCCCATTATGAAGCGATCTCTTATTGCGGTTGAAAATTCCAATGCAGTGAACTTGCAATGTGCTGCTAGACTTTTTATCCTGGCAGCCCACTCGGTGATGGATTCATTACTGTCCTTTTTCGCATTATAGAATTTATACCGTGCCGGAAAGTAGGATTTTACAGGTGCAAAATGCTTATCAAATAACGCTAGTAAATCTTTAAAAGATTTTTCTTCTGGCGTTATTGGAACACTTAGGTTGTAAATGAGTTCGTATGCTTCTTCATTACAAGCATTAATTAAAATTGCTCGTTTACGATTTTCATCTACTATTTCGTTCGCTAAAAAGTATTGTAGCAATCTGGCTTTATAAATGTTCCAGTTACTAGTGCGATGATCGAATTCCCTTAAATGCCCCACGAGTGGTTTTGCCATAATTAATTATTTTAAGATAATAATTTTAATACGCGTACCAATTCTCGTCGCCACTGTAATGTTTTTGATCTTAATAAAAAGACGTTTTACACTTGAATAAAAAAATTTTAATATAAAAATGAATAGTTTTTACAATTACATAATTGTTTCATAATCTGTACAATTGTGGTTATACATTACAAAATCCTTTTTACATTTCGGCTCCGGAAAATCCAAAATTGCCTGAACCTTCTCCTGATTAATCTTAATACCGTCCGCGGTTATCATGTGCCCCAAAAACTTTACTGAGCCTTTTATAAAACCCGACTTGGCACGGTTCACCGTCACGCCTGCGTCATTTAATTTTTGAAAAATAATTTGTAAGTGTTCGAGATGACTGTCGAAATCTTTTGACCATATCAAAATGTCGTCTACGTATGTTATTGCGAAATCGTCCACTTCCGGCCCTATAATTGAATTTATACATTTAATGAAACATCCCACGCTGACATTTAAACCAAAAGGTAGCACCTGAAATTCATAGTTGTGTCCGTTATACAAGAACGCGGTATATTTTCGACTGTCCGGGTCCAGCGGTATTTGTCAGTACCCCGCCGTCAGATCTAACGATGAAAAATATTTTGCACCTGCAAATTTACTTATAATGTCGTCTATAATCATTGGACATTCCCGGTCAGGTACAATTATTTTATTTACCTCGCGCGCATCTAAACACACTCTCACAGACCCATCTTTTTTAGTTACAACCACTAATGGGTTGGTATATGGAGAACATGAACTATTAATTATACCTAATTCAAGCATTCGGTCAATTTCATTCTGTACGGCCTGTCGTTTAGCATATGGTATCGGATAAGATTTCTTTTTAAAAGGAACGTCGTGTTTTATTTTTAACTTACATACAAAATTTCGCACCAGTCCCGGTTGGTCCGAAAACAAACATTCATACGATTGCAGTAACCGGTCTAAGCTACGCTGTTGTACATTATTCGGTGTATGATTCATAGCAAGCGCGCCGTCTCTCCCCGCCTGGCCTTCTTCGTCAACTTTACCTATTCGCTCTGTCAACGAGTGCAGTGCATTGACTAACACATTATCGGTATTCGTCAGTGGCGCCTCGTGTAATCCGTTACCCGTTTTATTCTTAAGTTTAATTTTTAACGATTGGGTTACCTGTGCGTACTTGTTTGAAAATTTCATTTTACATAACCTATTCGCTTTTTTAAAGTCTACTACATTATCACGGTAATTAAGTAGACCCCCGTATTCGCTTAACCAATCTGAGCCTATGATCACCTCCGCATTTAATTGTGGTATGACGTAACAGTGTATGGTTATCTCTTCCTCACCGACCGTCGCGTCTATTATTGTTTCATATTTTATTCTTTTAGAGCGCGTGCCCGTAGCTGTCACTATCTGGAGACCACCGACTGGCAAAAATGGCAATTTGCTACCTCCTGATTGCAGATCGTCGAAGACCTGTTCATTTATGGCCGATATGTCGCTACCGGAATCAACTAAAATCTGCACGCTTTTTCCCCCGATAGTACCCTCAACGTGTGGTGACATTGACATATGCTCTGCGGCATTGTTTGTTTCTCCATTGTCATCGTTCAAGAGATCTTGTCGTATCTGATCGCGGTTATACAACGAGTTCACGCGCATTTCTTGCGAGTAGCACGGATCATCGCGTATCGCGAAAAGTTCGGCCAAGTATGTCATATCCGGTTCGTCATGAAAGCTTCCGTGTGTGTCAATCTTGTCCCCAGAAGCCCAAGGTGGACAGGATTTTTTATTAGGGTATGTCAAATTCGAGTAGTCATACGAGCTCCCGTGTTTGTATATCCCGTTCACTGGAGCACACGGTGAACGGAATTTTCTTAGTTTCCCGACTGATTATGAGTTGGGATTTGATTCGTGCTATACGCACGATTTGTATTGTCCGGTTGAGAACGCGTCGACGGACCAGCCCCCTGGTTGTCATTTTGATCGCGACTCGACGTGTTTGGTTGATAACGATTTCCGCCCGCATTTTCGCGATTTTCGTGTACTGGTTCCCTAGCGCGATTATAATTTTCATTTCTGTTACGCCACTGATACCGGTTATTTCCCGAATTCCTATCTTCCCTATTACGATTACCTGTATTATCGTAACTATAATTATTTCTATTATCCTCGCGCTCCTGTTCGACAATTATGCGCTCCAAACATTCCACTTCAGTTAACGCCTCCTGATAGTTTAAACCCCGTTTTGAGACTAAATGTATGCGCCATTTCGCTGGGTAGTGCCCGAATATGCTATTAATCAAATTTCGTTCTGGCATTGGTGGATCCAAATGCACCCCTTGTTTATACCAATGAATAAAATGGCCGACCATGGTACCCCGATGCGGATTATAAATGTTTTTCATCGCTATTTGTTGTCTAACGTCCCCTTGGTGTTCGTCCGACCAAAACCTCGCCAAAAACCATTCTTTGAATTCGTCAAATGTTTCTATCTGACATTCTATCGGTTGAAACATATCTAACGATCGCCCTGATAACCCCGCTTTAGCCATCAATAATTTATCTACTTCGTCAAAAATACCTCGCGTAAAGCGTGTCTCTAGCGCCTTAATAAAAACCACCGGATGCGTACCGTTGCTGAACTTTGGGGCCTCGTATGGAATGTGGTTCCCCGCACTGTAGTGCGCCACTGGCATTGTGTTATTTTTCAAGATTTGCAATTGCGCACTATTACTACCTATCTTTTTATTTAGTTCTTCAACGTGATTTTGTAAAACTAACTTGTGATCGCGAAATTTGGTTTCTACTGTCCTCTCAACCTGAACTATTCTTTCCTCTGTCTGTCTTAGCGTGTTTTCTTGTGATTCCAATGTGAGCATTTGAAACTCATTTCTTAATTCACTACCCATTTCCTCTTTTACCCGACCTATTTCGTCTCTCAAGGATTTGTCTTGATTTTGTATGGCTTGTGACAATGTAAGCATTTGTATTTTTAATTCATCGGATTGTTGCAGAAGCTGAGTCTGCAATTGTTTGCTCATTTGCAAAAGTTGAGCACTGGTTTCGCTCGATTGCTGTGATTGTTTTTCCGATTTTTCTGATTGTTGCAGAAGCTGAGTCTGCAAATGTTTGTTCATTTGCAAAAGTTGAGCACTGGTTTCACTCGATTGCTGCGATTGTTTTTCCGATTTTTCTGATTGTTGCAGAAGCTGAGTCTGCAAATGTTGTGACAGCCGTACTTCCATTTTTTCGGATTGTTTTTCCCACGCTTTCATCATGAATGCCCACGTTCTATTTTCCTCTAGGTCTTTTTCGTGTGATTCCCCTTTCGAGTCATCGAGCGACTGTCCCAATCCCGAGTCATTACTTGTGCTACTCAAAACCTTCGGATTATGCCCGTCATTGATTGCGAAATCCCCCAAAACGCTGTCATCCCCCAGGCTAGCATCTACCTGATCCATTTTTATTCGATTGTTAATAAAGGTTAATAAATATTTTATTTAATGACGCAAAAAATAAAACGTTAATATGCGGTGGATCGGAGTCGCTGTCCGATAATACCAAAAGAAAAATTTTACAATAAAAAAAAAACTAAGGCCGTCACTGGTTACCGAATCTTTACACTGACAATAATCGCCGTACTATTTTGCAGTAGAAATGGCTAGAGTGCATTGCTTGCATAGACACGTTCTCGCAAAAGCCGTTTGTCTGTTCGATTCCGTTTCACACGGATACAAAAACACACATATATCTCAATACATACACAATACATACACATTTATCATAATATCATGAACAAAAATATGGCGCTCCCACGAACAAACAAGCGCCGCTACGCATTCCCAAATTCTTTCAGCAAATAAACTATATATTTGCCCAAACTTAAAAGAAATTTGGCATGTGAAAATCCTGGCAGGGTCGCCAAATTGTAACGCGGCCGCACCGACACGCAAATAAAGTTACAAATGTAATAGTTTTATGATGATTATGGCTCTGATTTACGTAACGGTTATCTGACTTTTCTCAGACCTGCGAAAGCCGCTGCTCGCTGACCCGTGGGAAAACGCCGTGGAAACTGCAATGATTTCCGGTAAATTTTACTTCGATAGATTTTCTTTAGGGTCGCCACCAATTTTTACTAAAATTGGAAAAGTTATGAACAATGGAAAAAATTCAACAATAAAAAATATTTTTATACAAAGTAATTGTCTATAATAGACGTTTATTATTGATTATGAAATGCTGTAACAATGAAATACCATTTGAATAGTTTCAGAATGACGAAAATTAGTTAATATTACTTAATTCTAAGATGTCTCGAGACCTTGGGGACTTACGAAGTGGCTCGGCGCTGGCGTATGCTGCAAATACTTCCTTGTTGCTTGCGTGTCTTAATAACTTTTCGTGGGCGCAATCTCTCCGCGTATCACCACGATATTTAACCATAAACTTCACTTATTTATTATTGCGGGTACTTTTCTGACCCTATTTCACCTTTAAACAATATTAAACTCACTTCGCGATTACTTTGTCGCCACCTTCTACACTTTTTCAATATTACTTATAACTCCGCGGTCATTTGCCGCCTTAACTTCACCTTATAGTACTTTTATACCTTTCAATATTATTATTTTATACACACTTTTATCTTTGGCGTATATTACAATATTAGCTTTTAACCTTGTCACCAGTTATGCCCTGTCAACCCTGCAGACTCCCCCCTTTTCCTCTTAACTTAGCACGATGCTTACAGTTTGAGTGCTATTTCTCCACTGCTCAAGAATGGCGCGGTTTCTTCTATAACGTCGCGTCATCCTCTCTTCTTGTTCTTCTTCTTGCTCGCTTTATTAGGAAATGGATCAAGGAATAAACACTACCTCAATCATACCTACTTCACATAACATATACATTTTAAATATCGGCGGGAAGGCCGTACTGTTACAGCCTGAAATGCCTATCGGCACTTGTTTTTAAAATGCCAATCGGCAACTATATCTGAAATGCCTATCGGCACCTATTTTTGAAATGCCTATCGGAAACTACATCTAAAATGCCAATCAGCACCAATATTTGAAATGCCTATCGGCAACCATATCTGAAATGCCTATCGACACCTATATTTGAAATACCTATCGGCTTCTATATCTGAAATGCCTATCGGCACCTATTTTTAAAATGCCAATCGGCAACTATATCTGAAATGCCTATCGGCACCTATATCTGAAATGCCTATAGGCACCAATTTTTGAAATGCCTATCGGAAACTACATCTGAAATGCCTATCAGCACCTATATTTGAAATGCCTATCGGCAACCATATCTGGAATGCCTATCGGCACCTATATTTGAAATGCCTATCGGCTTCTATATCTGAAATGCCTATCGGCACCTATTTTTAAAATGCCAATCGGCAACTATATCTGAAATGCCTATCGGCACCTATATCTGAAATGCCTATCGGCACCTATTTTTAAAATGCCTATCGGAAACAACATCTGAGATGCCTATCAGCACCTACATTTGAAATGCCTATCGGCAACCATATCTGAAATGCCTATCGGCACCTATATTTGAAATGCCTATCGGCTTCTATATCTGAAATGCCTATCGGCACCTATTTTTAAAATGCCAATCGGTAACTATATCTGAAATGCCTATCGGCACCTATATCTGAAATGCCTATCGGCACTAATTTTTGAAATGCCTATCGGAAACTACATCTTGAATGCCTATCAACACCTATATTTGAAATGCCTATCGGCAACCATATCTGGAATGCCTATCGGCACCTATATTTGAAATGCCTATCGGCTTCTATATCTGAAATGCCTATCGACACCTATTTTTAAAATGCCAATCGGCAACTATATTTGAAATGCCTATCGGCACCTATATCTGAAATGCCTATCGGCACCTATTTTTGAAATGCCTATCGGAAACTACATCTGAAATGCCTATCAGCACCTATATTTGAAATGCCTATCGGCAACCATATCTGAAATGCCTATCGACACCTAAATTTGAAATACCTATCGGCTTCTATATCTGTAATGCCTATCGGCACCTATTTTTAAAATGCCAATCGGCAACTATATCTGAATGCCTATCGGCACCTATATCTGAAATGCCTATCGGCACCAATTTTTGAAATGCCTATCGGAAACTACATCTGAAATGCCTATCGGCACCTATATTTGAAATGCCTATCGGCTTCTATATCTGAAATGCCTATCGGCACCTATTTTTAAAATGCCAATCGGCAACTATATCTGAAATGCCTATCGGCACCTATATCTGAAATGCCTATCGGCACCTATTTTTGAAATGCCTATCGGAAACTACATCTGAAATGCCTATCAGCACCTATATTTGAAATGCCTATCGGCAACCATATCTGAAATGCCCATCGACACCTATATTTGAAATACCTATCGGCTTCTATATCTAAAATGCCTCTCTGCACCTATTTTTAAAATGCCAATCGGTAACTATATCTGAAATGCCTATCGGCACCTATATCTGAAATGCCTATCGGCACCAATTTTTGAAATGCCTATCGGAAACTACATCTTGAATGCCTATCAGCACCTATATTTGAAATGCCTATCGGCAACCATATCTGGAATGCCTATCGGCACCTATATTTGAAATGCCTATCGGCTTCTATATCTGAAATGCCTATCGACACCTATTTTTAAAATGCCAATCGGCAACTATATCTGAAATGCCTATCGGCACCTATATCTGAAATGCCTATCGGCACCTATTTTTGAAATGCCTATCGGAAACTATATCTGAAATGCCTATCAGCACCTATATTTGAAATGCCTATCGGCAACAATATCTGAAATGCCTATCGACACCTATATTTGAAATACCTATCGGCTTTTATATCTGTAATGCCTATCGGCACCTATTTTTAAAATGCCAATCGGCAACTATATCTAAAATGCCTATCGGCACCTATATCTGAAATGCCTATCGGCACCAATTTTTGAAATGCCAATCGGAAACTACATCTGAAATGCCTATCAGCACCTATATTTGAAATGCCTATCGGCAAACATATCTGGAATGCTTATCGGCACCTATATTTAAAATGCCTATCGGCCTCTATATCTGAAATGCCTATCGGCACTTATTTTTAAAATGCCAATCGGCAACTATATCTGAAATGCCTATCGGCACCTATTTCTGAACCGCCTATTGGCACCTATTTTTGAAATGCCTATCGGAAACAACATCTATATTGCCTATCAGCACCTATATTTGAAATGCCTATCGGCAACCATATCTGGAATGCCTATCGGCACCTATATTTGAAATGCCTATCGGCTTCTATATCTGAAATGCCTATCGACACCTATTTTTAAAATGCAAATCGGCAACTATATCTGAAATGCCTATCGGCACCTATTTTTAAAATGCCTATCGGAAACTACATCTAAAATGCCATTTTAGATATAGGTGCCGATAGGCATTTCAGATATAGTTGCCGATTGGCATTTTAAAAATAGGTGCCGATAGGCATTTCAGATATAGAAGCCGATAGGTATTTCAAATATAGGTGTCGATAGGCATTTCAGATATGGTTGCCGATAGGCATTTCAAATATTGGTGCTGATAGGCATTTTAGATGTAGTTTCCGATAGGCATATCAAAAATAGGTGCCGATAGGCATTTCAGATATAGTTGCCGATTGGCATTTTAAAAACAAGTGCCGATAGGCATTTCAGATATAGAAGCCGATAAGTATTTCAAATATAGGTGTCGATAGGAATTTCAGATATGGTTGCCGATAGGCAATTCAAATATAGGATCAGATAGGCATTTCAGATGTAGTTTCCAAAAGGCATTTAAAAAATAGGTGCCGATAGGCATTTTAGATATAGGTGCCGATAGGCATTTCAGATATAGTTGCCGATTGGCATTTTAAAAATAGATGCCGATAGGCCTTTCAGATATAGAAGCCGATAGGCATTTCAAATATAGGTGCCGATAGGCATTCCAGATATGGTTGCCGATAGGCATTACAAATATAGGTGCTGATAGGCATTCCAGATGTAGTTTCCGATAGGCATTTCAAAAATTGGTGCCGATAGGCATTTCAGATATATGTACCGATAGGCATTTCAGATATAGTTATCGATTGGCATTTTAAAAATATGTGCCGATAGGCATTTTAGATATAGAAGCCGATAGGTATTTCAAACATATATGTGGATAGGCATTTCAGATATGGTTGCCGATAGGCATTTCAAATATAGGTGCTGATAGGCATTTCAGATGTAGTTTCCGATAGGCATTTCAAAAATAGGTGCCGATAGGCATTTCAGATATAGGTGCCGATAGGCATTTCAGATATAGTTGCCGATTGGCATTTTAAAAATACGTGCCGATAGGCATTTCAGATATAGAAGCCGATAGGCATTTCAAATATAGGTGCCGATAGGCATTCCAGATATAGTTGCCGATAGGCATTTCAAATATAGGTGCTGGTAGGCATTTCAGATGTAGTTTCCGATAGGCATTTCAAAAATAGGTGCCGATAGGCATTTCAGATATAGGTGCCGATAGGCATTTCAGATATAGTTGCCAATTGGCATTTTAAAAATAGGTTCCGATAGGCATTTCAGATATAGAAGCCGATAGGCATTTCAAATATAGGTGCCGATAGGCATTCCAGATATGGTTGCCGATAGGCATTTCAAATATAGGTGCTGATAGGCATTTTAGATGGAGTTTCCGATAGGCATTTCAAAAATTGATGCCGATAGGCATTTCATATTATATAGGTGCCGATAGGCATTTCAGATATAGTTGCCGATTGGCATTTTAAAAACAGTTGCCGATAGGCATTTCAGATATAGAAGCCGATAGGTATTTCAAATATAGGTGTCGATAGGCATTTCAGATATGGTTCCCGATAGGCATTTCAAATATAGGAGCAGATAGGCATTTCAGATGTAGTTTCCAAAAGGCATTTCAAAAATAGGTGCCGATAGGCATTTCAGATATAGGTGCCGATAGGCATGTCAGATATAGTTGCCGATTGGCATTTTAAAAATAGGTGCCGATAGGCATTTTAGATGTAGTTTCCGATAGGCATTTTAAAAATAGGTGCCGATAGGTATTTCAGATATAGTTGCCGATTTGCATTTTAAAAATAGGTGCCGATAGGCATTTCAGATATAGAAGCCGATAGGCAATTCAAATATAGGTGCCGATCGGCATTCCAGATATGGTTGCTGATAGGCATTTCAAATATAGGTGCTGATAGGCATTTCAGATGTTGTTTCCGATAGGTATTTCAAAAATAGGTGCCAATAGGCGGTTCAGATATAGGTGCCGATAGGCATTTCAGATATAGTTGCCGATTGGCATTTTAAAAATAGGTGCCGATAGGCATTTCAGATATAGAAGCCGATAGGCATTTTAAATATAGGTGCCGATAAGCATTCCAGATATGGTTGCCGATAGGCATTTCAAATATAGGTGCTGATAGGCATTTCAGATGTAGTTTCCGATAGGCATTTCAAAAATTGGTGCCGATAGGCATTGAATAAATAGGTGCCGATAGGCATTTCAGATATAGTTGCCGATTGGCATTTTAAAAATAGGTGCCGATAGGCATTACAGATATAGAAGCCGATAGGTATTTCAAATATAGGTGTCGATAGGCATTTCAAATATGGTTGCCGATAGGCATTTCAAATATAGATGCTGATAGGCATTTCAGATGTAGTTTCCGATAGGCATTTCAAAAATAGGTGCCGATAGGCATTTCAGATATAGGTGCCGATAGGCATTTCAGATATAGTTGCCGATTGGCATTTTAAAAATAGATGTCGATAGGCATTTCAGATATAGAAGCCGATAGGCATTTCAAATATAGGTGCCGATAGGCATTCAAGATGTAGTTTCCGATAGGCATTTCAAAAATTGGTGCCGATAGGCATTTCAGATATAGGTGCCGATAGGCATTTCAGATATAGTTACCGATTGGAATTTTAAAAATAGGTGCCGAGAGGCATTTCAGATATAGAAGCCGATAGGTATTTCAAATATAGGTGCTGATAGGCATTTCAGATGTTGTTTCCGATAGGCATTTCAAAAATAGGTGCCGATAGGCATTTCAGATATAGTTGCCGATTGGCATTTTAAAAATAGGTGCCGATAGGCATTTCAGATATAGAAGCCGATAGGTATTTCAAATATAGGTGTCGATAGGCATTTCAGATATGGTTGCCGATAGGCATTTCAAATATTGGTGCTGATAGGCATTTTGGATGTAGTTTCCGATAGGCATATCAAAAATAGGTGCCGATAGGCATTTCAGATATAGTTGCCGATTGGCATTTTAAAAATAGGTGCCGATAGGCATTTCAGATATAGAAGCCGATAGGCATTTTAAATATAGGTGCCGATAAGCATTCCAGATATGGTTGCCGATAGGCATTTCAAATATAGGTGCTGATAGGCATTTCAGATGTAGTTTCCGATAGGCATTTCAAAAATTGGTGCCGATAGGCTTTTCATAAATAGGTGCCGATAGGCATTTCAGATATAGTTGCCGATTGGCATTTTAAAAATAGGTGCCGATAGGCATTACAGATATAGAAGCCGATAGGTATTTCAAATATAGGTGTCGATAGGCATTTCAGATATGGTTGCCGATAGGCATTTCAAATATAGGTGCTGATAGGCATTTCAAATGTAGTTTCCGATAGGCATTTCAAAAATAGGTGCCGATAGGCATTTCAGATATAGGTGCCGATAGGCATTTCAGATATAGTTGCCGATTGGCATTTTAAAAATAGGTGTCGATAGGCATTTCAGATATAGAAGCCGATAGGCATTTCAAATATAGGTGCCGATAGGCATTCAAGATGTAGTTTCCGATAGGCATTTCAAAAATTGGTGCCGATAGGCATTTCAGATATAGGTGCCGATAGGCATTTCAGATATAGTTACCGATTGGAATTTTAAAAATAGGTGCCGAGAGGCATTTCAGATATAGAAGCCGATAGGTATTTCAAATATAGGTGCTGATAGGCATTTCAGATGTTGTTTCCGATAGGCATTTCAAAAATAGGTGCCGATAGGCATTTCAGATATAGTTGCCGATTGGCATTTTAAAAATAGGTGCCGATAGGCATTTCAGATATAGAAGCCGATAGGTATTTCAAATATAGGTGTCGATAGGCATTTCAGATATGGTTGCCGATAGGCATTTCAAATATTGGTGCTGATAGGCATTTTAGATGAAGTTTCCGATAGGCATATCAAAAATAGGTGCCGATAGGCATTTCAGATATAGTTGCCGATTGGCATTTTAAAAACAAGTGCCGATAGGCATTTCAGATATAGAAGCCGATAAGTATTTCAAATATAGGTGTCGATAGGAATTTCAGATATGGTTGCCGATAGGCAATTCAAATATAGGATCAGATAGGCATTTCAGATGTAGTTTCCAAAAGGCATTTAAAAAATAGGTGCCGATAGGCATTTTAGATATAGGTGCCGATAGGCATTTCAGATATAGTTGCCGATTGGCATTTTAAAAATAGATGCCGATAGGCCTTTCAGATATAGAAGCCGATAGGCATTTCAAATATAGGTGCCGATAGGCATTCCAGATATGGTTGCCGATAGGCATTACAAATATAGGTGCTGATAGGCATTCCAGATGTAGTTTCCGATAGGCATTTCAAAAATTGGTGCCGATAGGCATTTCAGATATATGTACCGATAGGCATTTCAGATATAGTCATCGATTGGCATTTTAAAAATATGTGCCGATAGGCATTTTAGATATAGAAGCCGATAGGTATTTCAAACATAGGTGTCGATAGGCATTTCAGATATGGTTGCCGATAGGCATTTCAAATATAGGTGCAGTTAGGCATTTCAGATGTAGTTTCCGATAGGCATTTCAAAAATAGGTGCCGATAGGCATTTCAGATATAGGTGCCGATAGGCATTTCAGATATAGTTGCCGATTGGCATTTTAAAAATACGTGCCGATAGGCATTTCAGATATAGAAGCCGATAGGCATTTCAAATATAGGTGCCGATAGGCATTCCAGATATAGTTGCCGATAGGCATTTCAAAAATAGGTGCTGGTAGGCATTTCAGATGTAGTTTCCGATAGGCATTTCAAAAATAGGTGCCGATAGGCATTTCAGATAAAGGTGCCGATAGGCACTTCAGATATAGTTGCCGTTTGGCATTTTAAAAATAGGTGCCGATATGCATTTCAGATATAGAAGCCGATAGGCATTTCAAATATAGATGCCGATAGGCATTCCAGATATGGTTGCCGATAGGCATTTCAAATATAGGTGCTGATAGGCATTTCAGATGTGTTTTCCGATAGGCATTTCAAAAATAGGTGCCGATAGGCATTCCAGATATAGGTGCCGATAGGCATTTCAGATATAGTTGCCGATTGGCATTTTAAAAATAGGTGCCGATAGGCATTTCAGATATAGAAGCCGATAGGCATTTCAAATATAGGTGCCGATAGGCATTCCAGATATGGTTGCCGATAGGCATTTCAAATATAGGTGCTGATAGGCATTTCAGATGTAGTTTCCGATAGGCATTTCAAAAATAGGTGCCGATAGGCATTTCAGATATAGGTGCCGATAGGCATTTCAGATATAGTTGCCGATTGGCATTTTAAAAATACGTGCCGATAGGCATTTCAGATATAGAAGCCGATAGGCATTTCAAATATAGGTGCCGATAAGCATTCCAGATATGGTTGCCGATAGGCATTTCAAATATAGGTGCTGATAGGCATTTCAGATGTAGTTTCCGATAGGCATTTCAAAAATTGGTGCCGATAGGCATTTCAGATATAGGTGCCGATAGGCATTTTAGATATAGTAGCCGCTTGGCATTTTAAAAATAGGTGCCGATAGGCATTTCAGATATAGAAGCCGATAGGTATTTTAAATATAGGTGTCGATAGGCATTTCAGATATAGTTGCCGAAGGCATTTCAAATATAGGTGCTGATAGGCATTTTAGATGTAGTTTCCGATAGGCATTTCAAAAATAGGTGCCGATAGGCATTTCAGATATAGGTGCCGATAGGCATTTCAGATATAGTTGCCGATTGGCATTATAAAAATAGGTGTCGATAGGCATTTCAGATATAGAAGCTGATAGGCATTGCAAATATAGGTGCCGATAGGCATTCCAGATATGGTTGCCGATAGGCATTTCAAATATAGGTGCTGATAGGCATTCCAGATGTAGTTTCCGATAGGCATTTCAAAAATAGGTGCCGATAGGCATTTCAAATATAGGTGCCGATAGGCATTCCAGATATGGTTGCCGATAGGCATTTCAAATATAGGTGCTGATAGGCATTTCAGATGTAGTTTCCGATAGGCATTTCAAAAATAGGTACCGATAGGCATTTCAGATATGGTGCCGATAGGCATTTCAGATATAGTTACCGATTGGCATTTTAAAAATAGGTGCCGATAGGCATTTCAGATATAGAAGTCGATAGGAATTTCAAATATAGGTGTCGATAGGCATATCAGATATGGTTGCCGATAGGCATTTCAAATATAGGTGCTGATAGGCATTTCAGATGTAGTTTCCGATAGGCATTTCAAAAATAGGTGCCGAAAGTCATTTCAGATATAGGTGCCGATAGGCATTTCAAATATAGGTGCCGATAGGCATTTCAGATATAGGTGCCGATTGGCATTTTAGATATAGTTGCCGATTAACATTTTAAAAACAGGTGCCGATAGGCATTTCAGATATAGAAGCCGATAGGTATTTCAAATATAGGTGTCGATAGGCATTTCAGATATGTTTGCCGATAGGCATTTCAAATATAGGAGCAGATAGGCATTTCAGATGTAGTTTCCGAAGGCATTTCAAAAATAGGTGCCGATAGGCATTTCAGATATAGGTGCCGATAGGCACTTCAGATATAGTTGCCGATTGGCATTTTAAAAATAGGTGCCGATAGGCATTTCAGATATAGAAGCCGATAGGCATTTCAAATATAGGTGCCAATAGGCATTCCAGATATGGTTGCCGATAGGCATTTCAAATATAGGTGCTGATAGGCATTTCAGATGTAGTTTCCGATAGGCATTTCAAAAATTGGTGCCGATAGGCATTTCAGATATAGGTGCCGATAGGCATTTCAGATATAGTAGCCGATTGGCATTTTAAAAATAGGTGCCGATAGGCATTTCAGATATAGAAGCCGATAGGTATTTTAAATATAGGTGTCGATAGGCATTTCAGATATAGTTGCCGATAGGCATTTCAAATATAGGTGCTGATAGGCATTTCAGATGTAGTTTCCGATAGGCATTTCAAAAATAGGTGCCGATAGGCATTTCAGATATAGGTGCCGATAGGCATTTCAGATATAGTTGCCGATTGGCATTTTAAAAAGAGGTGTCGATAGGCATTTCAGATATAGAAGCTGATAGGCATTTCTAATATAGGTGCCGATAGGCATTCCAGATATGGTTGCCGATAGGCATTTCAAATATAGGTGCTGAAAGGCATTTCAGATGTAGTTTTCGAAAGGTATTTCAAAAATAGGTGCCGATAGGCATTTCAGATATAGGTTGTTGATAGGCATTTCAGATATAGTTGCCGATTGGCATTTTAAAAATAGGTGTCGATAGGCATTTCAGATATAGAAGCCGATAGGCATTTCAAATATAGGTGCCGATTGGCATTCCAGATATGGTTGCCGATAGGCATTTCAAATATAGGTGCTGATAGGCATTTCAGATATATGTGCCGATAGGCATTTCAAAAATAGGTGCCGATAGGCATTTCAGATATAGGTGCCGATAGGCATTTCAGATATAGTTGCCAATTGGCATTTTAAAAAAAGGTGCCGATAAACATTTCAGATATAGAAGCCGATATGCATTTCAAATATAGGTGCCGATAGGCATTCCAGATATGGTTGCCGATAGGAATTTCAAATATAGGTGCTTATAGGCATTTCAGATGTAGTTTCCGATAGGCATTTCAAAAATAGGCGCCGATAGGCATTTCAGATATAGGTGCCGATAGGCATTTCAGATATAGTAGCCGATTGGCATTTTAAAAATAGGTGCCGATAGGCATTTCAGATATACAAGCCGATAAGCATTTCAAATATAGGTGCCGAAAGGCATTCCAGATATGGTTGAAGATAGGCATTTCAAATATAGGTGCTGATAGGCATTTTAGATGTAGTTTCCGATAGGCATTTCAAAAATTGGTGCCGCAGGGCATTTCAGATATAGTTGCCGATAGGCATTTCAGATATAGTTGCCGATTGGCATTTTAAAAATAGGTGCCGATAGGCATTTCAGATAAAGAAGCCGATAGGTATTTCAAATATAGGTGTCGATAGGCATATCAGATATGGTTGCCGATAGGCATTTCAAATATAGGTGCTGATAGGCATTTTAGATGGGGTTTCCAATAGGCATTTCAAAAATAGGTGCCGATAGGCATTTCAGATATAGGTGCCGATAGGCATTTCAGATATAGTTGCCGATTGGCATTTTAAAAATAGGTGTCGATAGGCATTTCAGATATAGAAGCCGATAGGCATTTAAAATATAGGTGCCGATTGGCATTCCAGATATGGTTGCCGATAGGCATTTCAAATATAGGTGCTGATAGGCATTTCATATGTAGTTTCTGATAGGCATTTCAAAAATAGGTGCCGATAGGCATTTCAGATATAGGTGCCGATAGGCATTTCAGATATAGTTGCCAATTGGCATTTTAAAAATAGGTGCTGATAGGCATTTCAGATATTGAAGCCGATATGCATTTCAAATATAGGTGCCAATAGGCATTCCAGATATGGTTGCCGATAGGCATTTCAAATATAGGTGCTGATAGGCATTTTAGATGTAGTTTCCGATAGGCATTTCAAAAATTGATGCCGATAGGCATTTCAGATATAGGTGCCGATAGGCATTTTAGATATAGTTGCGGATTAGCATTTTAAAAACAGGTGCCGATAGGCATTTCAGATATAGAAGCCGATAGGTATTTCAAATATAGGTGTCGATAGGCATTTCAGATATGGTTGCCGATAGGCATTTCAAATATAGGAGCAGATAGGCATTTCAGATGTAGTTTCCGAAGGCATTTCAAAAATAGGTGCCGATAGGCATTTCAGATATAGGTGCCGATAGGCACTTCAGATATAGTTGCCGATTGGCATTTTAAAAATAGGTGCCGATAGGCATTTCAGATATAGAAGCCGATAGGCATTTTAAATATAGGTGCCGATAGGCATTCCAGATATGGTTGCCGATAGGCATTTCAAAAATAGGTGCTGATAGGCATTTCAGATGTAGTTTCCGATAGGCATTTCAAAAATAGGTGCCGATAGGCATTTCAGATATAGGTGCCGATAGGCATTTCAGATATAGTTGCCGATTGGCATTTTAAAAATAGGTGCCGATAGGCATTTCAGATATAGAAGCCGATAGGCATTTCAAATATAGGTGCCGATAGGCATTCCAGGTATGGTTGCCGATAAACATTTCAAATATAGGTGCTGATAGGCATTTCAGATGTAGTTTCCGATAGGCATTTCAAAAATAGGTGCCGATAGGCATTCCAGATATAGGTGCCGATAGGCATTTCAGAAATAGTTGCCGATTGGCATTTTAAAAATAGGTGCCGATAGGCATTTCAGATATAGAAGCCGATAGGCATTTCAAATATAGGTGCCGATAGGCATTCCAGATATGGTTGCCGATAGGCATTTCAAATATAGGTGCTGATAGGCATTTGAGATGTAGTTTCCGATAGGCATTTCAAAAATAGGTGCCGATAGGCATTTCAGATATAGGTGCCGATAGGCATTTCAGATATAGTTGCCGATTGGCATTTTAAAAATAGGTGCCGATAGGCATTTCAGATATAGAAGCTGATAGGCATTTCAAATATAGGTGCCGATAAGCATTCCAGATATGGTTGCCGATAGGCATTTCAAATATAGGTGCTGCTAGGCATTTTAGATGTAGTTTCCGATAGGCATTTCAAAAATTGAAGCCGATAGGCAATTCAGATATAGATGCCGATAGGCATTTCAGATATGATTGCCGATTGGCATTTTAAAAACAGGTGCCGATAGGCATTTCAGATATAGATGCCGATAGGTCTTTCAAATATAGGTGTCGATAGGCATTTCAGATATGGTTGCCGATAGGCATTTCAAATATAGGAGCAGATAGGCATTTCAGATGTAGTTTCCGAAAGGCATATAAAAAATAGGTGCCGATAGGCATTTCAGATATAGGGGCCAATTGGCATTTTAAAATAGGTGTCGATAGGCATTTCAGATATAGTTGCCGATTGGCATTTTAAAAATAGGTGCCGATAGGCATTTCAGATAAAGTAGCCGATTGGCATTATAAAAATAGGTGCCGATAGGCTTTTTAGATATAGAAGCCGATAAGCATTTCAAATATAGGTGCCGAAAGGCATTCCAGATATGGTTGAAGATAGGCATTTCAAATATAGGTGCTGATAGGCATTTCAGATGTAGTTTCCGATAGGCATTTCAAAAATTGGTGCCGATAGGCATTTCAGATATAGTTGCCGATAGGCATTTTAGATATAGTTGCCGATTGGCATTTTAAAAATAGGTGCCGATAGGCATTTCAGATATAGAAGCCGATAGGTATTTCAAATATAGGTGTCGATAGGCATTTCAGATATGGTTGCCGATAGGCATTTCAAATATAGGTGCTGATAGGCATTTCAGATGTGGTTTCCGATAGGCATTTCAAAAATAGGTGCCGATAGGCATTTCAGATATAGTTGCTGATTGGCATTTTAAAAATAGGTGCCGATAGGCATTTCAGATATAGAAGCCGATAGGTATTTGAAATATAGGTGTCGATAGGCATTTCGAATGTAGTTTCCGATAGGCATTTCAAAAATAGGTACCGATAGGCATTTCAGATAAAGGTGCCAATAGGCATTTCAGATATAGTTGCTGATTGGCATTTTAAAAATAGGTGCCGATAGGCATTTCAGATATAGAAGCCGATAGGTATTTGAAATATAGGTGTCGATAGGCATTTCAGATATGGTTGCCAATAGGTATTTCAAATATAGGTGCTGATAGGCATTTCAGATGTAGTTTCCAATAGGCATTTCAAAAATAGGTGCCGATAGGCATTTCAGATATAGGTGCCGATAGGCATTTCAGATATAGTTGCTGATTGGCATTTTAAAAATAGGTGCCGATAGGCATTTTAGATGTAGTTTCCGATAGGCATTTCAAAAATAGGTGCTGATAGGCATTTCAGATATAGGTGTCGATAGGCATTTCAGATATAAATGCCGAAAGGCATTTCGGATATAGGTGCCGATAGGCATTTCTGATGTGGTTGCCGATAGGCATTTCAAATATAGGTACTGATAAGCATTTCAGATGTAGTCTTCGAAAGTATTTCAAAAATAGGTACCGATAGGCATTTCAAATATAGGTGCCGATAGGCACTTCAGATATAGTTGCCGATTGGCATTTTAAAAATAGGTGCCGATAGGCATTTCAGATATAGAAGCCGATAGGCATTTCAAATATAGGTGCCGGTAGGCATTCCAGATATGGTTGCCGATAGGCATTTCAAATATAGGTGCTGATAAGCATTTCAGATGTAGTTTCCAAAAGGCATTTCAAAAATAGGTGCCGATAGGCATTTCAGATATAGGTGCCGATAGGCATTGCAGATATAGTTGCCGATTGGCATTTTAAAAATAGGTGTCGATAGGCATTTCAGATATAGAAGCCGATAGGCATTTCAAATATAGGTGCCGATAGGCATTCCAGATATGGTTGCCGATAGGCATTTCAAATATAGGTGCTGATAGGCATTTCAGATGTAGTTTCCGATAGGCATTTCAAAAATAGGTGCCGATAGGCATTTTAGATATAGGTGCCGATAGGCATTTCAGATATAGTTGCCGATTGGCATTTTAAAAATAGGTGCCAATAGGCATTTCAGATATAGAAGCCGATAGGCATTTCAAATATAGGTGCCGATAAGCATTCCAGATATGGTTGCCGATAGGCATTTCAAATAAAGGTGCTGATAAGCATTCCAGATGTAGTTTCCGATAGGCATTTCAAAAATTGGTTCCGATAGGCATTTCAGATATAGGTGCCGATAGGCATTTCAGATATAGTTACCGATTGGCATTTTAAAAATAGGTGCCGATAGAGATTTCAGATATAGAAGTCGATAGGTATTTCAAATATAGGTGTCGATAGGTATATCAGATATGGTTGCCGATAGGCTGTTCAAATATAGGTGCTGATAGATATTTCAGATGTAGTTTCCGATAGGCATTTCAAAAATAGGTGCCGATAGGCATTTCAGATATAGGTGCCGATAGGCATTTCAAATATAGGTGCCGATAGGCATTTCAGATATAGGTGCCGATTGGCATTTTAAAAATAGGTGGCGATAGGCATTTCAGATATAGAAGCTGATAGGCATTTCAAATATAGGTGCCGATAGGCATTCCAGGTATGGTTGCCGATAAGCATTTCAAATATAGGTGCTGATAGGCATTTCAGATGTAGTTTTCGAAAGGCAATTCAAAAATAGGTGCCGATAGGCATTTCAGATATAGGTGCCGATAGGCATTTCAGATATAGTTGCCGATTGGCATTTTAAAAATAGGTGTCGATAGGCATTTCAGATATAGAAGCCGATAGGCATTTCAAATATAGGTGCCGATTGGCATTCCAGATATGGTTGCCGATAGGCATTTCAAATATAGGTGCTGATAGGCATTTCAGATGTAGTTTCCGATAGGCATTTCAAAAATAGGCGCCGATAGGCATTTCAGATATAGGTGCCGATAGGCATTTCAGATATAGTAGCCGATTGGCATTTTAAAAATAGGTGCCGATAGGCATTTCAGATATAGATGCCGATAAGCATTTCAAATATAGGTGCCGAAAGGCATTCCAGATATGGTTGAAGATAGGCATTTCAAATATAGGTGCTGATAGGCATTTCAGATGTAGTTTCCGATAGGCATTTCAAAAATTGGTGCCGATAGGCATTTATGATATAGTTGCCCATAGGCATTTCAGATATAGTTGCCGATTGGCATTTTAAAAATAGGTGCCGATAGGCATTTCAGATAAAGAAGCCGATAGGTATTTCAAATATAGGTGTCGATAGGCATTTCAGATATGGCTGCCGATAGGCATTTCAAATATAGGTGCTGATAGGCATTTCAGATGTGGTTTCCGATAGGCATGTCAAAAATAGGTGCCGATAGGCATTTCAGATATAGGTGCCGATAGGCATTTCGGATATAGTTGCCAATTGGCATTTTAAAAATAGGTGCCGATAGGCATTTCAGATATAGAAGCCGATATGCATTTCAAATATAGGTGCCGATAGGCATTCCAGATATGGTTGCCGATAGGCATTTCAAATATAAGTGCTGATAGGCATTTTAGATGTAGTTTCCGATAGGCATTTCAAAAATTGATGCCGATAGGCATTTCAGATATAGGTGCCGATAGGCATTTTAGATATAGTTGCGGATTAGCATTTTAAAAACAGGTGCCGATAGGCATTTCAGATATAGAAGCCGATAGGTATTTCAAATATAGTTGTCGATAGGCATTTCAGATATGGTTGCCGATAGGCATTTCAAATATAGGAGCAGATAGGCATTTCAGATGTAGTTTCCGAAGGCATTTCAAAAATAGGTGCCAATAGGCATTTCAGATATAGGTGCCGATAGGCATTTCAGATATAGTTGCCGATTGGCATTTTAAAAATAAGTGCCGATAGGCATTTCAGATATAGAAGCCGATAGGTATTTCAAATATAGGTGTCGATAGGCATTTCAGATATGGTTGCCGATAGGCATTTCAAATATAGGAGCAGATAGGCATTTCAGATGTAGTTTCCGAAAGGCATATCAAAAATAGGTGCCGATAGGCATTTCAGATATAGGTGCCAATTGGCATTTTAAAATAGGTGTCGATAGGCATTTCAGATATAGTTGCCGATCGGCATTTTAAAAATAGGTGCCGATAGGCATTTCAGATATTGAAGCCGATAGGCATTTCAAATATAGGTGCCGATAGGCATTCCAGATATGGTTGCCGATAGGCATTTCAAAAATAGGTGCTGGTAGGCATTTCAGATGTAGTTTCCGATAGGCATTTGAAAAATAGGTGCCGATAGGCATTTCAGATATAGGTGCCGATAGGCATTTCAGATATAGTAGCCGATTGGCATTTTAAAAATAGGTGCCAATAGGCATTTCAGATATAGAAGCCGATAGGTATTTTAAATATAGGTGTCGATAGGCATTTCAGATATAGTTGCCGATAGGCATTTCAAATATAGGTGCTGATAGGCATTTCAGATGTAGTTTCCGATAGGCATTTCAAAAATAGATGCCGATAGGCATTTCAGATATAGGTGCCGATAGGCATTTCAGATATAGTTGCCGATTGGCATTTTAAAAATAGGTGTCGATAGGCATTTCAGATATAGAAGCCGATAGGCATTTCAAGTATAGGTGCCGATAGGCATTCCAGATATGGTTGCCGAAAGGCATTTCAAATATAGGTGCTGATAAGCATTTCAGATGTAGTTTCCGATAGGCATTTCAAAAATAGGTGCCGATAGGCATTTCAGATATAGGTGCCGATAGGCATTGCAGATATAGTTGCCGATTGGCATTTTAAAAATAGGTGTCGATAGGCATTTCAGACATAGAAGCCGATAGGCATTTCAAATATAGGTGCCGATTGGCATTCCAGATATGGTTGCCGATAGGCATTTCAAATATAGGTGCTGATAGGCATTTCAGATGTAGTTTCCGATAGGCATTTCAAAAATAGGTGCCGATAGGCACTTCAGATATAGGTGCCGATAGGCATTTCAGATATAGTTGCCAATTGGCATTTTAAAAATAGGTGCCGATAGGCATTTCAGATTTAGAAGCCGATATGCATTTCAAATATAGGTGCCGATAGGCATTCCAGATATGGTTGCCGATAGGCATTCCAAATATAGGTGCTGATAGGCATTTTAGATGTAGTTTCCGATAGGAATTTCAAAAATTGATGCCGATAGGCATTTCAGATATAAGTGCCGATAGGCATTTTAGATATAGTTGCCGATTAGCATTTTAAAAACAGGTGCCGATAGGCATTTCAGATATAGAAGCCGATAGGTATTTCAAATATAGGTGTCGATAGGCATTTCAGATATGGTTGCCGATAGGCATTTCAAATATAGGAGCAGATAGGCATTTCAGATGTAGTTTCTGAAGGCATTTCAAAAATAGGTGCCGATAGGCATTATAGATATAGGTGCCGATAGGCACTTCAGATATAGTTGCCGATTGGCATTTTAAAAATAGGTGCCGATAGGCATTTCAGATATAGAAGCCGATAAGCATTTCAAATATAGGTGCCGATAGGCATTCCAGATATGGTTGCCGATAGGCATTTCAAATATAGGTGCTGATAGGCATTTCAGATGTAGTTTCCGATAGGCATTTCAAAAATAGGTGCCGATAGGCATTTCAGATATAGGTGCCAATAGGCATTTCAGATATAGTTGCCGATTGGCATTTTAAAAATAGGAGTTGATAGGCATTTCAGATATAGAAGCCGATAGGCATTTCAAATATAAGTGCCGATAGGCATTCCAGATATGGTTGCCGATAGGCATTTAAAATATAGGTGCTGATAGGCATTTCAGATGTAGTTTCCGATAGGCATTTCAATAATAGGTGCCGATAGGCTTTCCAGATATAGGTGCCGATAGGCATTTCAGATATAGTTGCCGATTGGCATTTTAAAAATGGGTGCCGATAGGCATTTCAGGTATAGAAGCCGATAGGCATTTCAAATATAGGTGCCGATAGGCATTCCAGATATGGTTCAGATAGGCATTTGAAATATAGGTGCTGATAGGCATTTCAGATGTAGTTTCCGATAGGCATTTCAAAAATAGGTGCCGATAGGCATTTTAGATATAGGTGCCGATAGGCATTTCAGATATAGTTGCCGATTGGCATTTTTATAATAGGTGCCGATAGGCATTTCAGATATAGAAGCCGATAGGCATTTCAAATATAGGTGCCGATAAGCATTCCAGATATGGTTGCCGATAGGCATTTCAAATATAGGTGCTGATACGCATTCCAGATGTAGTTTCCGATAGGCATTTCAAAAATTGGTGCCGATAGGCATTTCAGATATAGGTGCCGATAGGCATTTCAGATATAGGTGCTGATAGGCACTTCAGATATAGTTGCCGATTGGCATTTTAAAAATAGGTGTCGATAGGCATTTCAGATATAGAAGCCGATAGGCATTTCAAATATAGGTGGCGATTGGCATTCCAGATATGGTTGCCGATAGGCATTTCAAATATAGGTGCTGATAGGCATTTCAGATGTAGTTTCCGAAGGCATTTCAAAAATAGGTGCCGATAGGCATTTCAGATATAGGTGATGATAGGCATTTCAGATATAGTTGCCGATTGGCATTATAAAAATAGGTGCCGATAGGCAGTTTAGATGTAGTTTCCGATAGCCATTTCAAAAATAGGTGCCGATAGGCATTTCAGATACAGGTGCCGATAGGCATATCAGATATAGTTGCCGATAGGCATTTAAAATATAGGTGCCGATAAGCATTTCAAATATAGGTGTCGATAGGCATTTCAGATATAAATGCCGAAAGGCATTTCGGATATAGGTGCCGATAGGCATTTCTGATGTGGTTGCCGATAGGCATTTCAAATATAGGTGCTGATAGGCATTTCAGATGTAGTTTTCGATAGGTATTTAAAAAATAGGTACCGATAGGCATTTTAAATATAGGTGCCGATAGGCACTTCAGATATAGTTGCCGATTGGCATTTTAAAAATAGGTGCCGATAGGCATTTCAGATATAGAAGCCGATAGGCATTTCAAATATAGGTGCCGATAGGCATTCCAGATATAGTTGCTGATAGGCATTTCAAATATAGGTGCTGATAGGCATTTCAGATGTAGTTTCCGATAGGCATTTCAAAAATTGGTGCCGATAGGCATTTCAAATATAGGTGCCGATAGGCATTTCAGATATAGTTGCCGATTGGCATTTTAAAAATAGGTGCCGATAGGCATTTCAGATATAGAAGCCGATAGGCATTTCAAATATAGGTGCCGATAGGCATTCCAGATATGGTTGCCGATAGGCATTTCAAATAGAGGTGCCGATAGGCATTTTAGATGTAGTTTCAGATAGGCATTTCAAAAATAGGTACCGATAGGCATTTCAGATATAGGTGCCGATAGGCATTTCAGATATAGTAGCCAATTGGCATTTTAAAATGGGTGTCGACAGGCATTTCAGATATAGAAGCCGATAGAAATTTTAAATATAGGTGCCGATAGGCATTCCAGATATGGTTGCCGATAGGCATTTCAAATATAGGTGCTGATAGGCATTTCAGATGTAGTTTCCGATAGGCATTTTAAAAATTGGTGCCGATAGGCATTTCAGATATAGGTGCCGATAGGCATTTCAGATATAGTTGCCGATTGGCATTATAAAAATAGGTGCCGATAGGCATTTCAGATATAGAAGCCGATAGGTATTTCAAATATAGGTGTCGATAGGCATTTCAGATATGGTTGCCGACAGGCATTTCAAATATAGGTGCTGACAGGCATTTCAGATGTAGTTTCCGATAGGCATTTCAAAAATAGGTGCCGATAGGCATTTTAGATATAGGTGCCGATAGGCATTTCAGATATAGTTGCCGATTGGCATTTTAAAAATAGGTGCCGATAGGCATTTCAGATATAGAAGCCGATAGGTATTTCAAATATAGGTGTCGATAGGCATTTCAGATATGGTTGCCGATACGCATTTCAAATATAGGTGCTGATAGGCATTTCAGATGTAGTTTCCGATAGGCATTTCAAAAATAGGTGCCGATAGGCATTTCAGATATAGGTGCCGATGGGCATTTCAGATATAGTGCCGATTGGCATTTTAAAAATAGGTGCCGATAGGCATTTTAGATGTAGTTTCCGATAGGCATTTCAAAAATAGGTGCCGATAGGCATTTTAGATATAGGTGCCGATAGGCATTTCAAATATAGGTGCCGATAGGCATTCCAGATATGGTTGCCGATAGGCATTTCAAATATAGGTGCTGATAGGCATTTCAGATGTAGTTTCCGATAGGCATTTCAAAAATAGGTGCCGATAGGCATTTCAGATATAGGTGCCTATAGGCATTTCAGATATAGTTGCCGATTGGCATTTTAAAAATAGGTGTTGATAGGCATTTCAGATATAGAAGCCGATAGGCATTTCAAATATAAGTGCCGATAGGCATTCCAGATATGGTTGCCGATAGGCATTTCAAATATAGGTGCTGATAGGCATTTCAGATGTAGTTTCCGATAGGCATTTCAAAAAAAGGTGCCGATAGGCTTTCCAGATATAGGTGCTGATAGGCATTTCAGATATAGTCGCCGATTGGCATTTTAAAAATGGGTGCCGATAGGCATTTCAGATATAGAAGCCGATAGGCATTTCAAATATAGGTGCCGATAGGCATTCCAGATATGGTTCAGATAGGCATTTCAAATATAGGTGCTGATAGGCATTTCAGATGTAGTTTCCGATAGGCATTTCAAAAATAGGTGCCGATAGGCATTTTAGATATAGGTGCCGATAGGCATTTCAGATATAGTTGCCGATTGGCATTTTTAAAATAGGTGCCGATAGGCATTTCAGATATAGAAGCCGATAGGCATTTCAAATATAGGTGCCGATAAGCATTCCAGATATGGTTGCCGATAGGCATTTCAAATATAGGTGCTGATACGCATTCCAGATGTAGTTTCCGATAGGCATTTCAAAAATTGGTGCCGATAGGCATTTCAGATATAGGTGCTGATAGGCACTTCAGATATAGTTTCCGATAGCCATTTCAAAAATAGGTGCCGATAGGCATTTCAGATACAGGTGCCGATAGGCATATCAGATATAGTTGCCGATAGGCATTTAAAATATAGGTGCCGATAGGCATTTCAAATATAGGTGTCGATAGGCATTTCAGATATAAATGCCGAAAGGCATTTCGGATATAGGTGCCGATAGGCATTTCTGATGTGGTTGCCGATAGGCATTTCAAATATAGGTGCTGATAGGCATTTCAGATGTAGTTTTCGATAGGTATTTCAAAAATAGGTACCGATAGGCATTTCAAATATAGGTGCCGATAGGCACTTCAGATATAGTTGCCGATTGGCATTTTAAAAATAGGTGCCGATAGGCATTTCAGATATAGAAGCCGATAGGCATTTCAAATATAGGTGCCGATAGGCATTCCAGATATAGTTGCCGATAGGCATTTCAAATATAGGTGCTGATAGGCATTTCAGATGTAGTTTCCGATAGGCATTTCAAAAATTGGTGCCGATAGGCATTTCAAATATAGGTGCCGATAGGCATTTCAGATATAGTTGCCGATTGGCATTTTAAAAATAGGTGCCGATAGGCATTTCAGATATAGAAGCCGATAGGCATTTCAAATATAGGTGCCGATAGGCATTCCAGATATGGTTGCCGATAGGCATTTCAAATAGAGGTGCCGATAGGCATTTTAGATGTAGTTTCAGATAGGCATTTCAAAAATAGGTACCGATAGGCATTTCAGATATAGGTGCCGACAGGCATTTCAGATATAGTAGCCAATTGGCATTTTAAAATGGGTGTCGACAGGCATTTCAAATATAGAAGCCGATAGAAATTTCAAATATAGGTGCCGATAGGCATTCCAGATATGGTTGCCGATAGGCATTTCAAATATAGGTGCTGATAGGCATTTCAGATGTAGTTTCCGATAGGCATTTTAAAAATTGGTGCCGATAGGCATTTCAGATATAGGTGCCGATAGGCATTTCAGATATAGTTGCCGATTGGCATTATAAAAATAGGTGCCGATAGGCATTTCAGATATAGAAGCCGATAGGTATTTCAAATATAGGTGTCGATAGGCATTTCAGATATGGTTGCCGATAGGCATTTCAAATATAGGTGCTGACAGGCATTTCAGATGTAGTTTCCGATAGGCATTTCAAAAATAGGTGCCGATAGGCATTTTAGATATAGGTGCCGATAGGCATTTCAGATATAGTTGCCGATTGGCATTTTAAAAATAGGTGCCGATAGGCATTTCAGATATAGAAGCCGATAGGTATTTCAAATATAGGTGTCGATAGGCATTTCAGATATGGTTGCCGATACGCATTTCAAATATAGGTGCTGATAGGCATTTCAGATGTAGTTTCCGATAGGCATTTCAAAAATAGGTGCCGATAGGCATTTCAGATATAGGTGCCGATGGGCATTTCAGATATAGTTGCCGATTGGCATTTTAAAAATAGGTGCCGATAGGCATTTTAGATGTAGTTTCCGATAGGCATTTCAAAAATAGGTGCCGATAGGCATTTTAGATATAGGTGCCGATAGGCATTTCAGATATAGTTGCCGATTGGCATTTTTAAAATAGGTGCCGATAGGCATTTCAGATATAGAAGCCGGTAGGCATTTCAAATATAGGTGCCGATAAGCATTCCAGATATGGTTGCCGATAGGCATTTCAAATATAGGTGCTGATACCCATTCCAGATGTAGTTTCCGATAGGCATTTCAAAAATTGGTGCCGATAGGCATTTCAGATATAGGTGCTGATAGGCACTTCAGATATAGTTGCCGATTGGCATTTTAAAAATAGGTGTCGATAGGCATTTCAGATATAGAAGCCGATAGGCATTTCAAATATAGGTGCCGATAGGCATTCCAGATATGGTTGCCGATAGGCATTTCAAATAGAGGTGCCGATAGGCATTTTAGATGTAGTTTCAGATAGGCATTTCAAAAATAGGTACCGATAGGCATTTCAGATATAGGTGCCGATAGGCATTTCAGATATAGTAGCCAATTGGCATTTTAAAATGGGTGTCGACAGGCATTTCAGATATAGAAGCCGATAGAAATTTCAAATATAGGTGCCGATAGGCATTCCAGATACGGTTGCCGATAGGCATTTCAAATATAGGTGCTGATAGGCATTTGAGATGTAGTTTCCGATAGGCATTTTAAAAATTGGTGCCTATAGGCATTTCAGATATAGGTGCCGATAGGCGTTTCAGATATAGTTGCCGATTGGCATTATAAAAATAGGTGCCGATAGGCATTTCAGATATAGAAGCTGATAGGTATTTCAAATATAGGTGTCGATAGGCATTTCAGATATGGTTGCCGATAGGCTTTTCAAATATAGGTGCTGACAGGCATTTCAGATGTAGTTTCCGATAGGCATTTCAAAAATAGGTGCCGATAGGCATTTTAGATATAGGTGCCGATAGGCATTTCAGATATAGTTGCCGATTGGCATTTTAAAAATAGGTGCCGATAGGCATTTCAGATATAGAAGCCGATAGGTATTTCAAATATAGGTGTCGATAGGCATTTCAGATATGGTTGCCGATACGCATTTCAAATATAGGTGCTGATAGGCATTTCAGATGTAGTTTCCGATAGGCATTTCAAAAATAGGTGCCGATAGGCATTTCAGATATAGGTGCCGATGGGCATTTCAGATATAGTTGCCGATTGGCATTTTAAAAATAGGTGCCGATAGGCATTTTAGATGTAGTTTCCGATAGGCATTTCAAAAATAGGTGCCGATAGGCATTTCAGATATAGGTGCCGATAGGCATATCAGATATAGTTGCCGATAGGCATTTAAAATATAAGTGCCGATAGGCATTTCAAATATAGGTGTCGATAGGCATTTCAGATATAAATGCCGAAAGGCATTTCGGATATAGGTGCCGATAGGCATTTCTGATGTGGTTGCCGATAGGCATTTCAAATATAGTTACTGATAGGCATTTCAGATGTAGTTTTCGATAGGTATTTCAAAAATAGGTACCGATAGGCATTTCAAATATAGGTGCCGATAGGCACTTCAGATACAGTTGCCGATTGACATTTTAAAAATAGGTGCCGATAGGCATTTCAGATATAGAAGCCGATAGGCATTTCAAATATAGGTGCCGATTGGCATTCCAGATATGGTTGCCGATAGGCATTTCAAATATAGGTGCTGATAGGCATTTCAGATGTAGTTTCCGATAGGCATTTCAAAAATAGGTGCAGATAGGCATTTCAGATATAGGTGCCGATAGGCATTTCAGATATAGTTGCCAATTGGCATTTTAAAAATAGGTGCCGATAGGCATTTCAGATATAGAAGCCGATATGCATTTCAAATATAGGTGCCGATAGGCATTCCAGATATGGTTGCCGATAGGCATTTCAAATATAGGTGCTTATAGGCATTTCAGATGTAGTTTCCGATAGGCATTTCAAAAATAGGCGCCGATAGGCATTTCAGATATAGGTGCCGATAGGCATTTCAGATATAGTAGCCGATTGGCATTTTAAAAATAGGTGCCGATAGGCTTTTTAGTTATAGAAGCCGATAAGCATTTCAAATATAGGTGCCGAAAGGCATTCCAGATATGGTTGAAGATAGGCTTTTCAAATATAGGTGCTGATAGGCATTTCAGATGTAGTTTCCGATAGGCATTTCAAAAATTGGTGCCGATAGGCATTTCAGATATAGTTGCCGATAGGCATTTCAGATATAGTTGCCGATTGGCATTTTAAAAATAGGTGCCGATAGGCATTTCAGATATAGAAGCCGATAGGTATTTCAAATATAGGTGTCGATAGGCATGTCAGATATGGTTGCCGATAGGCATTTCAAATATAGGTGCTGATAGGCATTTCAGATGTGGTTTCCGATAGGCATTTCAAAAATAGGTGCCGATAGGCATTTCAGATATAGGTGCCGATAGGCATTTCAGATATAGTTGCCGATTGGCATTTTAAAAATAGGTGCCGATAGGCATTTCAGATATAGAAGCCGATAGGCATTTCAAATATAGGTGCCGATAGGCATTCCAGATATGGTTGCCGATAGGCATTTCAAATATAGGTGCTGATAGGCATTTTAGATGTAGTTTCCGATAGGCATTTCAAAAATTGAAGCCGATAGGCAATTCAGATATAGGTGCCGATAGGCATTTCAGATATAGTTGCCGATTGGCATTTTAAAAACAGGTCCCGATAGGCATTTCAGATATAGATGCCGATAGGTATTTCAAATATAGGTGTCGATAGGCATTTCAGATATGGTTGCCGATAGGCATTTCAAATATAGGAGCAGATAGGCATTTCAGATGTCGTTTCCGAAAGGCATATCAAAAATAAGTGCCGATAGGCATTTCAGATATAGGTGCCAATTGGCATTTTAAAATAGGTGTCGATAGGCATTTCAGATATAGTTGCCGATTGGCATTTTAAAAATAGGTGCCGATATTAATTTCAGATATAGAAGCCGATAGGCATTTCAAATATAGGTGCCGATAGGCATTTCAGGTATAGGTGCCAATTGGCATTTTAAAATAGGTGCCAATAGGCATTTCAGATATAGTTGCCGATTGGCATTTTAAAAATAGGTGCCGATAGGCATTATAGATATACAAGCCGATAGGTATTTGAAATATAGGTGTCGATAGGCATTTCAGATATGGTTGCCAATAGGTATTTCAAATATAGGTGCTGATAGGCATTTCAGATGTAGTTTCCAATAGGCATTTCAAAAATAGGTGCCGATAGGCATTTCAGATATATGTGCCGATAGGCATTTCAGATATAGTTGCCGATTGGCATTTTAAAAATAGGTGCCGATAGGCATTTTAGATGTAGTTTCCGATAGGCATTTCAAAAATAGGTGCTGATAGGCATTTCAGATATAGGTGTCGATAGGCATTTCAGATATAAATGCCGAAAGGCATTTCGGATATAGGTGCCGATAGGCATTTCTGATGTGGTTGCCGATAGGCAATTCAAATATAGGTACTGATAAGCATTTCAGATGTAGTTTTCGATAGGTATTTCAAAAATAGGTACCGATAGGCATTTCAAATATAGGTGCCGATAGGCACTTCAGATATAGTTGCCGATTGGCATTTTAAAAATAGGTGCCGATAGGCATTTCAGATATAGAAGCCGATAGGCATTTCAAATATAGGTGCCGATAGGCATTCCAGATATGGTTGCCGATAGGCATTTCAAATATAGGTGCTGATAGGCATTTCAGATGTAGTTTGCGAAAGGCATTTCAAAAATAGGTGCCGATAGGCATTTCAGATATAGGTGCCGATAGGCATTGCAGATATAGTTGCCGATTGGCATTTTAAAAATAGGTGCCGATAGGCATTTCAGATATAGAAGCCGATAGGCATTTCAAATATAGGTGCCGATAGGCATTCCAGATATGGTTGCCGATAGGCATTTCAAATAGAGGTGCCGATAGGCATTTTAGATGTAGTTTCAGATAGGCATTTCAAAAATAGGTACCGATAGGCATTTCAGATATAGGTGCCGACAGGCATTTCAGATATAGTAGCCAATTGGCATTTTAAAATGGGTGTCGACAGGCATTTCAAATATAGAAGCCGATAGAAATTTCAAATATAGGTGCCGATAGGCATTCCAGAGTTGGTTGCCGATAGGCATTTCAAATATAGGTGCTGATAGGCATTTCAGATGTAGTTTCCGATAGGCATTTTAAAAATTGGTGCCGATAGGCATTTCAGATATAGGTGCCGATAGGCATTTCAGATATAGTTGCCGATTGGCATTATAAAAATAGGTGCCGATAGGCATTTCAGATATAGAAGCCGATAGGTATTTCAAATATAGGTGTCGATAGGCATTTCAGATATGGTTGCCGATAGGCATTTCAAATATAGGTGCTGACAGGCATTTCAGATGTAGTTTCCGATAGGCATTTCAAAAATAGGTGCCGATAGGCATTTTAGATATAGGTGCCGATAGGCATTTCAGATATAGTTGCCGATTGGCATTTTAAAAATAGGTGCCGATAGGCATTTCAGATATAGAAGCCGATAGGTATTTTAAATATAGGTGTCGATAGGCATTTCAGATATGGTTGCCGATACGCATTTCAAATATAGGTGCTGACAGGCATTTCAGATGTAGTTTCCGATAGGCATTTCAAAAATAGGTGCCGATAGGCATTTCAGATATAGGTGCCGATGGGCATTTCAGATATAGTTGCCGATTGGCATTTTAAAAATAGGTGCCGATAGGCATTTTAGATGTAGTTTCCGATAGGCATTTCAAAAATAGGTGCCGATAGGCATTTTAGATATAGGTGCCGATAGGCATTTCAGATATAGTTGCCGATTGGCATTTTTAAAATAGGTGCCGATAGGCATTTCAGATATAGAAGCCGATAGGCATTTCAAATATAGGTGCCGATAAGCATTCCAGATATGGTTGCCGATAGGCATTTCAAATATAGGTGCTGATACGCATTCCAGATGTAGTTTCCGATAGGCATTTCAAAAATTTGTGCCGATAGGCATTTCAGATATAGGTGCTGATAGGCACTTCAGATATAGTTGCCGATTGGCATTTTAAAAATAGGTGTCGATAGGCATTTCAGATATAGAAGCCGATAGGCATTTCAAATATAGGTGGCGATTGGCATTCCAGATATGGTTGCCGATAGGCATTTCAAATATAGGTGCTGATAGGCATTTCAGATGTAGTTTCCGAAGGCATTTCAAAAATAGGTGCCGATAGGCATTTCAGATATAGGTGATGATAGGCATTTCAGATATAGTTGCCGATTGGCATTATAAAAATAGGTGCCGATAGGCATTTTAGATGTAGTTTCCGATAGCCATTTCAAAAATAGGTGCCGATAGGCATTTCAGATACAGGTGCCGATAGGCATATCAGATATAGTTGCCGATAGGCATTTAAAATATAGGTGCCGTTAGGCATTTCAAATATAGGTGTCGATAGGCATTTCAATATAAATGCCGAAAGGCATTTCGGATATAGGTGCCGATAGGCATTTCTGATGTGGTTGCCGATAGGCATTTCAAATATAGGTGCTGATAGGCATTTCAGATGTAGTTTTCGATAGGTATTTCAAAAATAGGTACCGATAGGCATTTCAAATATAGGTGCCGATAGGCACTTCAGATATAGTTGCCGATTGGCATTTTAAAAATAGGTGCCGATAGGCATTTCAGATATAGAAGCCGATAGGCATTTCAAATATAGGTGCCGATAGGCATTCCAGATATAGTTGCCCATAGGCATTTCAAATATAGGTGCTGATAGGCATTTCAGATGTAGTTTCCGATAGGCATTTCAAAAATTGGTGCCGATAGGCATTTCAAATATAGGTGCCGATAGGCATTTCAGATATAGTTGCCGATTGGCATTTTAAAAATAGGTGCCGATAGGCATTTCAGATATAGAAGCCGATAGGCATTTCAAATATAGGTGCCGATAGGCATTCCAGATATGGTTGCCGATAGGCATTTCAAATAGAGGTGCCGATAGGCATTTTAGATGTAGTTTCAGATAGGCATTTCAAAAATAGGTACCGATAGGCATTTCAGATATAGGTGCCGATAGGCATTTCAGATATAGTAGCCAATTGGCATTTTAAAATGGGTGTCGACAGGCATTTCAGATATAGAAGCCGATAGAAATTTCAAATATAGGTGCCGATAGGCATTCCAGATATGGTTGCCGATAGGCATTTCAAATATAGGTGCTGATAGGCATTTGAGATGTAGTTTCCGATAGGCATTTTAAAAATTGGTGCCGATAGGCATTTCAGATATAGGTGCCGATAGGCGTTTCAGATATAGTTGCCGATTGGCATTATAAAAATAGGTGCCGATAGGCATTTCAGATATAGAAGCCGATAGGTATTTCAAATATAGGTGTCGATAGGCATTTCAGATATGGTTGCCGATACGCATTTCAAATATAGGTGCTGATAGGCATTTCAGATGTAGTTTCCGATAGGCATTTCAAAAATAGGTGCCGATAGGCATTTCAGATATAGGTGCCGATGGGCATTTCAGATATAGTTGCCGATTGGCATTTTAAAAATAGGTGCCGATAGGCATTTTAGATGTAGTTTCCGATAGGCATTTCAAAAATAGGTGCCGATAGGCATTTCAGATATAGGTGCCGATAGGCATATCAGATATAGTTGCCGATAGGCATTTAAAATATAGGTGCCGATAGGCATTTCAAATATAGGTGTCGATAGGCATTTCAGATATAAATGCCGAAAGGCATTTCGGATATAGGTGCCGATAGGCATTTCTGATGTGGTTGCCGATAGGCATTTCAAATATAGGTACTGATAGGCATTTCAGATGTAGTTTTCGATAGGTATTTCAAAAATAGGTACCGATAGGCATTTCAAATATAGGTGCCGATAGGCACTTCAGATACAGTTGCCGATTGACATTTTAAAAATAGGTGCCGATAGGCATTTCAGATATAGAAGCCGATAGGCATTTCAAATATAGGTGCCGATTGGCATTCCAGATATGGTTGCCGATAGGCATTTCAAATATAGGTGCTGATAGGCATTTCAGATGTAGTTTCCGATAGGCATTTCAAAAATAGGTGCAGATAGGCATTTCAGATATAGGTGCCGATAGGCATTTCAGATATAGTTGCCAATTGGCATTTTAAAAATAGGTGCCGATAGGCATTTCAGATATAGAAGCCGATATGCATTTCAAATATAGGTGCCGATAGGCATTCCAGATATGGTTGCCGATAGGCATTTCAAAAATAGGTGCTTATAGGCATTTCAGATGTAGTTTCCGATAGGCATTTCAAAAATAGGCGCCGATAGGCATTTCAGATATAGGTGCCGATAGGCATTTCAGATATAGTAGCCGATTGGCATTTTAAAAATAGGTGCCGATAGGCTTTTTAGTTATAGAAGCCGATAAGCATTTCAAATATAGGTGCCGAAAGGCATTCCAGATATGGTTGAAGATAGGCATTTCAAATATAGGTGCTGATAGGCATTTCAGATGTAGTTTCCGGTAGGCATTTCAAAAATTGGTGCCGATAGGCATTTCAGATATAGTTGCCGATAGGCATTTCAGATATAGTTGCCGATTGGCATTTTAAAAATAGGTGCCGATAGGCATTTCAGATATAGAAGCCGATAGGTATTTCAAATATAGGTGTCGATAGGCATTTCAGATATGGTTGCCGATAGGCATTTCAAATATAGGTGCTGATAGGCATTTCAGATGTGGTTTCCGATAGGCATTTCAAAAATAGGTGCCGATAGGCATTTCAGATATAGGTGCCGATAGGCATTTCAGATATAGTTGCCGATTGGCATTTTAAAAATAGGTGCCGATAGGCATTTCAGATATAGAAGCCGATAGGCATTTCAAATATAGGTGCCGATAGGCATTCCAGATATGGTTGCCGATAGGCATTTCAAATATATGTGCTGATAGGCATTTTAGATGTAGTTTCCGATAGGCATTTCAAAAATTGAAGCCGATAGGCAATTCAGATATAGGTGCCGATAGGCATTTCAGATATAGTTGCCGATTGGCATTTTAAAAACAGGTCCCGATAGGCATTTCAGATATAGATGCCGATAGGTATTTCAAATATAGGTGTCGATAGGCATTTCAGATATGGTTGCCGATAGGCATTTCAAATATAGGAGCAGATAGGCATTTCAGATGTCGTTTCCGAAAGGCATATCAAAAATAAGTGCCGATAGGCATTTCAGATATAGGTGCCAATTGGCATTTTAAAATAGGTGTCGATAGGCATTTCAGATATAGTTGCCGATTGGCATTTTAAAAATAGGTGCCGATATTAATTTCAGATATAGAAGCCGATAGTAATTTCAAATATAGGTGCCGATAGGCATTTCAGATATAGGTGCCAATTGGCATTTTAAAATAGGTGCCAATAGGCATTTCAGATATAGTTGCCGATTGGCATTTTAAAAATAGGTGCCGATAGGCATTATAGATATACAAGCCGATAGGTATTTGAAATATAGGTGTCGATAGGCATTTCAGATATGGTTGCCAATAGGTATTTCAAATATAGGTGCTGATAGGCATTTCAGATGTAGTTTCCAATAGGGATTTCAAAAATAGGTGCCGATAGGCATTTCAGATATATGTGCCGATAGGCATTTCAGATATAGTTGCCGATTGGCATTTTAAAAATAGGTGCCGATAGGCATTTTAGATGTAGTTTCCGATAGGCATTTCAAAAATAGGTGCTGATAGGCATTTCAGATATAGGTGTCGATAGGCATTTCAGATATAAATGCCGAAAGGCATTTCGGATATAGGTGCCGATAGGCATTTCTGATGTGGTTGCCGATAGGCAATTCAAATATAGGTACTGATAAGCATTTCAGATGTAGTTGTAGATAGGTATTTCAAAAATAGGTACCGATAGGCATTTCAAATATAGGTGCCGATAGGCACTTCAGATATAGTTGCCGATTGGCATTTTAAAAATAGGTGCCGATAGGCATTTCAGATATAGAAGCCGATAGGCATTTCAAATATAGGTGCCGATAGGCATTCCAGATATGGTTGCCGATAGGCATTTCAAATATAGGTGCTGATAGGCATTTCAGATGTAGTTTGCGAAAGGCATTTCAAAAATAGGTGCCGATAGGCATTTCAGATATAGGTGCCGATAGGCATTGCAGATATAGTTGCCGATTGGCATTTTAAAAATAGGTGTCGATAGGCATTTCAGATATAGAAGCCGATAGGCATTTCAAATATAGGTGCCGATTGGCATTCCAGATATGGTTGCCGATAGGCATTTCAAATATAGGTGCTGATAGGCATTTCAGATGTAGTTTCCGATAGGCATTTCAAAAATAGGTGCCGATAGGCATTTCAGATATAGGTGCCGATAGGCATTTCAGATATAGTAGCCAATTGGCATTTTAAAAATAGGTGCCGATAGGCATTTCAGATATAGAAGCCGATATGCATTTCAAATATAGGTGCCGATAGGCATTCCAGATATGGTTGCCGATAGGCATTCCAAATATAGGTGCTGATAGGCATTTCAGATGTAGTTTCCGATAGGCATTTCAAAAATAGGTGCCGATAGGCATTCCAGATCTAGGTGCCGATAGGCATTTCAGATATAGTTGCCGATTGGCATTTTAAAAATAGGTGCCGATAGGCATTTCAGATATAGAAGCCGATAGGCATTTCAAATATAGGTGCCGATAGGCATTCCAGATATGGTTGCCGATAGGCATTTCAAATATAGGTGCTGATGGGCATTTCAGATGTAGTTTCCGATAGGCATTTCAAAAATAGGTGCCGATAGGCATTTTAGATATAGGTGCCGATAGGCATTTCAGATATAGTTGCCGATTGGCATTTTAAAAATAGGTGCCGATAGGGATTTCAGATATAGAAGCCGATAGGCATTTCAAATATAGGTGCCGATAAGCATTCCAGATATGGTTGCCCATAGGCATTTCAAATATAGGTGCTGATACGCATTCCAGATGTAGTTTCCGATAGGCATTTCAAAAATTGGTGCCGATAGGCATTTCAGATATAGGTGCCGATAGGCATTTCAGATATAGTTACCGATTGGCATTTTAAAAATAGGTGCCGATAGGCATTTCAGATATAGAAGTCGATAGGTATTTCAAATACAGGTGTCGATAGGTATATCAGATATGGTTGCCATAGGCTGTTCAAATATAGGTGCTGATAGATATTTCAGATGTAGTTTCCGATAGGCATTTCAAAAATAGGTGCCGATAGGCATTTCAGATATAGGTGCCGATAGGCATTTCAAATATAGGTGCCGATAGGCATTTCAGATATAGGTGCCGATTGGCATTTTAAAAATAGGTGGCGATAGGCATTTCAGATATAGAAGCTGATAGGCATTTCAAATATAGGTGCCGATAGGCATTCCAGGTATGGTTGCCGATAGGCATTTCAAATATAGGTGCTGATAGGCATTTCAGATGTAGTTTTCGAAAGGCAATTCAAAAATAGGTGCCGATAGGCATTTCAGATATAGGTGCCGATAGGCATTTCAGATATAGTTGCCGATTGGCATTTTAAAAATAGGTGTCGATAGGCATTTCAGATATAGAAGCCGATAGGCATTTCCAATATAGGTGCCGATTGGCATTCCAGATATGGTTGCCGATAGGCATTTCAAATATAGGTGCTGATAGGCATTTCAGATGTAGTTTCCGATAGGCATTTCAAAAATAGGCGCCGATAGGCATTTCAGATATAGGTGCCGATAGGCATTTCAGATATAGTAGCCGATTGGCATTTTAAAAATAGGTGCCGATAGGCATTTCAGATATAGAAGCCGATAAGCATTTCAAATATAGGTGCCGAAAGGCATTCCAGATATGGTTGAAGATATGCATTTCAAATATAGGTGCTGATAGGCATTTCAGATGTAGTTTCCGATAGGCATTTCAAAAATTGGTGCCGATAGGCATTTCAGATATAGTTGCCCATAGGCATTTCAGATATAGTTGCCGATTGGCATTTTAAAAATAGGTGCCGATAGGCATTTCAGATAAAGAAGCCGATAGGTATTTCAAATATAGGTGTCGATAGGCATTTCAGATATGGTTGCCGATAGGCATTTCAAATATAGGTGCTGATAGGCATTTCAGATGTGGTTTCCGATAGGCATTTCAAAAATAGGTGCCGATAGGCATTTCAGATATAGGTGCCGATAGGCATTTCAGATATAGTTGCCGATTGGCATTTTAAAAATAGGTGTCGATAGGCATTTCAGATATAGAAGCCGATAGGCATTTCAAATATAGGTGCCGATTGGCATTCCAGATATGGTTGCCGATAGGCATTTCAAATATAGGTGCTGATAGGCATTTCAGATGTAGTTTCCGATAGGCATTTCAAAAATAGGTGCCGATCGGCATTTCAGATATAGGTGCCGATAGGCATTTCGGATATATTTGCCAATTGGCATTTTAAAAATAGGTGCCGATAGGCATTTCAGATATAGAAGCCGATATGCATTTCAAATATAGGTGCCGATAGGCATTCCAGATATGGTTGCCGATAGGCATTTCAAATATAAGTGCTGATAGGCATTTTAGATGTAGTTTGCGATAGGCATTTCAAAAATTGATGCCGATAGGCATTTCAGATATAGGTGCCGATAGGCATTTTAGATATAGTTGCGGATTAGCATTTTAAAAACAGGTGCCGATAGGCATTTCAGATATAGAAGCCGATAGGTATTTCAAATATAGGTGTCGATAGGCATTTCAGATATACTTGGCGATAGGCATTTCAAATATAGGAGCAGATAGGCATTTCAGATGTAGTTTCCGAAGGCATTTCAAAAATAGGTGCCGATAGGCATTTCAGATATAGGTGCCGATAGGCATTTCAGATATAGTTGCCGATTGGCATTTTAAAAATAGGTGCCGATAGGCATTTCAGATATAGAAGCCGATAGGCATTTCAAATATAGGTGCCGATAGGCATTCCAGATATGGTTGCCGATAGGCATTTCAAAAATAGGTGCTGATAGGCATTTCAGATGTAGTTTCCGATAGGCATTTCAAAAATAGGTGCCGATAGGCATTTCAGATATAGGTGCCGATAGGCATTTCAGATATAGTTGCCGATTGGCATTTTAAAAATAGGTGCCGATAGGCATTTCAGATATAGAAGCCGATAGGCATTTCAAATATAGGTGCCGATAGGCATTCCAGATATGGTTGCCGATAGGCATTTCAAATATAGTTGCTGATAGGCATTTCAGTTGTAGTTTCCGATACGCATTTCAAAATTAGGTGCCGATAGGCATTCCAGATATAGGTGCCGATAGGCATTTCAGAAATAGTTGCCGATTGGCATTTTAAAAATAGGTGCCGATAGGCATTTCAGATATAGATGCCGATAGGTATTTCAAATATAGGTGTCGATAGGCATTTCAGATATGGTTGCCGATAGGCATTTCAAATATAGGAGCAGATAGGCATTTCAGATGTAGTTTCCGAAAGGCATATCAAAAATAGGTGCCGATAGGCATTTCAGATATAGGTGCCAATTGGCATTTTAAAATAGATGTCGATAGGCATTTCAGATATAGTTGCCGATCGGCATTTTAAAAATAGGTGCCGATAGGCATTTCAGATATTGAAGCCGATAGGCATTTCAAACATAGGTGCCGATAGGCATTCCAGATATGGTTGCCGATAGGCATTTCAAAAATAAGTGCTGATAGGCATTTCAGATGTAGTTTCCGATATGCATTTCAAAAATAGGTGCCGATAGGCATTTCAGATATAGGTGCCGATAGGCATTTCAGATATAGTAGCCGATTGGCATTTTAAAAATAGGTGCCGATAGGCATTTCAGATATAGAAGCCGATAGGTATTTTAAATATAGGTGTCGATAGGCATTTCAGATATAGTTGCCGATAGGCATTTCAAATATAGGTGCTGATAGGCATTTCAGATGTAGTTTCCGATAGGCATTTCAAAAATAGATGCCGATAGGCATTTCAGATATAGGTGCCGATAGGCATTTCAGATATAGTTGCCGATTGGCATTTTAAAAATAGGTGTCGATAGGCATTTCAGATATAGAAGCCGATAGGCATTTCAAGTATAGGTGCCGATAGGCATTCCAGATATGGTTGCCGATAAGCATTTCAAATATAGGTGCTGATAAGCATTTCAGATGTTGTTTCCGATAGGCATTTCAAAAATAGGTGCCGATAGGCATTTCAGATATAGGTGCCGATAGACATTTCAGATATAGTTGCCAATTGGCATTTTAAAAATAGGTGCCGATAGGCATTTCAGATATAGAAGCCGATAGGCATTTCAAATATAGGTGCCGATAGGCATTCCAGATATGGTTGCCGATAGGCATTTCAAATAAAGGTGCTGCTAGGCATTTAAGATGTAGTTTCCGATAGGCATTTCAAAAATTGAAGCCGATAGGCAATTCAGATATAGGTGCCGATAGGCATTTCAGATATAGTTGCCGATTGGCATATTAAAAACAGGTGCTGATAGGCATTTCAGATATAGATGCCGATAGGTATTTCAAATATAGGTGTCGATAGGCATTTCAGATATGTTTGCCGATAGGCATTTCAAATATAGGAGCAGATAGGCATTTCAGATGTAGTTTCCGAAAGGCATATCAAAAATAGGTGCCGATAGGCATTTCAGATATAGGTGCCAATTGGCATTTTAAAATAGGTGTCGATAGGCATTTCAGATATAGTTGCCGATTGGCATTTTAAAAATAGGTGCCGATAGGCATTTCAGATATAGAAGCCGATAGGCATTTCAAATATAAGTGCTGATAGGCATTTCATATGTAGTTTCCGATAGGCATTTCAAAAATAGGTACCGATAGGCATTTCAGATATAGGTGCCGATAGGCATTTCAGATATAGTTGCCAATTGGCATTATAAATAGGTGTCGATAGGCATTTCAGATATAAAAGCCGATAGGAATTTCAAATATATGAGCCGATAGGCATTCCAGATATGGTTGCCGATAGGCAATTTAAATATAGGTGCTGATAGGCATTTCAGATGTAGTTTCCGATAGGCATTTTTAAATTTGGTGCCGATAGGCATTTCAGATATAAGTGCCGATAGGCATTTCAGATATAGTTTCCGATTGGCATTATAAAAATAGGTGCCGATAGTCATTTCAGATATAGAAGCCGATAGGTATTTCAAATATAGGTGTCGATAGGCATTTCAGATATGGTTGCCGATAGGCATTTCAAATATAGGTGCTGATAGGCATTTCAGATGTAGTTTCCGGTAGGCATTTCAAAAATAGGTGCTGATAGGCATTTCAGATAAAGGTGCCGATAGGCATTTCAGATATAGTTGCCGATTGGCATTTTAAAAATAGGTGCCGATAGGCATTTTAGATGTAGTTTCCGATAGGCATTTCAAAAATAGGTGCTGATAGGCATTTCAGATATAGGTGTCGATAGGCATTTCAGATATAAATGCCGAAAGGCATTTCGGATATAGGTGCCGATAGGCATTTCTGATGTGGTTGCCGATAGGCATTTCAAATATAGGTACCGATAGGCATTTCAGATATAGGTGCCGATAGGCATTTCAGATATAGTTGCCAATTGGCATTTTAAAATAGGTGTCGATAGGCATTTCAGATATAAAAGCCGAGAGGAATTTCAAATATAGGTGCCGATAGGCATTCCAGATATGGTTGCCGATATGCAATTTAAATATAGGTGCTGATAGGCATTTCAGATGTAGTTTCCGATAGGCATTTTAAAAATTGGTGCCGATAGGCATTTCAGATATAAGTGCCGATAGGCATTTCAGATATAGTTTCCGATTGGCATTTTAAAAATAGGTGCCGATAGGCATTTCAGATATAGAAGCCGATAGGTATTTTAAATATAGGTGTCGATAGGCATTTTAGATATGGTTGCCAATAGGCATTTCAAATATAGGTGCTGATAGGCATTTCAGATGTAGTTTCCGATAGGCATTTTAAAAATAGGTGCTGATAGGCATTTCAGATAAAGGTGCCGATAGGCATTTCAGATATAGTTGCCGATTGGCATTTTAAAAATAGGTGCCGATAGGCATTTTAGATGTAGTTTCCGATAGGCATTTCAAAAATAGGTGCTGATAGGCATTTCAGATATAGGTGTCGATAGGCATTTCAGATATAAATGCCGAAAGGCATTTCGGATATAGGTGCCGATAGGCATTTCTGATGTGGTTGCCGATAGGCATTTCAAATATAGGTACTGATAAGCATTTCAGATGTAGTTTTCGATAGGTATTTCAAAAATAGGTACCGATAGGCATTTCAAATATAGGTGCCGATAGGCACTTAAGATATAGTTGCCGATTGGCATTTTAAAAATAGGTGCCGATAGGCATTTCAGATATAGAAGCCGATAGGCATTTCAAATATAGGTGCGGATAGGCATTCCAGATATGGTTGCCGATAGGCATTTCAAATATAGGTGCTGATAGGCATTTCAGATGTAGTTTCCGATAGGCATTTCAAAAATAGGTGCCGATAGGCATTTCAGATATAGGTGCCGATAGGCATTTCAGATATAGTTGCCGATTGGCTTTTTAAAAATAGGTGTCGATAGGCATTTCAGATATAGAAGCCGATAGGCATTTCAAATATAGGTGCCGATTGGCATTCCAGATATGGTTGCCGATAGGCATTTCAAATATAGGTACTGATAGGCATTTCAGATGTAGTTTCCGATAGGCATTTCAAAAATAGGTGCCGATAGGCATTTCAGATATAGGTGCCGATAGGCATTTCAGATATAGTTGCCAATTGGCATTTTAAAAATAGGTGCCGATAGGCATTTCAGATATAGAAGCCGATATGCATTTCAAATATAGGTGCCGATAGGCATTCCAGATATGGTTGCCGATAGGCATTCCAAATATAGGTGCTGATAGGCATTTTAGATGTAGTTTCCGATACGAATTTCAAAAATTGATGCCGATAGGCATTTCAGATATAGGTGCCGATAGGCATTTTAGATATAGTTGCCGATTAGCATTTTAAAAACAGGTGCCGATAGGCATTTCAGATATAGAAGCCGATAGGTATTTCAAATATAGGTGTCGATAGGCATTTCAGATATGGTTGCCGTTAGGCATTTCAAATATAGGAGCAGATAGGCATTTCAGATGTAGTTTCCGAAGGCATTTCAAAAATAGGTGCCGATAGGCATTTCAGATATAGAAGCCGATAGGCATTTCAAATATAGGTGCCGATAGGCATTCCAGATATGGTTGTCGATAGGCATTTCAAATATAGGTGCTGATAGGCATTTCAGATGTAGTTTCCGATAGGCATTTTAAAAACGGGTGCCGATGGGCATTTTAGATATAAGTGCCGATAGGCATTTCAGATATAGTTTCCGATTGGCATTTTAAATATAGGTGTCGATAGGCATTTCAGATATGGTTGCCAATAGGCATTTCAAATATAGGTGCTGATAGGCATTTCAGATGTATTTTCCGATAGGCATTTCAAAAATAGGTGCTGATAGGCATTTCAGATAAAGGTGCCGATAGGCATTTCAGATATAGTTGCCGATTGGCATTTTAAAAATAGGTGCCGATAGGCATTTTAGATGTAGTTTCCGATAGGCATTTCAAAAATAGGTGCTGATAGGCATTTCAGATATAGGTGTCGATAGGCATTTCAGATATAAATGCCGAAAGGCATTTCGGATATATATGCCGATAGGCATTTCTGATGTGGTTGCCGATAGGCATTTCAAATATAGGTACTGATAAGCATTTCAGATGTAGTTTTCGATAGGTATTTCAAAAATAGGTACCGATAGGCATTTCAAATATAGGTGCCGATAGGCACTTCAGATATAGTTGCCGATTGGTATTTTAAAAATAGGTGCCGATAGGCATTTCAGATATAGAAGCCGATAGGCATTTCAAATATAGGTGCGGATAGGCATTCCAGATATGGTTGCCGATAGGCATTTCAAATATAGGTGCTGATAGGCATTTCAGATGTAGTTTCCGATAGGCATTTCAAAAATAGGTGCCGATAGGCATTTCAGATATAGGTGCCGATAGGCATTTCAGATATAGAAGCCGATAGGCATTTCAAATATAGGTGCCGATAGGCATTCCAGATATGGTTGCCGATAGGCATTTCAAATATAGGTGCTGATAGGCATTTCAGATGTAGTTTCCGATAGGCATTTCAAAAATAGGTGCCGATAGGCATTTCAGATATAGGTGCCGATAGGCATTACAGATATAGTTGCCGATTGGGATTTTAAAAATAGGTGCCGATAGGCATTTCAGATATAGAAGCCGATAGGCATTTCAAATATAGGTGCCGATAAGCATTCCAGATATGGTTGCCGATAGGCATTTCAAATATAGGTGCTGATAGGCATTTCAGATGTAGTTTCCGATAGGCATTTCAAAAATTGGTGCCGATAGGCATTTCAGATATAGGTGCCGATAGGCATTTCAGATATAGTAGCCGATTGGCATTTTAAAAATAGGTGCCGATAGGCATTTCAGATATACAAGCCGATAGGTATTTTAAATATAGGTGTCGATAGGCATTTCAGATATAGTTGCCGATAGGCATTTCAAATATAGGTGCTGATAGGAATTTCAGATGTAGTTTCCGATAGGCATTTCAAAAATATGTGCCGATAGGCATTTCAGATATAGGTGCCGATAGGCATTTCAGAGATAGTTGCCGATTGGCATTTTAAAAATAGGTGTCGATAGGCATTTCAGATATAGAAGCTGATAGGCATTTCAAATATACGTGCCGATAGGCATTCCAGATATGGTTGCCGATAGGCATTTCAAATATAGGTGCTGATAGGCATTCCAGATGTAGTTTCCGATAGGCATTTCAAAAATTGGTGCCGATAGCCATTTCAGATATAGGTGCCGATAGGCAATTCAGATATAGTTACCGAATGGCATTTTAAAAATATGTGCCGATAGGCATTTCAGATATAGAAGTCGATAGGTATTTCAAATTTAGGTGTCGATAGGCATATCAGATATGGTTGTCGATAGGCATTTCAAATATAGGTGCTGATAGGCATTTCAGATGTAGTTTCCGATAGGCATTTCAAAAATAGGTGACGATAGGCATTTCAGATATAGGTGCCGATAGGCAATTTAAATATAGGTGCCGATAGGCATTTCAGATATAGGTGCCGATTGGCATTTTAAAAATAGGTGTCGATAGGCATTTCAGATATAGAAGCTGATAGGCATTTCAAATATAGGTGCCGATAGGCATTCCAGATATGGTTGCCGATAGGCATTTTAAATATAGGTGCTGATAGGCATTTCAGATGTAGTTTCCGATAGGCATTTCAGAAATAGGTGCCGATAGGTATTTCAGATATAGGTGCCGATAGGCATTTCAGATATAGAAGCCGATAGGTATTTTAAATATAGGTGTCGATAGGCATTTCAGATATGGTTGCCAATAGGCATTTCAGATATAGAAGCCGATAGTCATTTCAAATATAGTTGCCGATTGGCATTCCAGATATGGCTGCCGATAGGCATTTCAAATATAGATGCTGATAGGCATTTCAGATGTAGTTTGCGATAGGCATTTCAAAAATAGGTGCCGATAGGTATTTCAAATATAGGTGCTGATAGGCATTTCAGATGTAGTTTCCGATAGGCATTTCAAAAATAGGTGCCGATAGGCATTTTAGATATAGGTGCCGATAGGCATTTCAAATATAGGTGCCGATAGGCATTTCAGATATAGGTGCCGATTGGCATTTTAAAAATAGGTGTCGATAGGCATTTCAGATATAGAAGCTGATAGGCATTTCAAATATAGGTGCCGATAGGCATTCCAGATATGGTTGCTGATAGGCATTTCAAATATAGGTGCTGATAGGCATTTCAGATGTAGTTTCCGATAGGCATTTCAGAAATAGGTGCCGATAGGCATTTCAGATATAGGTGCCGATAGGCATTTCAGATATAGTTGCCGATTGGCATTTTACAAATAGGTGTCGATAGGCATTTCAGATATAGAAGCCGATAGTCATTTCAAATATAGTTGCCGATTGGCATTCCAGATATAGTTGCCGATAGGCATTTCAAATATAGATGCTGATAGGCATTTCAGATGTAGTTTCCGATAGGTATTTCAAAAATAGGTGCCGATAGGTATTTCAAATATAGGTGCTGATAGGCATTTCAGATGTAGTTTCCGATAGGCATTTCAAAAATAGGTGCCGATAGGCATTTTAGATATAGGTGCCGATAGGCATTTCAGATATAGTTGCCGATTGGCATTTCAAAAATAGGTGCCGAAAGGCATTTTAGATATAGGTGCCGATAGGCATTTCAGATATAGTTGCCGATTGGCATTTTAAAAATAGGTGCCGATAGGCATATCAGATATAGAAGCCGATAGGCATTTCAAATATAGGTGCCGATAGGCATTCCAGATATGGTTGTCGATAGGCATTTCAAATATAGGTGCTGATAGGCATTTCAGATGTAGTTTCCGATAGGCATTTCAAAAATAGGTGCCAAAAGGCATTTCAGATATAGGTGCTGATAGGCGTTTCAGATATAGTTGCCGATTGGCATTTTAAAAATAGGTGCCGATAGGCATTTTAGATGTAGTTTCCGATAGCCATTTCAAAAATAGGTGCCGATAGGCATTTCAGATACAGGTGCCGATAGGCATATCAGATATAGTTGCCGATAGGCATTTAAAATATAGGTGCCGATAGGCATTTCAAATATAGGTGTCGATAGGCATTTCAGATATAAATGCCGAAAGGCATTTCGGATATAGGTGCCGATAGGCATTTCTGATGTGGTTGCCGATAGGCATTTCAAATATAGGAGCAGATAGGCATTTCAGATGTAGTTTCCGAAAGGCATTTCAAAAATAGGTGCCGATAGTCATTTCAGATATAGGTGCCGATAGGCATTTCAGATATAGTTGCCGATTGGCATTTTAAAAATAGGTGCCGATAGGCATTTCAGATATAGAAGCCGATAGGCATTTCAGATATAGTTGCCGATTGGCGTTTTAAAAATAGGTGTCGATAGGCATTTCAGATATAGGAGCCGATAGGCATTTTAAATATAGGTGCCGATTGGCATTCCAGATATGGTTGCCGATAGGCATTTCAAATATAGGTGCTGATAGGCATTTCAGATATAGTTGCCGATTGGCATTTCAGATATAGGTGCCGATAGGCATTTCAGATATAGTTGCCGATTGGCATTTTAAAAATAGGTGCCGATAGGCATTTTAGATGTAGTTTCCGATAGACATTTCAAAAATAGGTGCCGATAGGCATTTCAGATATAGGTGCCGATAGGCATATCAGATATAGTTGCCGATAGGCATTTAAAATATAGGTGCCGATAGGCATTTCAAATATAGGTGTCGATAGGCATTTCAGATATAGAAGCCGATAGGCATTTCAAATATAGGTGCCGATTGGCATTCCAGATATGGTTGCCGATAGGCATTTCAAATATAGGTGCTGATAGGCATTTCAGATGTAGTTTCCGATAGGCATTTCAAAAATAGGTGCCGATAGGCATTTCAGATATAGGTGCCGATAGGCATTTCAGATATAGTTGCCAATAGGCATTTTAAAAATAGGTGCCGATAGGCATTTCAGATATAGAAGCCGATATGCATTTCAAATATAGGTGCCGATAGGCATTCCAGATATGGTTGCCGATAGGCATTTCAAATATAGGTGCTGATAGGCATTTCAGATGTAGTTTCCGATAGGCATTTCAAAAATAGGTGCCGATAGGCATTTCAGATATAGGTGCCGATAGGCATTTCAGATATAGTAGCCGATTGGCATATTAAAAATAGGTGCCGATAGGCATTTCATATATAGAAGCCGATAAGCATTTCAAATATAGGTGCCGAAAGGCATTCCAGATATGGTTGAAGATAGGCATTTCAAATATAGGTGCTGATAGGCATTTTAGATGTAGTTTCCGATAGGCATTCAAAAATTGGTGCTATAGGCATTTCAGATATAGTTGCCGATAGGCATTTCAGATATAGAAGCCGATAGGTATTTCAAATATAGGTGTCGATAGGCATTTCAGATATGGTTGCCGATAGGCATTTCAAAAATAGATGCCGATAGGCATTTCAGATATAGGTGCCGATAGGCATTTCAGATATAGTTGCCGATTGGCATTTTAAAAATAGGTGTCGATAGGCATTTCAGATATAGAAGCCGATAGGCATTTCAAATATAGGTGCCGATTGGCATTCCAGATATGGTTGCCGATAGGCATTTCAAATATAGGTGCTGATAGGCATTTCAGATGTAGTTTCCGATAAGCATTTCAAAAATAGGTGCCGATAGGCATTTCAGATATAGGTACCGATAGGCATTTCAGATATAGTTGCCGATTGGCATTTTAAAAATAGGTGTCGATAGGCATTTCAGATATAGAAGCCGATAGGCATTTCAAATATAGGTGCCGATTGGCATTCCAGATATGGTTGCCGATAGGCATTTCAAATATAGGTGCTGATAGGCATTTCAGATGTAGTTTCCAATAGGCATTTCAAAAATAGGTGCCGATAGGAATTTCAGATATAGGTGCCGATAGGCATTTCAGATATAGTTGCCAATTGGCATTTTAAAAATAGGTGCCGATAGGCATTTCAGATATAGAAGCCGATAGGCATTTCAAATATAGGTGCCGATAGGCATTCCAGATATGGTTGCCGATAGGCATTTCAAATATAGGTGCTGCTAGGCATTTTAGATGTAGTTTCCGATAGGCATTTCAAAAATTGAAGCCGATAGGCAATTCAGATATAGGTGCCGATAGGCATTTCAGATATAGTTGCCGATTGGCATATTAAAAACAGGTGCCGATAGGCATTTCAGATATAGATGCCGATAGGTATTTCAAATATAAGTGTCGATAGGCATTTCAGATATGTTTGCCGATAGGCATTTCAAATATAGGAGCAGATAGGCATTTCAGATGTAGTTTCCGAAAGGCTTATCAAAAATAGGTGCCGATAGGCATTTCAGATATAGGTGCCAATTGGCATTTTAAAATATGTGTCGATAGGCATTTCAGATATAGTTGCCGATTGGCATTTTAAAAATGGGTGCCGATAGGCATTTCAGATATAGAAGCCGATAGGCATTTCAAATATGAGTGCTGATAGGCATTTCATATGTAGTTTCCGATAGGCATTTCAAAAATAGGTACCGATAGGCATTTCAGATATAGGTGCCGATAGGCATTTCAGATATAGTTGCCAAATGGCATTTTAAAATAGGTGTCGATAGGCATTTCAGATATAAAAGCCGATAGGAATTTCAAATATATGAGCCGATAGGCATTCCAGATATGGTTGCCGATAGGCAATTTAAATATAGGTGCTGATAGGCATTTCAGATGTAGTTTCCGATAGGCATTTCAAAAATTGAAGCCGATAGGCAATTCAGATATAGGTGCCGATAGGCATTTCAGATATAGTTGCCGATTGGCATTTTAAAAACAGGTGCTGATAGGCATTTCAGATATAGATGCCGATAGGTATTTTAAATATAGGTGCCGATAGGTATTTCAGATATGTTTGCCGATAGGCATTTCAAATATAGGAGCAGATAGGCATTTCAGATGTAGTTTTCGAAAGGCATATCAAAAATAGGTGCCGATAGGCATTTCAGATATAGGTGCCAATTGGCATTTTAAAATAGGTGTCGATAGGCATTTCAGATATAGTAGCCGATTGGCATTTTAAAAATAGGTGCCGATAGGCATTTCAGATATAGAAGCCGAAAGGCATTTCAAATATAAGTGCTGATAGGCATTTCATATGTAGTTTCCATAGGCATTTCAAAAATAGGTACCGATAGGCATTTCAGATATAGGTGCCGATAGGCATTTCAGATATAGTTGCCAATTGGCATTTTAAAATAGGTGTCGATAGGCATTTCAGATATAAAAGCCGATAGGAATTTCAAATATATGAGCCGATAGGCATTCCAGATATGGTTGCCGATAGGCAATTTAAATATAGGTGCTGATAGGCATTTCAGATGTAGTTTCCGATAGGCATTTTTAAATTTGGTGCCGATAGGCATTTCAGATATAAGTGCCGATAGGCATTTCAGATATAGTTTCCGATTGGCATTATAAAAATAGGTGCCGATAGTCATTTCAGATATAGAAGCCGATAGGTATTTCAAATATAAGTGTCGATAGGCATTTCAGATCTGGTTGCCGATAGGCATTTCAAATATAGGTGCTGATAGGCATTTCAGATGTAGTTTCCGGTAGGCATTTCAAAAATAGGTGCTGATAGGCATTTCAGATAAAGGTGCCGATAGGCATTTCAGATATAGTTGCCGATTGGCATTTTAAAAATAGGTGCCGATAGGCATTTTAGATGTAGTTTCCGATAGGCATTTCAAAAATAGGTGCTGATAGGCATTTCAGATATAGGTGTCGATAGGCATTTCAAATATAAATGCCGAAAGGCATATCGGATATAGGTGCCGATAGGCATTTCTGATGTGGTTGCCGATAGGCATTTCAAATATAGGTACTGATAAGCATTTCAGATGTAGTTTTCGATAGGTATTTCAAAAATAGGTACCGATAGGCATTTCAGATATAAAAGCCGATAGGCATTTCAAATATAGGTGCGGATAGGCATTCCAGATATGGTTGCCGATAGGCATTTCATATATAGGTGCTGATAGGCATTTCAGATGTAGTTTCCGATAGGCATTTCAAAAATAGGTGCCGATAGGTATTTCAGATATAGGTGCCGATAGGCATTTTAGATATAGTTGCCGATTGGCTTTTTAAAAATAGGTGTCGATAGGCATTTTAGATATAGAAGCCGATAGGCATTTCAAATATAGGTGCCGATTGGCATTCCAGATATGGTTGCCGATAGGCATTTCAAATATAGGTACTGATAGGCATTTCAGATGTAGTTTCCGATAGGCATTTCAAAAATAGGTGCCGATAGGCATTTCAGATATAGGTGTCGATAGGCATTTCAGATATAGTTGCCAATTGGCATTTTAAAAATAGGTGCCGATAGGCATTTCAGATATAGAAGCCGATATGCATTTCAAATATAGGTGCCGATAGGCATTCCAGATATGGTTGCCGATAGGCATTCCAAATATAGGTGCTGATAGGCATTTTAGATGTAGTTTCCGATACGAATTTTAAAAATTGATGCCGATAGGCATTTCAGATATAGGTGCAGTTAGGCATTTTAGATATAGTTGCCGATTAGCATTTTAAAAACAGATGCCGATAGGCATTTCAGATATAGAAGCCGATAGGTATTTCAAATATAGGTGTCGATAGGCATTTCAGATATGGTTGCCGTTAGGCATTTCAAATATAGGAGCAGATAGGCATTTCAGATGTAGTTTCCGAAGGCATTTCAAAAATAGGTGCCGATAGGCATTTCAGATATAGAAGCCGATAGGCATTTCAAATATAGGTGCCGATAGGCATTCCAGATATGGTTGTCGATAGGCATTTCAAATACAGGTGCTGATAGGCATTTCAGATGTAGTTTCCGATAGGCATTTTAAAAATGGGTGCCGATGGGCATTTCAGATATAAGTGCCGATAGGCATTTCAGATATAGTTTCCGATTGGCATTTTAAAAATAGGTGCCGATAGGCATTTCAGATATAGAAGCCGATACGTATTTTAAATATAGGTGTCGATAGGCATTTCAGATATGGTTGCCAATAGGCATTTCAAATATAGGTGCTGATAGGCATTTCAGATGTAGTTTCCGATAGGCATTTCAAAAATAGGTGCTGATAGGCATTTCAGATAAAGGTGCCGATAGGCATTTCAGATACAGTTGCCGATTGGCATTTTAAAAATAGGTGCCGATAGGCATTTTAGATGTAGTTTCCGATAGGCATTTCAAAAATAGGTGCTGATAGGCATTTCAGATATAGGTGTCGATAGGCATTTCAGATATAAATGCCGAAAGGCATTTCGGATATATATGCCGATAGGCATTTCTGATGTGGTTGCCGATAGGCATTTCAAATATAGGTACTGATAAGCATTTCAGATGTAGTTTTCGATAGGTATTTCAAAAATAGGTACCGATAGGCATTTCAAATATAGGTGCCGATAGGCACTTCAGATATAGTTGCGGATTGGTATTTTAAAAATAGGTGCCGATAGGCATTTCAGATATAGAAGCCGATAGGCATTTCAAATATAGGTGCGGATAGGCATTCCAGATATGGTTTGCGATAGGCATTTCAAATATAGGTGCTGATAGGCATTTCAGATGTAGTTTCCGATAGGCATTTCAAAAATAGGTGCCGATAGGCATTTCAGATATAGGTGCCGATAGGCATTTCAGATATAGAAGCCGATAGGCATTTCAAATATAAGTGCCGATAGGCATTCCAGATATGGTTGCCGATAGGCATTTCAAATATAGGTGCTGATAGGCATTTCAGATGTAGTTTCCGATAGGCATTTCAAAAATAGGTGCCGATAGGCATTTCAGATATAGGTGCCGATAGGCATTTCAGATATAGTTGCCGATTGGGATTTTAAAAATAGGTGCCGATAGGCTTTTCAGATATAGAAGCCGATAGGCATTTCAAATATAGGTGCCGATAAGCATTCCAGATATGGTTGCCGATAGGCATTTCAAATATAGGTGCTGATAGGCATTTCAGATGTAGTTTCCGATAGGCATTTCAAAAATTGGTGCCGATAGGCATTTCAGATATAGGTGCCGATAGGCATTTCAGATATAGTAGCCGATTGGCATTTTAAAAATAGGTGCCGATAGGCATTTCAGATATACAAGCCGATAGGTATTTTAAATATAGGTGTCGATAGGCATTTCAGATATAGTTGCCGATAGGCATTTCAAATATAGGTGCTGATAGGCATTTCAGATGTAGTTTCCGATAGGCATTTCAAAAATATGTGCCGATAGGCATTTCAGATATAGGTGCCGATAGGCATTTCAGATATAGTTGCCGATTGGCATTTTAAAAATAGGTGTCGATAGGCATTTCAGATATAGAAGCTGATAGGCATTTCAAATATAGGTGCCGATAGGCATTCCAGATATGGTTGCCGATAGGCATTTCAAATATAGGTGCTGATAGGCATTTCAGATATAGTTACCGAATGGCATTTTAAAAATAGGTGCCGATAGGCATTTCAGATATAGAAGTCGATAGGTATTTCAAATTTAGGTGTCGATAGGCATATCAGATATGGTTGTCGATAGGCATTTCAAATATAGGTGCTATCGGCACCTATATCTGAAATGCCTATCTGCACCTATTTTTGAAATGCCTATCGGAAACTACATCTGAAATGCCTATCAGCACCTATATTTGAAATGCCTATCGGCAACCATATCTGGAATGCCTATCGGCACCTATATTTGAAATGCCTATCGGCTTCTATATCTGAAATGCCTATCGACACCTATTTTAAAAATGCCAATCGGCAACTATATCTGAAATGCCTATCGGCACCTATATCTGAAATGCCTATCGGCACCAATTTTTGAAATGCCTATCGGAAACTACATCTGAAATGCCTATCAGCACCTATATTTGAAATGCCTATCGGCAACCATATCTGGAATGCTTATCGGCACCTATATTTAAAATGCCTATCGGCTTCTATATCTGAAATGTTTATCGGCACCTATTTTTAAAATGCCAATCGGCAACTATATCTGAAATGCCTATCGGCACCTATATCTGAACCGCCTATTGGCACCTATTTTTAAAATGCCTATCGGAAACAACATCTGAAATGCCTATCAGTACCTATATTTGAAATGCCTATCGGCAACCATATCTGGAATGCCTATCGGCATCTATATTTGAAATGCCTATCGGCTTCTATATCTGAAATGCCTATCGGCACCTATATCTGACATGCCTATCGGCACCTATATCTGAAATGCCTATCGGCACCTATTTTTGAAATGCCTTTTGGAAACTACATCTGAAATGCCTATCTGATCCTATATTTGAAATGCCTATCGGCAACCATATTTGAAATGCCTATCGACACCTATATTTGAAATACCTATCGGCTTCTATATCTGAAATGCCTATCGGCACCTGTTTTTAAAATTCCAATCAGCAACTATATCTGAAATGCCTATCGGCACCTATATCTGAAATGCCTATCGGCATCAATTTTTGAAATGCCTATCGGAAACTACATCTAAAATGCCTATCAGCACCTATATTTGAAATGCCTATCGGCAACCATATCTGGAATGCCTATCGGCACCTATATTTGAAATGCCTATCGGCTTCTATGTCTGAAATGCCTATCGGCACCTATTTTTAAAATGCCAATCGGCAAATATATCTGAAATGCCTATCGGCACCTATATCTGAAATGCCTATCGGCACCAATTTTTGAAATGCCTATCGGAAACTACATCTAAAATGCCTATCAGCACCTATATTTGAAATGCCTATCGGCAACCATATCTGGAATGACTATCGGCACCTATATTTGAAATGCCTATCGGCTTCTATATCTGAAATGCCTATCGACACCTATTTTTAAAATGCCAATTGGCAACTATATCTGAAATGCCTATCGGCACCTATATCTGAAATGCCTATCGGTACCTATTTTTAAAGTGCCTATCGGAAACTACATCTGAAATGCCTATCAGCACCTATATTTGAAATGCCTATCGGCAACCATATCTGGAATGCTTATCGGCACCTATATTTAAAATGCCTATCGGCTTCTATATCTGAAATGCCTATCGGCACCTATTTTTAAAATGCCAATCGGCAACTATATCTGAAATGCTATCGGCACCTATATCTGAACCGCCTATTGGCACCTATTTTTGAAATGCCTATCGGAAACAACATCTGAAATGCCTATCAGCACCTATATTTGAAATGCCTATCGGCTTCTATATCTGAAATGCCTATCGGCACCTATTTTTAAAATGCAAATCAGCAACTATATCTGAGATGCCTATCGGCACCTATATTTAAAATGCCTATCGGAAACTACATCTAAAATGCCTATCGGCACCTATTTTTAAAATGCCATTCGGCAACTTTATCTGAAATGCCTATCGACACCTATATCTGAAATGCCTATCTGCATAAATTTTTGAAATGCCTATCGGAAACTACATCTAAAATGCCTATCAGCACCTATATTTGAAATGCCTATCGGCAACCATATTTGGAATGCCTATCGGCACCTATAATTGAAATGCCTATCGGCTTCTATATCTGAAATGCCTATCGGCACCTATTTTTAAAATGCCAATTGGCAACTATATCTGAAATGCCTATCGGCAGCTATATCTAAAATGCCTATCGGCAGCTATTTTTGAAATGCCTATCGGAAACTACATCTGAAATGCCTATCAGCACCTATATTTGTAATGCCTATCGGCAACCATATCTGGAATGCCTATCGGCACCTATATTTGAAATGCCTATTGGCTTCTATATCTGAAATGCCTATCGGCACCTATTTTTAAAATGCCAATCGGCAACTATATCTGAAATGCCTATCGGCACCTATATCTGAAATGCCTATCGGCACCTATTTTTGAAATGCCTATCGGAAACTACATCTGAAATGCCTATCAGCACCTATATTTGAAATGCCTATCGGCAACCATATCTTAAATGCCTATCGGCACCAATTTTTGAAATGCCTATCGGAAACTACATCTTGAATGCCTATCAGCACCTATATTTGAAATGCCTATCGGAAACCATACCTGGAATGCCTATCGGCACCTATATTTGAAATGCCTATCGGCTTCTATATCTGAAATGTCTATCGGCACCTATTTTTAAAATGCAAATCGGCAACTATATCTGAAATGCCTATCGGCACCTATTTTTAAAATGCCAATCGGAAACTACATCTAAAATGGCTATCGGCACCTATTTTTAAAATGCCAATCGGCAACTATATCAGACATGCCTATCGGCACCTATATCTGAAATGCCTATCGGCACCTATTTTTGAAATGCCTTTTGGAAACTACATCTGAAATGCCTATCTGCTCCTATATTTGAAATGCCTATCGGCAACCATATCTGAAATGCCTATCGACACCTATATTTGAAATACCTATCGGCTTCTATATCTGAAATGCCTTTCGGCACCTGTTTTTAAAATGCCATTCGGCAACTATATCTGAAATGCCTATCGGCACCTATTTTTAAAATGCCAATCGGCAACTATATCTGAAATGCCTATCGGCACCTATATCTGATATGCCTATCGGCACCTATTTTTGAAATGCCTATCGGAAACTACATCTGAAATGCCTATCAGCACCTATATTTGAAATGCCTATCGGCAACCATATCTGAAATGCCTATCGACACCTATATTTGAAATACCTATCGGCTTCTATATCTGAAATGCCTCTCGGCACCTATTTTAAAAATGCCAATCGGTAACTATATCTGAAATGCCTATCGGCACCTATATCTGAAATGCCTATCGGCACCAATCTTTGAAATGCCTATCGGAAACTATATCTTGAATGTCTATCAGCACCTATATTTGAAATGCCTAAAGGCAACCATATCTGGAATGCCTATCGGCACCTATATTTGAAATGCCTATCGGCTTCTATATCTGAAATGCCTATTGACACCTATTTTTAAAATGCCAATCGGCAACTATATCTGAAATGCCTATCGGCACCTATATCTGAAATGCCTATTCGCACCTATTTTTGAAATGCCTATCGGAAACTACATCTGAAATGCCTATCAGCAATTATATTTGAAATGCCTATCAGCAACCGTATCTGAAATGCCTATCGACACCTATATTTGAAATACCATCGGCTTCTATATCTGTAATGCCTATCGGCACCTATTTTTAAAATGCCAATCGGCAATTATATCTGAAATGCCTATCGGCACCTATATCTGAAATGCCTATCGGCACCTATTTTTGAAATGCCTAACGGAAGCTACATCTGAAATGCCTATCAGCACCTATATTTGAAATGCCTACCGGCAACCATATCTGGAATTCTTATCGGCACCTATATTTAAAATGCCTATCGGCTTCTATATCTGAAATGCCAATCGGCACCTATTTTTAAAATGCCAATCGGCAACTATATCTGAAATGCCTATCGGCACCTATATCTGAAATGCCTATCGGCACCTATTTTTGAAATGCCTAACGGAAGCTACATCTGAAATGCCTATCAGCACCTATATTTGAAATGCCTACCGGCAACCATATCTGGAATTCTTATCGGCACCTATATTTAAAATGCCTATCGGCTTCTATATCTGAAATGCCTATCGGCACCTATTTTTGAAATGCCTATCGGAAACTACATCTGAAATGCCTATCAGCAACTATATTTGAAATGCCTATCAGCAACCATATCTGAAATGCCTATCGACACCTATATTTGAAATACCTATCGGCTTCTATATCTGTAATGCCTATCGGCACCTATTTTTAAAATGCCAATCGGCAAATATATCTGAAATGCCTATCGGCACCTATATCTGAAATGCCTATCGGCACCTATTTTTGAAATGCCTAACGGAAGCTACATCTGAAATGCCTATCAGCACCTATATTTGAAATGCCTATCGGCAACCATATCTGGAATGCCTATCGGCACCTATATTTGAAATGCCTATCGGCTTCTATATCTGAAATGCCTATAGGCACCTATTTTTAAAATGCCAATTGGCAACTATATCTGAAATGCCTATCGGCACCTATATCTGAAATGCCTATCGGCACCTATTTTTGAAATGCCTATCGGAAACTACATCTGAAATGCCTATCAGCACCTATATTTGAAATGCCTATCGGCAACCATATCTGGAATGCCTATCGGCACCTATATTTGAAATGCCTATCGGCTTCTATATCTGAAATGCCTATCAACACCTATTTTTAAAATGCCAATCGGCAACTATATCTGAAATGCCTATCGGCACCTATATCTGAAATGTTTATCGGCACCTATTTTTGAAACGCCTTTCGGAAACTACATCTGAAATGCCTATCTGCTCCTATATTTGAAATGCCTATCGGCAACCATATCTGAAATGCGTATCGACACCTATATTTGAAATACCTATCAGCTTCTATATCTGAAATGCCTATCGGCACCTGTTTTTAAAATGCCAATCGGCAACTATATCTGAAATCCCTATCGGCACCTATATCTGAAATGCCTATCGGAAACTACATCTAAAATGCCTATCAGCATCTATATTTGAAATGCCTATCGGCAACCATATCTGGAATGCCTATCGGCACCTATATTTGAAATGCCTATCGGCTTCTATATCTGAAATGCCTATCGGCACCTATTTTTAAAATGCCAATCGGCAACTATATCTAAAATGCCTATCGGCAACTATTTCTGAAATGCCTATCGGCACCTATTTTTGAAATGCCTATCGGAAACTACATCTAAAATGCCTATCAGCACCTATATTTGAAATGCCTATCGGCAACCATATCTGAAATGCCTATCGACACCTATATTTGAAATACCTATCGGCCTCTATATCTGTAATGCCTATCGGCACCTATTTTTAAAATGCCAATCGGCAACTATATCTGAAATGCCTATTGGCACCTATATCTGAAATGCCTATCGGCACCAATTTTTAAAATGCCTATCGGAAACTACATCTGAAATGCCTATCAGCACCTATATTTGAAATGCCTATCGGCAACCATATCTGGAATGCTTATCGGCACCTATATTTAAAATGCCTATCGGCTTCTAATTCTGAAATGCCTATCGGCACCTATTTTTAAAATGCAAATCGGCAACTATATCTGAAATGCCTATCGGCACCTATTTTTAAAAATGCCTATCGGAAACTACATCTAAAATGCTATCGGCACATATTTTTAAAATGCCAATCTGCAACTATATCTGACGCCTATCGGCACTTATATCTGAAATGCCTATCGGCACCTATTTTTGAAATGCCTTTTGGAAACTACATCTGAAATGCCTATCTGCTCCTATATTTGAAATGCCTATCGGCAACCATATCTGAAATGCCTATCGACACCTATATTTGAAATACCTATCGGCTTCTATATCTGAAATGCCTATCGGCACCTGTTTTCAAATTGCCAATCGGCAACTTTATCTGAAATGCCTATCGGCACCTATATCTGAAATGCCTATCGGCATCAATTTTTTAAATGCCTATCGGAAACTACATCTAAAATGCCTATCAGCACCTATATTTGAAATGCCTATCGGCAACCATATCTGGAATGCCTATCGGCACCTATATTTGAAATGCCTATCGGCTTCTATGTCTGAAATGCCTATCGGCACCTATTTTTAAAATGCCAATTGGCAACTATATCTGAAATGCCTATCGGCACTTATATCTGAAATGCCTATCTGCACCTATTTTTGAAATACCTATCGGAAACTACATCTGAAATGCCTATCAGCACCTATATTTGAAATGCCTATCGGCAACCATATCTGGAATGCCTATCGGCACCTATATTTGAAATGCCTATCGGCTTCTATATCTGAAATGCCTATCGACACCTATTTTAAAAATGCCAATCGGCAACTATATCTGAAATGCCTATCGGCACCTATATCTGAAATGCCTATCGGCACCAATTTTTGAAATGCCTATCGGAAACTACATCTGAAATGCCTATCAGCACCTATATTTGAAATGCCTATCGGCAACCATATCTGGAATGCTTATCGGCACCTATATTTAAAATGCCTATCGGCTTCTATATCTGAAATGTTTATCGGCACCTATTTTTAAAATGCCAATCGGCAACTATATCTGAAATGCCTATCGGCACCTATATCTGAACCGCCTATTGGCACCTATTTTTAAAATGCCTATCGGAAACAACATCTGAAATGCCTATCAGTACCTATATTTGAAATGCCTATCGGCAACCATATCTGGAATGCCTATCGGCATCTATATTTGAAATGCCTATCGGCTTCTATATCTGAAATGCCTATCGGCACCTATATCTGACATGCCTATCGGCACCTATATCTGAAATGCCTATCGGCACCTATTTTTGAAATGCCTTTTGGAAACTACATCTGAAATGCCTATCTGCTCCTATATTTGAAATGCCTATCGGCAACCATATCTGAAATGCCTATCGACACCTATATTTGAAATACCTATCGGCTTCTATATCTGAAATGCCTATCGGCACCTGTTTTTAAAATTCCAATCAGCAACTATATCTGAAATGCCTATCGGCACCTATATCTGAAATGCCTATCGGCATCAATTTTTGAAATGCCTATCGGAAACTACATCTAAAATGCCTATCAGCACCTATATTTGAAATGCCTATCGGCAACCATATCTGGAATGCCTATCGGCACCTATATTTGAAATGCCTATCGGCTTCTATGTCTGAAATGCCTATCGGCACCTATTTTTAAAATGCCAATCGGCAAATATATCTGAAATGCCTATCGGCACCTATATCTGAAATGCCTATCGGCACCAATTTTTGAAATGCCTATCGGAAACTACATCTAAAATGCCTATCAGCACCTATATTTGAAATGCCTATCGGCAACCATATCTGGAATGCCTATCGGCACCTATATTTGAAATGCCTATCGGCTTCTATATCTGAAATGCCTATCGACACCTATTTTTAAAATGCCAATTGGCAACTATATCTGAAATGCCTATCGGCACCTATATCTGAAATGCCTATCGGTACCTATTTTTAAAGTGCCTATCGGAAACTACATCTGAAATGCCTATCAGCACCTATATTTGAAATGCCTATCGGCAACCATATCTGGAATGCTTATCGGCACCTATATTTAAAATGCCTATCGGCTTCTATATCTGAAATGCCTATCGGCACCTATTTTTAAAATGCCAATCGGCAACTATATCTGAAATGCCTATCGGCACCTATATCTGAACCGCCTATTGGCACCTATTTTTGAAATGCCTATCGGAAACAACATCTGAAATGCCTATCAGCACCTATATTTGAAATGCCTATCGGCTTCTATATATGAAATGCCTATCGGCACCTATTTTTAAAATGCAAATCAGCAACTATATCTGAGATGCCTATCGGCACCTATATTTAAAATGCCTATCGGAAACTACATCTAAAATGCCTATCGGCACCTATTTTTAAAATGCCATTCGGCAACTTTATCTGAAATGCCTATCGACACCTATATCTGAAATGCCTATCTGCATAAATTTTTGAAATGCCTATCGGAAACTACATCTAAAATGCCTATCAGCACCTATATTTGAAATGCCTATCGGCAACCATATTTGGAATGCCTATCGGCACCTATAATTGAAATGCCTATCGGCTTCTATATCTGAAATGCCTATCGGCACCTATTTTTAAAATGCCAATTGGCAACTATATCTGAAATGCCTATCGGCAGCTATATCTAAAATGCCTATCGGCAGCTATTTTTGAAATGCCTATCGGAAACTACATCTGAAATGCCTATCAGCACCTATATTTGTAATGCCTATCGGCAACCATATCTGGAATGCCTATCGGCACCTATATTTGAAATGCCTATTGGCTTCTATATCTGAAATGCCTATCGGCACCTATTTTTAAAATGCCAATCGGCAACTATATCTGAAATGCCTATCGGCACCTATATCTGAAATGCCTATCGGCACCTATTTTTGAAATGCCTATCGGAAACTACATCTGAAATGCCTATCAGCACCTATATTTGAAATGCCTATCGGCAACCATATCTTAAATGCCTATCGGCACCAATTTTTGAAATGCCTATCGGAAACTACATCTTGAATGCCTATCAGCACCTATATTTGAAATGCCTATCGGAAACCATATCTGGAATGCCTATCAGCACCTATATTTGAAATGCCTATCGGCTTCTATATCTGAAATGCCTATCGGCACCTATTTTTAAAATGCAAATCGGCAACTATATCTGAAATGCCTATCGGCACCTATTTTTAAAATGCCAATCGGAAACTACATTTAAAATGGCTATCGGCACCTATTTTTAAAATGCCAATCGGCAACTATATCTGAAATGCCTATCGGCACCTATATCTGATATGCCTATCGGCACCTATTTTTGAAATGCCTATCGGAAACTACATCTGAAATGCCTATCAGCACCTATATTTGAAATGCCTATCGGCAACCATATCTGAAATGCCTATCGACACCTATATTTGAAATACCTATCGGCTTCTATATCTGAAATGCCTCTCGGCACCTATTTTAAAAATGCCAATCGGTAACTATATCTGAAATGCCTATCGGCACCTATATCTGAAATGCCTATCGGCACCAATCTTTGAAATGCCTATCGGAAACTATATCTTGAATGTCTATCAGCACCTATATTTGAAATGCCTAAAGGCAACCATATCTGGAATGCCTATCGGCACCTATATTTGAAATGCCTATCGGCTTCTATATCTGAAATGCCTATTGACACCTATTTTTAAAATGCCAATCGGCAACTATATCTGAAATGCCTATCGGCACCTATATCTGAAATGCCTATTCGCACCTATTTTTGAAATGCCTATCGGAAACTACATCTGAAATGCCTATCAGCAATTATATTTGAAATGCCTATCAGCAACCGTATCTGAAATGCCTATCGACACCTATATTTGAAATACCATCGGCTTCTATATCTGTAATGCCTATCGGCACCTATTTTTAAAATGCCAATCGGCAATTATATCTGAAATGCCTATCGGCACCTATATCTGAAATGCCTATCGGCACCTATTTTTGAAATGCCTAACGGAAGCTACATCTGAAATGCCTATCAGCACCTATATTTGAAATGCCTACCGGCAACCATATCTGGAATTCTTATCGGCACCTATATTTAAAATGCCTATCGGCTTCTATATCTGAAATGCCAATCGGCACCTATTTTTAAAATGCCAATCGGCAACTATATCTGAAATGCCTATCGGCACCTATATCTGAAATGCCTATCGGCACCTATTTTTGAAATGCCTAACGGAAGCTACATCTGAAATGCCTATCAGCACCTATATTTGAAATGCCTACCGGCAACCATATCTGGAATTCTTATCGGCACCTATATTTAAAATGCCTATCGGCTTCTATATCTGAAATGCCTATCGGCACCTATTTTTGAAATGCCTATCGGAAACTACATCTGAAATGCCTATCAGCAACTATATTTGAAATGCCTATCAGCAACCATATCTGAAATGCCTATCGACACCTATATTTGAAATACCTATCGGCTTCTATATCTGTAATGCCTATCGGCACCTATTTTTAAAATGCCAATTGGCAAATATATCTGAAATGCCTTACGGCACCTATATCTGAAATGCCTATCGGCACCTATTTTTGAAATGCCTAACGGAAGCTACATCTGAAATGCCTATCAGCACCTATATTTGAAATGCCTATCGGCAACCATATCTGGAATGCCTATCGGCACCTATATTTGAAATGCCTATCGGCTTCTATATCTGAAATGCCTATAGGCACCTATTTTTAAAATGCCAATTGGCAACTATATCTGAAATGCCTATCGGCACCTATATCTGAAATGCCTATCGGCACCTATTTTTGAAATGCCTATCGGAAACTACATCTGAAATGCCTATCAGCACCTATATTTGAAATGCCTATCGGCAACCATATCTGGAATGCCTATCGGCACCTATATTTGAAATGCCTATCGGCTTCTATATCTGAAATGCCTATCAACACCTATTTTTAAAATGCCAATCGGCAACTATATCTGAAATGCCTATCGGCACCTATATCTGAAATGTTTATCGGCACCTATTTTTGAAACGCCTTTCGGAAACTACATCTGAAATGCCTATCTGCTCCTATATTTGAAATGCCTATCGGCAACCATATCTGAAATGCGTATCGACACCTATATTTGAAATACCTATCAGCTTCTATATCTGAAATGCCTATCGGCACCTGTTTTTAAAATGCCAATCGGCAACTATATCTGAAATCCCTATCGGCACCTATATCTGAAATGCCTATCGGAAACTACATCTAAAATGCCTATCAGCATCTATATTTGAAATGCCTATCGGCAACCATATCTGGAATGCCTATCGGCACCTATATTTGAAATGCCTATCGGCTTCTATATCTGAAATGCCTATCGGCACCTATTTTTAAAATGCCAATCGGCAACTATATCTAAAATGCCTATCGGCAACTATTTCTGAAATGCCTATCGGCACCTATTTTTGAAATGCCTATCGGAAACTACATCTAAAATGCCTATCAGCACCTATATTTGAAATGCCTATCGGCAACCATATCTGAAATGCCTATCGACACCTATATTTGAAATACCTATCGGCCTCTATATCTGTAATGCCTATCGGCACCTATTTTTAAAATGCTAATCGGCAACTATATCTGAAATGCCTATTGGCACCTATATCTGAAATGCCTATCGGCACCAATTTTTAAAATGCCTATCGGAAACTACATCTGAAATGCCTATCAGCACCTATATTTGAAATGCCTATCGGCAACCATATCTGGAATGCTTATCGGCACCTATATTTAAAATGCCTATCGGCTTCTAATTCTGAAATGCCTATCGGCACCTATTTTTAAAATGCAAATCGGCAACTATATCTGAAATGCCTATCGGCACCTATTTTTAAAATGCCTATCGGAAACTACATCTAAAATGCCTATCGGCACCTATTTTTAAAATGCCAATCTGCAACTATATCTGACATGCCTATCGGCACTTATATCTGAAATGCCTATCGGCACCTATTTTTGAAATGCCTTTTGGAAACTACATCTGAAATGCCTATCTGCTCCTATATTTGAAATGCCTATCGGCAACCATATCTGAAATGCCTATCGACACCTATATTTGAAATACCTATCGGCTTCTATATCTGAAATGCCTATCGGCACCTGTTTTCAAATTGCCAATCGGCAACTTTATCTGAAATGCCTATCGGCACCTATATCTGAAATGCCTATCGGCATCAATTTTTTAAATGCCTATCGGAAACTACATCTAAAATGCCTATCAGCACCTATATTTGAAATGCCTATCGGCAACCATATCTGGAATGCCTATCGGCACCTATATTTGAAATGCCTATCGGCTTCTATGTCTGAAATGCCTATCGGCACCTATTTTTAAAATGCCAATTGGCAACTATATCTGAAATGCCTATCGGCACCTATATCTGAAATGCCTATCTGCACCTATTTTTGAAATGCCTATCGGAAACTACATCTGAAATGCCTATCAGCACCTATATTTGAAATGCCTATCAGCAACCATATCTGGAATGCCTATCGGCACCTATATTTGAAATGCCTATCGGCTTCTATATATGAAATGCCTATCGACACCTATTATAAAAATGCCAATCGGCAACTATATCTGAAATGCCTATCGGCACCTATATCTGAACCGCCTATTGGCACCTATTTTTAAAATGCCTATCGGAAACAACATCTGAAATGCCTATCAGTACCTATATTTGAAATGCCTATCGGCAACCATATCTGGAATGCCTATCGGCATCTATATTTGAAATGCCTATCGGCTTCTATATCTGAAATGCCTATCGGCACCTATATCTGACATGCCTTTCGGCACCTATATCTGAAATGCCTATCGGCACCTATTTTTGAAATGACTTTTGGAAACTACATCTGAAATGCCTATCTGCTCCTATATTTGAAATGCCTATCGGCAACCATATCTGAAATGCCTATCGACACCTATATTTGAAATACCTATCGGCTTCTATATCTGAAATGCCTATCGGCACCTGTTTTTAAAATTCCAATCAGCAACTATATCTGAAATGCCTATCGGCACCTATATCTGAAATGCCTATCGGCATCAATTTTTGAAATGCCTATCGGAAACTACATCTAAAATGCCTATCAGCACCTATATTTAAAATGCCTATCGGCAACCATATCTGGAATGCCTATCGGCACCTATATTTGAAATGCCTATCGGCTTCTATACCTGAAATGCCTATCGGCACCTATTTTTAAAATGCCAATTGGCAACTATATCTGAAATGCCTATCGGCACCTATATCTGAATTGCCTATCGGCACCTATTTTTGAAATGCCTATCGGAAACTACATCTGAAATGCCTATCAGCACCTATATTTGAAATGCCTATCGGCAACCATATCTGGAATGCCTATCGGCACCTATATTTGAAATGCCTATCGGCTTCTATATCTGAAATGCCTCTCGGCACCTATTTTTAAAATGCCAATCGGCAACTATATCTGAAATGCCTATCGGCACCTATATCTGAAATGCCTATCGGCACCTATTTTTGAAATGCCTATCGGAAACTACATCTGAAATGCCTATCAGCACCTATATTTGAAATGCCTATCGGCAACCATATCTGAAATGCCTATCGACACCTATATTTGAAATACCTATCGGCTTCTATATCTAAAATGCCTATCGGCACATATTTTTAAAGTGCCAATCGGTAACTATATCTGAAATGCCTATCGGCACATATATCTGAAAGGCCTATCGGCACCAATTTTTGAAATGCCTATCGGAAACTACATCTGGAATGCCTATCAGCACCTATATTTGAATGCATATAGTCAACCATATCTGGAATGCCTATCGGCACCTATATTTGAAATGCCTATCGGCTTCTATATCTGAAATGCCTATCAGGACCTATTTTTAAATGCCAATCGGCAACTATATCTGAAATGCCTATCGGCACCTATATCTGAAATGCCTATCGGCACCTATTTTTTAAATGCCTTTCGGAAACTACATCTGAAATGCCTATCTGATCCTATATTTGAATTGCCTATCGGCAACCATATCTGAAATGCCTATCGACACCTATATTTGAAATACTTATCGGCTTCTATATCTGAAATGCCTATCGGCACTTGTTTTTAAAATGCCAATCGGCAACTATATCAGAAATGCCTATCGGCACCTATTTTTGAAATGCCTATCGGAAACTACATCTAAAACACCTATCGGCACCTATTTTTAAAATGCCAATTGGCAACTATATCTGAAATGCCTATCGGCACCTATATCTGAAATGCCTATCGGCACCAATTTTTGAAATGCCTATCGGAAACTACATCTGAAATGCCTATCGGCACCTATTTTTAAAATGCAAATCAGCAACTATATCTAAGATGCCTATCGGCATCTATATTTAAAATGCCTATCGGAAACTACATCTAAAATGCCTATCGGCACCTATTTTTAAAATGCCAATCGGCAACTTTATCTGAAATGCCTATCGACACCTATATCTGAAATGCCTATCTGCATAAATTTTTGAAATGCCTATCGAAAACTACATCTAAAATGCCTATCAGCACCTATATTTGAAATGCCTATCGGCAACCATATTTGGAATGCCTATCGGCACCTATAATTGAAATGCCTATCGGCTTCTATATCTGAAATGCCTATCGGCACCTATTTTTAAAATGCCAATTGGCAACTATATCTGAAATGCCTATCGGCAGCTATATCTAAAATGCCTATCGGCAGCTATTTTTGAAATGCCTATCGGAAACTACATCTGAAATGCCTATCAGCACCTATATTTGAAATGCCTATCGGCAACCATATCTGGAATGCCTATCGGCACCTATATTTGAAATGCCTATTGGCTTCTATATCTGAAATGCCTATCGGCACCTATTTTTAAAATCCCAATCGGCAACTATATCTGAAATGCCTATCGGCACCTATATCTGAAAAGCCTATCGGCACCTATTTTTGAAATGCCTATCGGAAACTACATCTGAAATGCCTATCAGCACCTATATTTGAAATGCCTATCGGCAACCATATCTTAAATGCCTATCGGCACCAATTTTTGAAATGCCTATCGGAAACTACATCTTGAATGCCTATCAGCACCTATATTTGAAATGCCTATCGGACACCATATCTGGAATGCCTATCGGCACCTATATTTGAAATGCCTATCGGCTTCTATATCTGAAATGCCTATCGGCACCCATTTTTAAAATGCAAATCGGCAACTATATCTGAAATGCCTATCGGCACCTATTTTTAAAATGCCAATCGGAAACTTCATCTAAAATGGCTATCGGCACCTATTTTTAAAATGCCAATCGGCAACTATATCTGACATGCCTATCGGCACCTATATCTGAAATGCCTATCGGCACCTATTTTTGAAATGCCTTTTGGAAACTACATCTGAAATGCCTATCTGCTCCTATATTTGAAATGCCTATCGGCAACCATATCTGAAATGCCTATCGACACCTATATTTGAAATACCTATCGGCTTCTATATCTGAAATGCCTTTCGGCACCTGTTTTTAAAATGCCATTTGGCAACTATATCTGAAATGCCTATCGGCACCTATTTTTAAAATGCCAATCGGCAACTATATCTGAAATGCCTATCGGCACCTATATCTGATATGCCTATCGGCACCTATTTTTGAAATGCCTATCGGAAACTACATCTGAAATGCCTATCAGCACCTATATTTGAAATTGTCTATCGGCAACCATATCTGAAATGCCTATCGACACCTATATTTGAAATACCTATCGGCTTCTATATCTGAAATGCCTCTCGGCACCTATTTTAAAAATGCCAATCGGTAACTATATCTGAAATGCTTATCGGCACCTATATCTGAAATGCCTATCGGCACCAATCTTTGAAATGCCTATCGGAAACTATATCTTGAATGTCTATCAGCACCTATATTTGAAATGCCTAAAGGCAACCATATCTGGAATGCCTATCGGCACCTATATTTGAAATGCCTATCGGCTTCTATATCTGAAATGCCTATCGACACCTATTTTTAAAATGCCAATCGGCAACTATATCTGAAATGCCTATCGGCACCTATATCTGAAATGCCTATCGGCACCTATATCTGAAATGCCTATCGGCACCTATTTTTGAAATGCCTATCGGAAACTACATCTGAAATGCCTATCAGCAATTATATTTGAAATGCCTATCAGCAACCATATCTGAAATGCCTATCGACACCTATATTTGAAATACCTATCAGCTTCTATATCTGTAATGCCTATCGGCACCATTTTTAAAATGCCAATCGGCAATTATATCTGAAATGCCTATCGGCACCTATATCTGAAATGCCTATCGGCACCTATTTTTGAAATGCCTAACGGAAGCTACATCTGAAATGCCTATCAGCACCTATATTTGAAATGCCTACCGGCAACCATATCTGGAATTCTTATCGGCACCTATATTTAAAATGCCTATCGGCTTCTATATCTGAAATGCCAATCGGCACCTATTTTTAAAATGCCAATCGGCAACTATATCTGAAATGCCTATCGGCACCTATATCTGAAATGCCTATCGGCACCTATTTTTGAAATGCCTGACGGAAGCTACATCTGAAATGCCTATCAGCACCTATATTTGAAATGCCTACCGGCAACCATATCTGGAATTCTTATCGGCACCTATATTTAAAATGCCTATCGGCTTCTATATCTGAAATGCCTATCGGCACCTATTTTTGAAATGCCTATCGGAAACTACATCTGAAATGCCTATCAGCAACTATATTTGAAATGCCTATCAGCAACCATATCTGAAATGCCTATCGACACCTATATTTGAAATACCTATCGGCTTCTATATCTGTAATGCCTATCGGCACCTATTTTTAAAATGCCAATCGGCAAATATATCTGAAATGCCTATCAGCACCTATATCTGAAATGCCTATCGGCACCTATTTTTGAAATGCCTAACGGAAGCTACATCTGAAATGCCTATCAGCACCTATATTTGAAATGCCTATCGGCAACCATATCTGGAATGCCTATCGGCACCTATATATGAAATGCCTATCGGCTTCTATATCTGAAATGCCTATAGGCACCTATTTTTAAAATGCCAATTGGCAACTATATCTGAAATGCCTATCGGCACCTATATCTGAAATGCCTATCGGCACCTATTTTTAAAATGCAAATCGGCAACTATATCTGAAATGCCTATCGGCACCTATTTTTAAAATGCCTATCGGAAACTACATCTAAAATGCCTATCGGCACCTATTTTTAAAATGCCAATCGGCAACTATATCTGACATGCCTATCGGCACATATATCTGAAATGCCTATCGGCACCTATTTTTGAAATGCCTTTTGGAAACTACATCTGAAATGCCTATCTGCTCCTATATTTGAAATGCCTATCGGCAACCATATCTGAAATGCCTATCGACACCTATATTTGAAATTCCTATCGGCTTCTATATCTGTAATGCCTATCGGCACCTATTTTTAAAATGCCAATTGGCAACTATATCTGAAATGCCTATCGGCACCTATATCTGAAATGCCTATCGGCACCTTTTTTTGAATTGCCTATCGGAAACTATATCTGAAATGCCTATCAGCACCTATATTTGAAATGCCTATCGGCAACCATATCTGGAATGCTTATCGGCACCTATATTTTAAATGCCTATCGGCTTTTATATCTGAAATGCCTATCGGCACCTATTTTTAAAATGACAATCGGCAACTATATCTGAAATGCCTATCGGCACCTATATCTGAACCGCCTATTGGTACCTATTTTTGAAATGCCTATCGGAAACAACATCTGAAACACCTATCAGCACCAATATTTGAAATGCCTATCGGCAACCATATCTAGAATGCCTATCGGCATCTATATTTGAAATGCCTATCGGCTTCTATATCTGAAATACCTATCATAACCTATTTTTAAAATGCAAATCGGCAACTATATCTGAAATGCCTATCGGCACCTATTTTTAAAATGCCTATCGGAAACTACATCTAAAATGCCTATCGGCACCTATTTTTAAAATGCCAATCGGCAACTATATCTGACATGCCTATCGGCACCTATATCTGAAATGCCTATCGGCACCTATTTTTAAAGTGCCAATTGGCAACTATATCTGAAATGCCTATCGGCACCTATATCTGAAATGCCTATCGGATCAATTTTTGAAATGCCTAACGGAAACTACATCTAAAATGCCTATCAGCACCTATATTTAAAATACCTATCGGCAACCATATCTGGAATGCCTATCGGCACCTATATTTGAAATGCCTATCGGCTTCTATATCTAAAATGCCTATTGGCACCTATTTTTAAAATGCCAATTGGCAACTATATCTGAAATGCCTATCGGCACCTATATCTGAAATGCCTATCGGCTCCTATTTTTGAAATGCCTATCGGAAACTACATCTGAAATGCCTATCAGCACCTATATTTGAAATGCCTATCGGCAACCAGATCTGGAATGCCTATCGGCACCTATATTTGAAATGCCTATCGGCTTCTATATCTGAAATGCCTATCGGCACCTATTTTTAAAATGCCAATCGGCAACTATATATGAAATGCCTATCGGCACCTATATCTGAAATGCCTATCGGCACCTATTTTTGAAATGCCTATCGGAAACTACATCTGAAATGCCTATCAGCACCTATATTTGAAATGCCTATCGGCAACCATATCTGAAATGCCTTTCGACACCTATATTTGAAATACCTATCGGCTTCTATATCTAAAATGCCTATCGGCACATATTTTTAAAATGCCAATCGGCAACCATATCTGTAATGCCTATCGGCACCTATATTTGAAATGCCTATCTGCTTCTATATCTGAAATACCTATCGACACCTATTTTTAAAATGCCAATTGGGAACTATATCTGAAATGCCTATCGGCACCTATATCTGAAATGCCTATCGTCACCTATTTGTGAAATGCCTATCGGAAACTACATCTGAAATGCCTATCAGCACCTATATTTGAAATGCCTATCGGCAACCATATCTGGAATACCTATCGGCACCTATATTTGAAATGCCTATCGGCTTCTATATCTGAAATGCCTATCTTCACGTATTTTTAAAATGCCAATCGGCAACTATATCTGAAATGCCTATCGGCACCTATTTTTGAAATGCTTATCGAAAACTACATCTGAAATGCCTATCAGCACCTATATTTGAAATGCCTATCGGCAACCATATCTGAAATGCCTAACGACACCTATGTTTGAAATACCTATCGGCTTCTATATCTAAAATGCCTATCGGCACATATTTTTAAAGTGCCATTCGGTAACTATATCTGAAATGCCTATCGGCACATATATCTGAAATGCCTATCGGCACCAATTTTTGAAATGCCTATCGGAAAATACATCTGGAATGCCTATCAGCACCTATATTTGAAATGCCTATCAGCAACCATATCTGGAATGGCTATCGGCACCTATATTTGATTTGCCTATCGGCTTCTATATCTAAAATGCCTATCGACACCTATTTTTAAAATGCCAATTGGCAACTATATCTGAAATGCCTATCGGCACCTATATCTGAAATGCCTATCGGTACCTATTTTTGAAATGCCTATCGGAAACTACATCTGAAATGCTTATCAGCACTTATATTTGAAATGCCTATCGGCAACCATATCTGGAATGCCTATCGGCACCTATATTTGAAATGCCTATCGGCTTCTATATCTGAAATGCCTATCGGCACCTATATCTGACATGCCTATCGGCACCTATATCTGAAATGCCTATCGGCACCTATTTTTGAAATGCCTTTTGGAAACTACATCTGAAATGCCTATCTGCTCCTATATTTGAAATGCCTATCGGCAACCATATCTGAAATGCCTATCGACACCTATAATAGAAATACCTACCGGCTTCTATATCTGAAATGCCTATCGGCACCTGTTTTTAACATTCCAATCAGCAACTATATCTGAAATGCCTATCGGCACCTATATCTGAAATGCCTATCGGCATCAATTTTTGAAATGCCTATCGGAAACTACATCTAAAATGCCTATCAGCACCTATATTTGAAATGCCTATCGGCAACCATATCTGGAATGCTTATCGGCACCTATATTTGAAATGCCTATCGGCTTCTATATCTAAAATGCCTATCGGCACCTATTTTTAAAATGACAATTGGCAACTATATCTGAAATGCCTATCGACACCTATATCTGAAATGCCTATCGGCACCTATTTTTGAAATGCCTATCGGAAACTACATCTGAAATGCCTATCAGCACCTATTTTTCAAATGCCTATCGGCAACCATATATCGAATGCCTATCGGCACCTATATTTGAAATGCCTATCGGCTTCTATATCTGAAATGCCTATCAACACCTATTTTTAAAATACCAATCGGCAACTATATCTGAAATGCCTATCGGCACCTATATCTGAAATGTTTATCGGCACCTATTTTTGAAACGCCTTTTGGAAACTACATCTGAAATGCCTATCTGCTCCTATATTTGAAATGCCTATCGGCAACCATATCTGAAATGCGTTTCGACACCTATATTTGAAATACCTATCAGCTTCTATATCTGAAATGCCTATCGGCACCTGTTTTTAAAATGCCAATCGGCAACTATATCTGAAATGCCTATCGGCACCTATATCTGAAATGCCTATCGGTATCAATTTTTGAAATGCCTATCGGAAACTACATCTAAAATGCCTATCAGCATCTATATTTGAAATGCCTATCGGCAACCATATCTGGAATGCCTATCGGCACCTATATTTGAAATGCCTATCGGCTTCTATATCTGAAATGCCTATCGGCACCTATTTTTAAAATGCCAATCGGCAACTATATCTAAAATGCCTATCGGCAACTATTTCTGAAATGCCTATCGGCACCTATTTTTGAAATGCCTATCGGAAACTACATCTAAAATGCCTATCAGCACCTATATTTGAAATGCCTATCGGCAACCATATCTGAAATGCCTATCGACACCTATATTTGAAATACCTATCGGCTTCTATATCTGTAATGCCTATTGGCACCTATTTTTAAAATGCCAATCGGCAACTATATCTGAAATGCCTATCGGCACATATATCTGAAATGCCTATCGGCACCAATTTTTGAAATGCCTATCGGAAACTACATCTGAAATGCCTATCAGCACCTATATTTGAAACGCCAATCGGCAACCATATCTGGAATGCTTATCGGCACCTATATTTAAAATGCCTATGGGTTTCTATATCTGAAATGCCTATCGGCACCTATTTTTAAAATGCCAATCGGCAACTATATCTGAAATGCTTATCGGCACCTATATTTGAAATGCCTATCGGCAACCATATCTGGAATGCCTATCGGCACCTATATTTGAAATGCCTATCGGCTTCTATATCTGAAATGCCTATCGGCACCTATTTTTAAAATGCAAATCGGCAACTATATCTGAAATGCCTATCGGCACCTATTTTTAAAATGCCTATCGGAAACTACATCTAAAATGCCTATCGGCACCTATTTTTAAAATGCCAATCGGCAACTATATCTGACATGCCTATCGGCACCTATATCTGAAATGCCTATCGGCACCTATTTTTGAAATGCCTTTTGGAAACTACATCTGAAATGCCTATCTGCTCCTATATTTGAAATGCCTATCGGCAACCATATCTGAAATGCCTATCGACACCTATATTTGAAATACCTATCGGCTTCTATATGTGAAATGCCTATCGGCACCTGTTTTTAAAATGCCAATCGGCAACTATATCTGAAATGCCTATCGGCACCTATATCTGAAATGCCTATCGGCACCAATTTTTGAAATGCCTATCGGAAACTACATCTTGAATGCCTATCAGCACCTATATTTGAAATGCCTATCGGCAACCATATCTGGAATGCCTATCGGCACCTATATTTGAAATGCCTATCGGCTTCTATATCTGAAATGCCTATCGACACCTATTTTTAAAATGCCAGTCGGCAACTATATCTGAAATGCCTATCGGCACCTATATCTGAAATGCCTATCGGCACCTATTTTTGAAATGCCTATCGGAAACTACATCTGAAATGCCTATCAGCACCTATATTTGAAATGCCTATCGGCAACCATATCTGAAATGCCTATCAACACCTATATTTGAAATACCTATCGGCTTCTATATCTGTAATGCCTATTGGCACCTATTTTTAAAATGCCAATCGGCAACTATATCTGAAATGCCTATTGGCACCTATATCTGAAATGCCTATCGGCACCAATTTTTGAAATGCCTATCGGAAACTACATCTGAAATGCCTATCAGCACCTATATTTGAAATGCCTATCGGCAACCATATCTGAAATGCCTATCAACACCTATATTTGAAATACCTATCGGCTTCTATATCTGTAATGCCTATTGGCACCTATTTTTAAAATGCCAATCGGCAACTATATCTGAAATGCCTATCGGCACCTATATTTGAAATGCCTATCGGCTTCTATATCTGAAATGCCTATCGGCACCTATTTTTAAAATGCAAATCGGCAACTATATCTGAATTGCCTATCGGCACCTATTTTTAAAATGCCTATCGGAAACTACATCTAAAATGCCTATCGGCACATATTTTTAAAATGCCAATCGGCAACTATATCTGACATGCCTATCGGCACCTATATCTGAAATGCCTATCGGCACCTATTTTTAAAATGCCAATCGGTAACTATATCTGAAATGCCTATCGGCACCTATATCTGAAATGCCTATCGGCACTAATTTTTGAAATGCCTATCGGAAACTACATCTTGAATGCCTATCAACACCTATATTTGAAATGCCTATCGGCAACCATATCTGGAATGCCTATCGGCACCTATATTTGAAATGCCTATCGGCTTCTATATCTGAAATGCCTATCGGCACCTATTTTTAAAATGCAAATCGGCAACTATATCTGAAATGCCTATCGGCACATATTTTTAAAATGCCTATCGGAAACTACATCTAAAATGCCTATCTGCACCTATTTTTAAAATGCCAATCGGCAACTATATCTGACATGTATATCGGCACCTATATCTGAAATGCCTATCGGCACCTATATCTGAAATGCCTATCAGCATCAATTTTTGAAATGCCTATCGGAAACTACATCTAAAATGCCTATCAGCACCTATATTTGAAATTCCTATCGGCAACCATATTTGGAATGCCTATCGGCACCTATATTTGAAATGCCTATCGGCTTCTATATCTGAAATGCCTATCGGCACCTGTTTTTAAAATGCCAATTGGCAACTATATCTGAAATGCCTATCGGCACCTATATCTGAAATGCCTATCGGCACCTATTTTTGAAATGCCTATCGGAAACTACATCTGAAATGCCTATCAGCACCTATATTTGAAATGCCTATCGGCAACCATATCTGGAATGCCTATCGGCACCTATATTTGAAATGCCTATTGGCTTCTATATCTGAAATGCCTATCGGCACCTATTTTTAAAATGCCAATCGGCAGCTATATCTGAAATGCCTATCGGCACCTATATCTGAAATGCCTATCGGCACCTATTTTTGAAATGCCTATCGGAAACTACATCTTGAATGCCTATCAGCACCTATATTTGAAATGCCTATCGGCAACCATATCTGGAATGCCTATCGGCACCTATATTTGAAATGCCTATCGGCTTCTATTTCTGAAATGCCTATCGACACCTATTTTTAAAATGCCAATCGGCAACTATATCTGAAATGCCTATCGGCACCTATATCTGAAATGCCTATCGGCACATATTTTTGAAATGCTTATCGGAAACTACATCTGAAATGCTTATCAGCACCTATATTTGAAATGCCTATCGGCAATATATCTGAAATGCCTATCGACACCTATATTTGAAATACCTATCGGCTTCTATATCTGTAATGCCTATCGGCACCTATTTTTAAAATGCCAATCGGCAACTATATCTGTAATGCCTATCGGCACCTATATCTGAAATGCCTATCGGCACCAATTTTAGAAATGCCTTTCGGAAACTACATCTGAAATGCCTATCAGCACCTATATTTGAAATGCCTATCGGCAACCATATCTGGAATGCTTATCGGCACCTATATTTAAAATGCCTATCGGCTTCAATATCTGAAATGCCTATCGGCACCTATTTTTAAAATGCCAATCGGCAACTATATCTGAAATGCCTATCGGCACCTATATCTGAACCGCCTATTGGCACCTATTTTTGAAATGCCTATCGGAAACAACATCTAAATTGCCTATCAGCACCTATATTTGAAATGCCTATCGGCAACCATATCTGGAATGCCTATCGGCACCTATATTTGAAATGCCTATCGGCTTCTATATCTGAAATGCCTATCGGCACCTATTTTTAAAATGCAAATCGGCAACTATATCTGAAATGCCTATCGGCACCTATTTTTAAAATGCCAATCGGCAACTATATCTGACATGCCTATCGGCACCTATATCTGACATGCCTATCGGCACCTATTTTTGAAATGCCTTTTGGAAACTACATCTGAAATGCCTATCTGCTCCTATATTTGAAATGCCTATCGGCAACCATATCTGAAATGCCTATCGACACCTATATTTGAAATACCTATCGGCTTCTATATCTGAAATGCCTATCGGCACCTGTTTTTAAAATGCCAATCGGCAACTATATCTGAAATGCCTATCGGCACCTATATCTGAAATGCCTATCAGCATCAATTTTTGAAATGCCTATCGGAAACTACATCTAAAATGCCTATCGGCACCTATATTTGAAATGCCTATCGGCAACCATATCTGGAATGCCTATCGGCACCTATATTTGAAATGCCTATCGGCTTCTATATCTGAAATGCCTATCGGCACCTATTTTTAAAATGCCAATTGGCAACTATATCTGAAATGCCTATCGGCACCTATATCTGAAATGCCTATCGGCACCTATTTTTGTTATGCCTATCGGAAAATACATCTGAAATGCCTATCAGCACCTATATTTGAAATGCCTATCGGCAACCATATCTGGAATGCCTATTGGCACCTATATTTGAAATGCCTATCGGCTTCTATATCTGAAATGCCTATCGGCACGTATTTTTAAAATGCCAATCGGCAACTATATCTGAAATGCCTATCGGCACCTATATCTGAAATGCCTATCGGCACCTATTTTTGAAATGCTTATCGAAAACTACATCTGAAATGCCTATCAGCACCTATATTTGAAATGCCTATCGGCAACCATATCTGAAATGCCTATCGACACCTATGTTTGAAATACCTATCGGCTTCTATATCTAAAATGCCTATCGGCACATATTTTTAAAATGCCATTCGGTAACTATATCTGAAATGCCTATCGGCACATATATCTGAAATGCCTATCGGCACCAATTTTTGAAATGCCTATCGGAAACTACATCTGGAATGCCTATCAGCACCTCTATTTGAAATGCCTATCGGCAACCATATCTGGAATGCCTATCGGCACCTATATTTGAAATGCCTATCGGCTTCTATATCTAAAATGCCTATCGACACCTATTTTTAAAATGCCAATTGGCAACTATATCTGAAATGCCTATCGGCACCTATATCTGAAATGCCTATCGGTACCTATTTTTGAAATGCCTATCGGAAACTACATCTGAAATGCTTAACAGCACTTATATTTGAAATGCCTATCGGCAACCATATCTGGAATGCCTATCGGCACCTATATTTGAAATGCCTATCGGCTTCTATATCTGAAATGCCTATCGGCACCTATTTTTAAAATGCCAATCGGCAACTATATCTGAAATGCCTATCGGCACCTATATCTGAAATGCCTATCGGCACCTATTTGTTAAATGCCTTTCGGAAACTACATCTGAAATGCCTATCTGATCCTATATTTGAATTGCCTATCGGCAACCATATCTGAAATGCCTATCGGCACCTATATTTGAAATACTTATCGGCTTCTATATCTGAAATGCCTATCGGCACTTGTTTTTAAAATGCCAATCGGCAACTATATCTGAAATGCCTATCGGCACCTATTTTTGAAATGCCTATCGGAAACTACATCTAAAATGCCAATCAGCACCAATATTTGAAATGCCTATCGGCAACCATATCTGAAATGCCTATCGACACCTATATTTGAAATACCTATCGGCTTCTATATCTGAAATGCCTATCGGCACCTATTTTTAAAATGCCAATCGGCAACTATATCTGAAATGCCTATCGGCACCTATATCTGAAATGCCTATCGGCATCAATTTTTGAAATGCCTATCGGAAACTACATCTAAAATGCCTATCGGCACATATTTTTAAAATGCCATTCGGTAACTATATCTGAAATGCCATTCGGTAACTATATCTGAAATGCCTATCGGCACATATATCTGAAATGCCTATCGGCACCAATTTTTGAAATGCCTATCGGAAACTACATCTGGAATGCCTATCAGCACCTATATTTGAAATGCCTATCGGCAACCATATCTGGAATGCCTATCGGCACCTATATTTGAAATGCCTATCGGCTTCTATATCTAAAATGCCTATCGACACCTATTTTTAAAATGCCAATTGGCAACTATATCTGAAATGCCTATCGGCACCTATATCTGAAATGCCTATCGGTACCTATTTTTGAAATGCCTATCGGAAACTACATCTGAAATGCTTATCAGCACTTATTATTGAAATGCCTATCGGCAACCATATCTGGAATGCCTATCGGCACCTATATTTGAAATGCCTATCGGCTTCTATATCTGAAATGCCTATCGGCACCTATTTTTAAAATGCCAATCGGCAACTATATCTGAAATGCCTATCGGCACCTATATCTGAAATGCCTATCGGCACCTATTTTTTAAATGCCTTTCGGAAACTACATCTGAAATGCCTATCTGATCCTATATTTGAATTGCCTATCGGCAACCATATCTGAAATGCCTATCGACACCTATATTTGAAATACTTATCGGCTTCTATATCTTGTAACGCGGCCGCACCGACACGCAAATAAAGTTACAAATGTAATAGTTTTATGATGATTATGGCTCTGATTTACGTAACGGTTATCTGACTTTTCTCAGACCTGCGAAAGCCGCTGCTCGCTGACCCGTGGGAAAACGCCGTGGAAACTGCAATGATTTCCGGTAAATTTTACTTCGATAGATTTTCTTTAGGGTCGCCACCAATTTTTACTAAAATTGGAAAAGTTATGAACAATGGAAAAAATTCAACAATAAAAAATATTTTTATACAAAGTAATTGTCTATAATAGACGTTTATTATTGATTATGAAATGCTGTAACAATGAAATACCATTTAAATAGTTTCAGAATGACGAAAATTAGTTAATATTACTTAATTCTAAGATGTCTCGAGACCTTGGGGACTTACGAAGTGGCTCGGCGCTGGCGTATGCTGCAAATACTTCCTTGTTGCTTGCGTGTCTTAATAACTTTTCGTGGGCGCAATCTCTCCGCGTATCACCACGATATTTAACCATAAACTTCACTTATTTATTATTGCGGGTACTTTTCTGACCCTATTTCACCTTTAAACAATATTAAACTCACTTCGCGATTACTTTGTCGCCACCTTCTACACTTTTTCAATATTACTTATAACTCCGCGGTCATTTGCCGCCTTAACTTCACCTTATAGTACTTTTATACCTTTCAATATTATTATTTTATACACACTTTTATCTTTGGCGTATATTACAATATTAGCTTTTAACCTTGTCACCAGTTATGCCCTGTCAACCCTGCAGACTCCCCCCTTTTCCTCTTAACTTAGCACGATGCTTACAGTTTGAGTGCTATTTCTCCACTGCTCAAGAATGGCGCCGTTTCTTCTATAACGTCGCGTCATCCTCTCTTCTTGTTCTTCTTCTTGCTCGCTTTATTAGGAAATGGATCAAGGAATAAACACTACCTCAATCATACCTACTTCACATAACATATACATTTTAAATATCGGCGGGAAGGCCGTACTGTTACAGCACCCCCTTCTTTAAATTACCAAAATTTGAAATTTTTCACTTAAAAATTGAACAATTTTGTGATTTAAACGAAAACAAAAATTTCTTAAACTTCTAATTTGGGCGACCCTCGTAGGAACCGCAATACAGTGAAATCCCGGTGGTGAAATATTTATGAACATTGACAGAGGTGCCACCGTTTTGTATTCACTGGATTCTGACTCTCCTATAACTTAGTACTAAACAATACAAATACAATAATATAAGTTCGTAAACATATAATAGACATTCTGTCAGCAAAGAAAGAAAACAAACTATATTCCTCTGATATGATTTTTGAATACAAATAAGCAATAATACTGACAAGCAATTAATTCTTCGACAAGCTTCATAATAAATGAACGATTAGCAAACGACAAGCGAAAAAAAAAATAAAATAAAAAACTTTCAATGCATATTATGCACTCCTTTTGACATGAAAGAGGTTTTATCATACACCCTAATACCGTAGATTTCATCGCGTCTGGTCCCGAAATGCTACTTCACAACACCCGCATGATTTCAACACGTACGTCACTTCACTGACTTATGCTAAACAATACATTGTTATTCAATTACGAACAGACAATCAGCCTTTTTACGATTTGTCACCAAATGCTTTCTTAACAAAATTATAAAACAAGTACTTTCTTTTCACCCCCTCCTAAAATTCGTATAAACGGAACAAAATAAAATACTACTGGAGACGATACCTTTAATATCGTTTAACAAACATTATTATCAACATCAGACGTCGACCTTGACCTTCGTACCATATTTCGGTCGACACTATGCACAACAACCGTTTCACGTTAACTATATTGTTTTATTAAGCTGTGGCTGCTGATCACTGACCTCGGCTACGGGATTGTTGTCGACAAATTGTTCCATATTATGATATGGTTTTAAAGATACGACGTTATAAGTTCCTTTTATCTGATCGCCCACAGGATATTTCAATAAATAAGCATTAGGTCCCACTATTGCCTTTACTATATATGGACCTTCGTAAAGTAAAAATAATTTTCTAATTTCTTTGCTGATAGCTGATGAGTGACCGTGTGTACGTATTAAAACCTGATCCCCTACCTTAAAACTCATGGCCTTCGGACGGTCATGTCTAGCTTTACGTTTTTCCGCTTTTGTCTTGAATTGTTCCCGTGCCAATTCTATATACGTTCCAGGCCCGGCTCTAACCTTGGCGGGAAATTTAATAATTTTTCAATACATCGAATGGGCCTATTTCCTGTCATTAATTGGTGTGGGGTAAAACCTGTGGATTCGTGATACACACAATTGATCCACTCTTCCACATTTTCTATATACTCAGGCCACATAGTATGTCTAGAATGACAATATGCTCTCAGGATTCTACCTATCTCACGGTTAGTACGTTCCACGAGATTCGACTGTGGATGAAAAACGGCCGAATATTTTACTTTAATACCCAAATCTTTCAATGGTCCTGTCCAATTTTTGGATACGAATTGTGGGCCATGGTCCGACATTATCGCCTCAGGTTTACCATGTTTTACTATGTAATCTTTTATTATTTTACCTACCAATACCTCAGCTGTCGCCTTTTTTACCGCGTACAAACGCACGTATTTACTGAAGACGTCTAAAACGGCAAATAATGTTGTGACCCCCCCTTTTCCCGTGGGTAATGGACCCATCAAATCTACACTTAACAGTTCTAACGGTTTTGTCGCTACAACATTTTTCATCGAGCCCTCCATTGATTTGTTCCCGCATTTCGATTTTTGACATATGTCACATCCTTTTAATCGCGCACGCACGCGCCGATCCAAGTTAACGAATATGCACGATTCCGCGATAGCTTTCGCGATTTTGTTGGCCCCGAAATGACCATAACGCTCGTGGTAGTTATCGATTACCACGTTCACTCCTGCGTCTGGTATACAAACTCTCCAATTGTCGGTTGACACATTACTCCTTTGAAACAATAACCCGTCGTATATCAAATAATATCCGTTAAGCTTTTCTCTAACACTCGGTTCCCCATTCGCGATTTTATCTAAAACATACGCAATAGTCGCGTCTTCGTTCTGCAGACGATTTAAATCCTTTATGGTTTCTCTGAATTTCTTTTCGCTTTGACATAGGACAGTTCTGTTTATGCACAGCCCAGTGTTGTCGCTGGTGACCATACCGTCGGTTGTCACTACACATCGGGATAAGACATCGGCTACTACGTTTTCTTTGCCAGGCACGTATTCTACTTTAATCGCATATTCCTGCAAAGCCTGTGACCAACGCATCAATCGCCCTTTTAAATGTCTACCGCTCTGTAAAAATGTTAATGCCCTATGATCGGTACGTACTATCACCTGGTGTCCCGCGATGTAATTTCTGAATTTTTCGCATGCGAAAACTATGGCTAGTAACTCGATTTCGCTAACTGTGTATCTAACTTCCGCGCCCCTCAAACTTCGGCTTGCGAACATAATTGGTCGCTGGGTACCATCGTCTTCTAGCTGATAAAGCCACGCGCTAACCGCGACCCCCGATCCGTCAGTGCCAATATAAAATGTTTTATCGAAATTCGGATATTTGAGTACTACTGTGTCAATAAATACTTGTTTTAATTTTTCTAAACTAATTCTCATCGATTCGTCCCACACCCAGGGTACATTTTTCTTCAACAATCGTGATAGCGGCGCGGTAAATTCGGAGAATTTACCCGCGAATTTTCTGTAAAAATTCACTAAACCGAGAAAAGCCTGCAAATCCTTTTTACATTTCGGCTCCGGAAAATCCAAAATTGCCTGAACCTTCTCCTGATTAATCTTAATACCGTCCGCGGTTATCATGTGCCCCAAAAACTTTACTGAGCCTTTTATAAAACCCGACTTGGCACGGTTCACCGTCACGCCTGCGTCATTTAATTTTTGAAAAATAATTTGTAAGTGTTCGAGATGACTGTCGAAATCTTTTGACCATATCAAAATGTCGTCTACGTATGTTATTGCGAAATCGTCCACTTCCGGCCCTATAATTGAATTTATACATTTAATGAAACATCCCACGCTGACATTTAAACCAAAAGGTAGCACCTGAAATTCATAGTTGTGTCCGTTATACAAGAACGCGGTATATTTTCGACTGTCCGGGTCCAGCGGTATTTGTCAGTACCCCGCCGTCAGATCTAACGATGAAAAATATTTTGCACCTGCAAATTTACTTATAATGTCGTCTATAATCATTGGACATTCCCGGTCAGGTACAATTATTTTATTTACCTCGCGCGCATCTAAACACACTCTCACAGACCCATCTTTTTTAGTTACAACCACTAATGGGTTGGTATATGGAGAACATGAACTATTAATTATACCTAATTCAAGCATTCGGTCAATTTCATTCTGTACGGCCTGTCGTTTAGCATATGGTATCGGATAAGATTTCTTTTTAAAAGGAACGTCGTGTTTTATTTTTAACTTACATACAAAATTTCGCACCAGTCCCGGTTGGTCCGAAAACAAACATTCATACGATTGCAGTAACCGGTCTAAGCTACGCTGTTGTACATTATTCGGTGTATGATTCATAGCAAGCGCGCCGTCTCTCCCCGCCTGGCCTTCTTCGTCAACTTTACCTATTCGCTCTGTCAACGAGTGCAGTGCATTGACTAACACATTATCGGTATTCGTCAGTGGCGCCTCGTGTAATCCGTTACCCGTTTTATTCTTAAGTTTAATTTTTAACGATTGGGTTACCTGTGCGTACTTGTTTGAAAATTTCATTTTACATAACCTATTCGCTTTTTTAAAGTCTACTACATTATCACGGTAATTAAGTAGACCCCCGTATTCGCTTAACCAATCTGAGCCTATGATCACCTCCGCATTTAATTGTGGTATGACGTAACAGTGTATGGTTATCTCTTCCTCACCGACCGTCGCGTCTATTATTGTTTCATATTTTATTCTTTTAGAGCGCGTGCCCGTAGCTGTCACTATCTGGAGACCACCGACTGGCAAAAATGGCAATTTGCTACCTCCTGATTGCAGATCGTCGAAGACCTGTTCATTTATGGCCGATATGTCGCTACCGGAATCAACTAAAATCTGCACGCTTTTTCCCCCGATAGTACCCTCAACGTGTGGTGACATTGACATATGCTCTGCGGCATTGTTTGTTTCTCCATTGTCATCGTTCAAGAGATCTTGTCGTATCTGATCGCGGTTATACAACGAGTTCACGCGCATTTCTTGCGAGTAGCACGGATCATCGCGTATCGCGAAAAGTTCGGCCAAGTATGTCATATCCGGTTCGTCATGAAAGCTTCCGTGTGTGTCAATCTTGTCCCCAGAAGCCCAAGGTGGACAGGATTTTTTATTAGGGTATGTCAAATTCGAGTAGTCATACGAGCTCCCGTGTTTGTATATCCCGTTCACTGGAGCACACGGTGAACGGAATTTTCTTAGTTTCCCGACTGATTATGAGTTGGGATTTGATTCGTGCTATACGCACGATTTGTATTGTCCGGTTGAGAACGCGTCGACGGACCAGCCCCCTGGTTGTCATTTTGATCGCGACTCGACGTGTTTGGTTGATAACGATTTCCGCCCGCATTTTCGCGATTTTCGTGTACTGGTTCCCTAGCGCGATTATAATTTTCATTTCTGTTACGCCACTGATACCGGTTATTTCCCGAATTCCTATCTTCCCTATTACGATTACCTGTATTATCGTAACTATAATTATTTCTATTATCCTCGCGCTCCTGTTCGACAATTATGCGCTCCAAACATTCCACTTCAGTTAACGCCTCCTGATAGTTTAAACCCCGTTTTGAGACTAAATGTATGCGCCATTTCGCTGGGTAGTGCCCGAATATGCTATTAATCAAATTTCGTTCTGGCATTGGTGGATCCAAATGCACCCCTTGTTTATACCAATGAATAAAATGGCCGACCATGGTACCCCGATGCGGATTATAAATGTTTTTCATCGCTATTTGTTGTCTAACGTCCCCTTGGTGTTCGTCCGACCAAAACCTCGCCAAAAACCATTCTTTGAATTCGTCAAATGTTTCTATCTGACATTCTATCGGTTGAAACATATCTAACGATCGCCCTGATAACCCCGCTTTAGCCATCAATAATTTATCTACTTCGTCAAAAATACCTCGCGTAAAGCGTGTCTCTAGCGCCTTAATAAAAACCACCGGATGCGTACCGTTGCTGAACTTTGGGGCCTCGTATGGAATGTGGTTCCCCGCACTGTAGTGCGCCACTGGCATTGTGTTATTTTTCAAGATTTGCAATTGCGCACTATTACTACCTATCTTTTTATTTAGTTCTTCAACGTGATTTTGTAAAACTAACTTGTGATCGCGAAATTTGGTTTCTACTGTCCTCTCAACCTGAACTATTCTTTCCTCTGTCTGTCTTAGCGTGTTTTCTTGTGATTCCAATGTGAGCATTTGAAACTCATTTCTTAATTCACTACCCATTTCCTCTTTTACCCGACCTATTTCGTCTCTCAAGGATTTGTCTTGATTTTGTATGGCTTGTGACAATGTAAGCATTTGTATTTTTAATTCATCGGATTGTTGCAGAAGCTGAGTCTGCAATTGTTTGCTCATTTGCAAAAGTTGAGCACTGGTTTCGCTCGATTGCTGTGATTGTTTTTCCGATTTTTCTGATTGTTGCAGAAGCTGAGTCTGCAAATGTTTGTTCATTTGCAAAAGTTGAGCACTGGTTTCACTCGATTGCTGCGATTGTTTTTCCGATTTTTCTGATTGTTGCAGAAGCTGAGTCTGCAAATGTTGTGACAGCCGTACTTCCATTTTTTCGGATTGTTTTTCCCACGCTTTCATCATGAATGCCCACGTTCTATTTTCCTCTAGGTCTTTTTCGTGTGATTCCCCTTTCGAGTCATCGAGCGACTGTCCCAATCCCGAGTCATTACTTGTGCTACTCAAAACCTTCGGATTATGCCCGTCATTGATTGCGAAATCCCCCAAAACGCTGTCATCCCCCAGGCTAGCATCTACCTGATCCATTTTTATTCGATTGTTAATAAAGGTTAATAAATATTTTATTTAATGACGCAAAAAATAAAACGTTAATATGCGGTGGATCGGAGTCGCTGTCCGATAATACCAAAAGAAAAATTTTACAATAAAAAAAAAACTAAGGCCGTCACTGGTTACCGAATCTTTACACTGACAATAATCGCCGTACTATTTTGCAGTAGAAATGGCTAGAGTGCATTGCTTGCATAGACACGTTCTCGCAAAAGCCGTTTGTCTGTTCGATTCCGTTTCACACGGATACAAAAACACACATATATCTCAATACATACACAATACATACACATTTATCATAATATCATGAACAAAAATATGGCGCTCCCACGAACAAACAAGCGCCGCTACGCATTCCCAAATTCTTTCAGCAAATAAACTATATATTTGCCCAAACTTAAAAGAAATTTGGCATGTGAAAATCCTGGCAGGGTCGCCAAATTGTAACGCGGCCGCACCGACACGCAAATAAAGTTACAAATGTAATAGTTTTATGATGATTATGGCTCTGATTTACGTAACGGTTATCTGACTTTTCTCAGACCTGCGAAAGCCGCTGCTCGCTGACCCGTGGGAAAACGCCGTGGAAACTGCAATGATTTCCGGTAAATTTTACTTCGATAGATTTTCTTTAGGGTCGCCACCAATTTTTACTAAAATTGGAAAAGTTATGAACAATGGAAAAAATTCAACAATAAAAAATATTTTTATACAAAGTAATTGTCTATAATAGACGTTTATTATTGATTATGAAATGCTGTAACAATGAAATACCATTTGAATAGTTTCAGAATGACGAAAATTAGTTAATATTACTTAATTCTAAGATGTCTCGAGACCTTGGGGACTTACGAAGTGGCTCGGCGCTGGCGTATGCTGCAAATACTTCCTTGTTGCTTGCGTGTCTTAATAACTTTTCGTGGGCGCAATCTCTCCGCGTATCACCACGATATTTAACCATAAACTTCACTTATTTATTATTGCGGGTACTTTTCTGACCCTATTTCACCTTTAAACAATATTAAACTCACTTCGCGATTACTTTGTCGCCACCTTCTACACTTTTTCAATATTACTTATAACTCCGCGGTCATTTGCCGCCTTAACTTCACCTTATAGTACTTTTATACCTTTCAATATTATTATTTTATACACACTTTTATCTTTGGCGTATATTACAATATTAGCTTTTAACCTTGTCACCAGTTATGCCCTGTCAACCCTGCAGACTCCCCCCTTTTCCTCTTAACTTAGCACGATGCTTACAGTTTGAGTGCTATTTCTCCACTGCTCAAGAATGGCGCGGTTTCTTCTATAACGTCGCGTCATCCTCTCTTCTTGTTCTTCTTCTTGCTCGCTTTATTAGGAAATGGATCAAGGAATAAACACTACCTCAATCATACCTACTTCACATAACATATACATTTTAAATATCGGCGGGAAGGCCGTACTGTTACAGCCTGAAATGCCTATCGGCACTTGTTTTTAAAATGCCAATCGGCAACTATATCTGAAATGCCTATCGGCACCTATTTTTGAAATGCCTATCGGAAACTACATCTAAAATGCCAATCAGCACCAATATTTGAAATGCCTATCGGCAACCATATCTGAAATGCCTATCGACACCTATATTTGAAATACCTATCGGCTTCTATATCTGAAATGCCTATCGGCACCTATTTTTAAAATGCCAATCGGCAACTATATCTGAAATGCCTATCGGCACCTATATCTGAAATGCCTATAGGCACCAATTTTTGAAATGCCTATCGGAAACTACATCTGAAATGCCTATCAGCACCTATATTTGAAATGCCTATCGGCAACCATATCTGGAATGCCTATCGGCACCTATATTTGAAATGCCTATCGGCTTCTATATCTGAAATGCCTATCGGCACCTATTTTTAAAATGCCAATCGGCAACTATATCTGAAATGCCTATCGGCACCTATATCTGAAATGCCTATCGGCACCTATTTTTAAAATGCCTATCGGAAACAACATCTGAGATGCCTATCAGCACCTATATTTGAAATGCCTATCGGCAACCATATCTGAAATGCCTATCGGCACCTATATTTGAAATGCCTATCGGCTTCTATATCTGAAATGCCTATCGGCACCTATTTTTAGAATGCCAATCGGTAACTATATCTGAAATGCCTATCGGCACCTATATCTGAAATGCCTATCGGCACTAATTTTTGAAATGCCTATCGGAAACTACATCTTGAATGCCTATCAACACCTATATTTGAAATGCCTATCGGCAACCATATCTGGAATGCCTATCGGCACCTATATTTGAAATGCCTATCGGCTTCTATATCTGAAATGCCTATCGACACCTATTTTTAAAATGCCAATCGGCAACTATATTTGAAATGCCTATCGGCACCTATATCTGAAATGCCTATCGGCACCTATTTTTGAATTGCCTATCGGAAACTACATCTGAAATGCCTATCAGCACCTATATTTGAAATGCCTATCGGCAACCATATCTGAAATGCCTATCGACACCTAAATTTGAAATACCTATCGGCTTCTATATCTGTAATGCCTATCGGCACCTATTTTTAAAATGCCAATCGGCAACTATATCTGAATGCCTATCGGCACCTATATCTGAAATGCCTATCGGCACCAATTTTTGAAATGCCTATCGGAAACTACATCTGAAATGCCTATCGGCACCTATATTTGAAATGCCTATCGGCTTCTATATCTGAAATGCCTATCGGCACCTATTTTTAAAATGCCAATCGGCAACTATATCTGAAATGCCTATCGGCACCTATATCTGAAATGCCTATCGGCACCTATTTTTGAAATGCCTATCGGAAACTACATCTGAAATGCCTATCAGCACCTATATTTGAAATGCCTATCGGCAACCATATCTGAAATGCCCATCGACACCTATATTTGAAATACCTATCGGCTTCTATATCTAAAATGCCTCTCTGCACCTATTTTTAAAATGCCAATCGGTAACTATATCTGAAATGCCTATCGGCACCTATATCTGAAATGCCTATCGGCACCAATTTTTGAAATGCCTATCGGAAACTACATCTTGAATGCCTATCAGCACCTATATTTGAAATGCCTATCGGCAACCATATCTGGAATGCCTATCGGCACCTATATTTGAAATGCCTATCGGCTTCTATATCTGAAATGCCTATCGACACCTATTTTTAAAATGCCAATCGGCAACTATATCTGAAATGCCTATCGGCACCTATATCTGAAATGCCTATCGGCACCTATTTTTGAAATGCCTATCGGAAACTACATCTGAAATGCCTATCAGCACCTATATTTGAAATGCCTATCGGCAACAATATCTGAAATGCCTATCGACACCTATATTTGAAATACCTATCGGCTTTTATATCTGTAATGCCTATCGGCACCTATTTTTAAAATGCCAATCGGCAACTATATCTAAAATGCCTATCGGCACCTATATCTGAAATGCCTATCGGCACCAATTTTTGAAATGCCAATCGGAAACTACATCTGAAATGCCTATCAGCACCTATATTTGAAATGCCTATCGGCAAACATATCTGGAATGCTTATCGGCACCTATATTTAAAATGCCTATCGGCCTCTATATCTGAAATGCCTATCGGCACTTATTTTTAAAATGCCAATCGGCAACTATATCTGAAATGCCTATCGGCACCTATTTCTGAACCGCCTATTGGCACCTATTTTTGAAATGCCTATCGGAAACAACATCTATATTGCCTATCAGCACCTATATTTGAAATGCCTATCGGCAACCATATCTGGAATGCCTATCGGCACCTATATTTGAAATGCCTATCGGCTTCTATATCTGAAATGCCTATCGACACCTATTTTTAAAATGCAAATCGGCAACTATATCTGAAATGCCTATCGGCACCTATTTTTAAAATGCCTATCGGAAACTACATCTAAAATGCCATTTTAGATATAGGTGCCGATAGGCATTTCAGATATAGTTGCCGATTGGCATTTTAAAAATAGGTGCCGATAGGCATTTCAGATATAGAAGCCGATAGGTATTTCAAATATAGGTGTCGATAGGCATTTCAGATATGGTTGCCGATAGGCATTTCAAATATTGGTGCTGATAGGCATTTTAGATGTAGTTTCCGATAGGCATATCAAAAATAGGTGCCGATAGGCATTTCAGATATAGTTGCCGATTGGCATTTTAAAAACAAGTGCCGATAGGCATTTCAGATATAGAAGCCGATAAGTATTTCAAATATAGGTGTCGATAGGAATTTCAGATATGGTTGCCGATAGGCAATTCAAATATAGGATCAGATAGGCATTTCAGATGTAGTTTCCAAAAGGCATTTAAAAAATAGGTGCCGATAGGCATTTTAGATATAGGTGCCGATAGGCATTTCAGATATAGTTGCCGATTGGCATTTTAAAAATAAATGCCGATAGGCCTTTCAGATATAGAAGCCGATAGGCATTTCAAATATAGGTGCCGATAGGCATTCCAGATATGGTTGCCGATAGGCATTACAAATATAGGTGCTGATAGGCATTCCAGATGTAGTTTCCGATAGGCATTTCAAAAATTGGTGCCGATAGGCATTTCAGATATATGTACCGATAGGCATTTCAGATATAGTTATCGATTGGCATTTTAAAAATATGTGCCGATAGGCATTTTAGATATAGAAGCCGATAGGTATTTCAAACATATATGTGGATAGGCATTTCAGATATGGTTGCCGATAGGCATTTCAAATATAGGTGCTGATAGGCATTTCAGATGTAGTTTCCGATAGGCATTTCAAAAATAGGTGCCGATAGGCATTTCAGATATAGGTGCCGATAGGCATTTCAGATATAGTTGCCGATTGGCATTTTAAAAATACGTGCCGATAGGCATTTCAGATATAGAAGCCGATAGGCATTTCAAATATAGGTGCCGATAGGCATTCCAGATATAGTTGCCGATAGGCATTTCAAATATAGGTGCTGGTAGGCATTTCAGATGTAGTTTCCGATAGGCATTTCAAAAATAGGTGCCGATAGGCATTTCAGATATAGGTGCCGATAGGCATTTCAGATATAGTTGCCAATTGGCATTTTAAAAATAGGTTCCGATAGGCATTTCAGATATAGAAGCCGATAGGCATTTCAAATATAGGTGCCGATAGGCATTCCAGATATGGTTGCCGATAGGCATTTCAAATATAGGTGCTGATAGGCATTTTAGATGGAGTTTCCGATAGGCATTTCAAAAATTGATGCCGATAGGCATTTCATATTATATAGGTGCCGATAGGCATTTCAGATATAGTTGCCGATTGGCATTTTAAAAACAGTTGCCGATAGGCATTTCAGATATAGAAGCCGATAGGTATTTCAAATATAGGTGTCGATAGGCATTTCAGATATGGTTCCCGATAGGCATTTCAAATATAGGAGCAGATAGGCATTTCAGATGTAGTTTCCAAAAGGCATTTCAAAAATAGGTGCCGATAGGCATTTCAGATATAGGTGCCGATAGGCATGTCAGATATAGTTGCCGATTGGCATTTTAAAAATAGGTGCCGATAGGCATTTTAGATGTAGTTTCCGATAGGCATTTTAAAAATAGGTGCCGATAGGTATTTCAGATATAGTTGCCGATTTGCATTTTAAAAATAGGTGCCGATAGGCATTTCAGATATAGAAGCCGATAGGCAATTCAAATATAGGTGCCGATCGGCATTCCAGATATGGTTGCTGATAGGCATTTCAAATATAGGTGCTGATAGGCATTTCAGATGTTGTTTCCGATAGGTATTTCAAAAATAGGTGCCAATAGGCGGTTCAGATATAGGTGCCGATAGGCATTTCAGATATAGTTGCCGATTGGCATTTTAAAAATAGGTGCCGATAGGCATTTCAGATATAGAAGCCGATAGGCATTTTAAATATAGGTGCCGATAAGCATTCCAGATATGGTTGCCGATAGGCATTTCAAATATAGGTGCTGATAGGCATTTCAGATGTAGTTTCCGATAGGCATTTCAAAAATTGGTGCCGATAGGCATTGAATAAATAGGTGCCGATAGGCATTTCAGATATAGTTGCCGATTGGCATTTTAAAAATAGGTGCCGATAGGCATTACAGATATAGAAGCCGATAGGTATTTCAAATATAGGTGTCGATAGGCATTTCAAATATGGTTGCCGATAGGCATTTCAAATATAGATGCTGATAGGCATTTCAGATGTAGTTTCCGATAGGCATTTCAAAAATAGGTGCCGATAGGCATTTCAGATATAGGTGCCGATAGGCATTTCAGATATAGTTGCCGATTGGCATTTTAAAAATAGATGTCGATAGGCATTTCAGATATAGAAGCCGATAGGCATTTCAAATATAGGTGCCGATAGGCATTCAAAATGTAGTTTCCGATAGGCATTTCAAAAATTGGTGCCGATAGGCATTTCAGATATAGGTGCCGATAGGCATTTCAGATATAGTTACCGATTGGAATTTTAAAAATAGGTGCCGAGAGGCATTTCAGATATAGAAGCCGATAGGTATTTCAAATATAGGTGCTGATAGGCATTTCAGATGTTGTTTCCGATAGGCATTTCAAAAAATAGGTGCCGATAGGCATTTCAGATATAGTTGCCGATTGGCATTTTAAAAATAGGTGCCGATAGGCATTTCAGATATAGAAGCCGATAGGTATTTCAAATATAGGTGTCGATAGGCATTTCAGATATGGTTGCCGATAGGCATTTCAAATATTGGTGCTGATAGGCATTTTGGATGTAGTTTCCGATAGGCATATCAAAAATAGGTGCCGATAGGCATTTCAGATATAGTTGCCGATTGGCATTTTAAAAATAGGTGCCGATAGGCATTTCAGATATAGAAGCCGATAGGCATTTTAAATATAGGTGCCGATAAGCATTCCAGATATGGTTGCCGATAGGCATTTCAAATATAGGTGCTGATAGGCATTTCAGATGTAGTTTCCGATAGGCATTTCAAAAATTGGTGCCGATAGGCTTTTCATAAATAGGTGCCGATAGGCATTTCAGATATAGTTGCCGATTGGCATTTTAAAAATAGGTGCCGATAGGCATTACAGATATAGAAGCCGATAGGTATTTCAAATATAGGTGTCGATAGGCATTTCAGATATGGTTGCCGATAGGCATTTCAAATATAGGTGCTGATAGGCATTTCAAATGTAGTTTCCGATAGGCATTTCAAAAATAGGTGCCGATAGGCATTTCAGATATAGGTGCCGATAGGCATTTCAGATATAGTTGCCGATTGGCATTTTAAAAATAGGTGTCGATAGGCATTTCAGATATAGAAGCCGATAGGCATTTCAAATATAGGTGCCGATAGGCATTCAAGATGTAGTTTCCGATAGGCATTTCAAAAATTGGTGCCGATAGGCATTTCAGATATAGGTGCCGATAGGCATTTCAGATATAGTTACCGATTGGAATTTTAAAAATAGGTGCCGAGAGGCATTTCAGATATAGAAGCCGATAGGTATTTCAAATATAGGTGCTGATAGGCATTTCAGATGTTGTTTCCGATAGGCATTTCAAAAATAGGTGCCGATAGGCATTTCAGATATAGTTGCCGATTGGCATTTTAAAAATAGGTGCCGATAGGCATTTCAGATATAGAAGCCGATAGGTATTTCAAATATAGGTGTCGATAGGCATTTCAGATATGGTTGCCGATAGGCATTTCAAATATTGGTGCTGATAGGCATTTTAGATGAAGTTTCCGATAGGCATATCAAAAATAGGTGCCGATAGGCATTTCAGATATAGTTGCCGATTGGCATTTTAAAAACAAGTGCCGATAGGCATTTCAGATATAGAAGCCGATAAGTATTTCAAATATAGGTGTCGATAGGAATTTCAGATATGGTTGCCGATAGGCAATTCAAATATAGGATCAGATAGGCATTTCAGATGTAGTTTCCAAAAGGCATTTAAAAAATAGGTGCCGATAGGCATTTTAGATATAGGTGCCGATAGGCATTTCAGATATAGTTGCCGATTGGCATTTTAAAAATAGATGCCGATAGGCCTTTCAGATATAGAAGCCGATAGGCATTTCAAATATAGGTGCCGATAGGCATTCCAGATATGGTTGCCGATAGGCATTACAAATATAGGTGCTGATAGGCATTCCAGATGTAGTTTCCGATAGGCATTTCAAAAATTGGTGCCGATAGGCATTTCAGATATATGTACCGATAGGCATTTCAGATATAGTCATCGATTGGCATTTTAAAAATATGTGCCGATAGGCATTTTAGATATAGAAGCCGATAGGTATTTCAAACATAGGTGTCGATAGGCATTTCAGATATGGTTGCCGATAGGCATTTCAAATATAGGTGCAGTTAGGCATTTCAGATGTAGTTTCCGATAGGCATTTCAAAAATAGGTGCCGATAGGCATTTCAGATATAGGTGCCGATAGGCATTTCAGATATAGTTGCCGATTGGCATTTTAAAAATACGTGCCGATAGGCATTTCAGATATAGAAGCCGATAGGCATTTCAAATATAGGTGCCGATAGGCATTCCAGATATAGTTGCCGATAGGCATTTCAAAAATAGGTGCTGGTAGGCATTTCAGATGTAGTTTCCGATAGGCATTTCAAAAATAGGTGCCGATAGGCATTTCAGATAAAGGTGCCGATAGGCACTTCAGATATAGTTGCCGTTTGGCATTTTAAAAATAGGTGCCGATATGCATTTCAGATATAGAAGCCGATAGGCATTTCAAATATAGATGCCGATAGGCATTCCAGATATGGTTGCCGATAGGCATTTCAAATATAGGTGCTGATAGGCATTTCAGATGTGTTTTCCGATAGGCATTTCAAAAATAGGTGCCGATAGGCATTCCAGATATAGGTGCCGATAGGCATTTCAGATATAGTTGCCGATTGGCATTTTAAAAATAGGTGCCGATAGGCATTTCAGATATAGAAGCCGATAGGCATTTCAAATATAGGTGCCGATAGGCATTCCAGATATGGTTGCCGATAGGCATTTCAAATATAGGTGCTGATAGGCATTTGAGATGTAGTTTCCGATAGGCATTTCAAAAATAGGTGCCGATAGGCATTTCAGATATAGGTGCCGATAGGCATTTCAGATATAGTTGCCGATTGGCATTTTAAAAATACGTGCCGATAGGCATTTCAGATATAGAAGCCGATAGGCATTTCAAATATAGGTGCCGATAAGCATTCCAGATATGGTTGCCGATAGGCATTTCAAATATAGGTGCTGATAGGCATTTCAGATGTAGTTTCCGATAGGCATTTCAAAAATTGGTGCCGATAGGCATTTCAGATATAGGTGCCGATAGGCATTTTAGATATAGTAGCCGCTTGGCATTTTAAAAATAGGTGCCGATAGGCATTTCAGATATAGAAGCCGATAGGTATTTTAAATATAGGTGTCGATAGGCATTTCAGATATAGTTGCCGAAGGCATTTCAAATATAGGTGCTGATAGGCATTTTAGATGTAGTTTCCGATAGGCATTTCAAAAATAGGTGCCGATAGGCATTTCAGATATAGGTGCCGATAGGCATTTCAGATATAGTTGCCGATTGGCATTATAAAAATAGGTGTCGATAGGCATTTCAGATATAGAAGCTGATAGGCATTGCAAATATAGGTGCCGATAGGCATTCCAAATATGGTTGCCGATAGGCATTTCAAATATAGGTGCTGATAGGCATTCCAGATGTAGTTTCCGATAGGCATTTCAAAAATAGGTGCCGATAGGCATTTCAAATATAGGTGCCGATAGGCATTCCAGATATGGTTGCCGATAGGCATTTCAAATATAGGTGCTGATAGGCATTTCAGATGTAGTTTCCGATAGGCATTTCAAAAATAGGTACCGATAGGCATTTCAGATATGGTGCCGATAGGCATTTCAGATATAGTTACCGATTGGCATTTTAAAAATAGGTGCCGATAGGCATTTCAGATATAGAAGTCGATAGGAATTTCAAATATAGGTGTCGATAGGCATATCAGATATGGTTGCCGATAGGCATTTCAAATATAGGTGCTGATAGGCATTTCAGATGTAGTTTCCGATAGGCATTTCAAAAATAGGTGCCGAAAGTCATTTCAGATATAGGTGCCGATAGGCATTTCAAATATAGGTGCCGATAGGCATTTCAGATATAGGTGCCGATTGGCATTTTAGATATAGTTGCCGATTAACATTTTAAAAACAGGTGCCGATAGGCATTTCAGATATAGAAGCCGATAGGTATTTCAAATATAGGTGTCGATAGGCATTTCAGATATGTTTGCCGATAGGCATTTCAAATATAGGAGCAGATAGGCATTTCAGATGTAGTTTCCGAAGGCATTTCAAAAATAGGTGCCGATAGGCATTTCAGATATAGGTGCCGATAGGCACTTCAGATATAGTTGCCGATTGGCATTTTAAAAATAGGTGCCGATAGGCATTTCAGATATAGAAGCCGATAGGCATTTCAAATATAGGTGCCAATAGGCATTCCAGATATGGTTGCCGATAGGCATTTCAAATATAGGTGCTGATAGGCATTTCAGATGTAGTTTCCGATAGGCATTTCAAAAATTGGTGCCGATAGGCATTTCAGATATAGGTGCCGATAGGCATTTCAGATATAGTAGCCGATTGGCATTTTAAAAATAGGTGCCGATAGGCATTTCAGATATAGAAGCCGATAGGTATTTTAAATATAGGTGTCGATAGGCATTTCAGATATAGTTGCCGATAGGCATTTCAAATATAGGTGCTGATAGGCATTTCAGATGTAGTTTCCGATAGGCATTTCAAAAATAGGTGCCGATAGGCATTTCAGATATGGGTGCCGATAGGCATTTCAGATATAGTTGCCGATTGGCATTTTAAAAAGAGGTGTCGATAGGCATTTCAGATATAGAAGCTGATAGGCATTTCTAATATAGGTGCCGATAGGCATTCCAGATATGGTTGCCGATAGGCATTTCAAATATAGGTGCTGATAGGCATTCCAGATGTAGTTTCCGATAGGCATTTCAAAAATTAGTGCCGATAGGCATTTCAGATATAGGTGCCGATAGGCATTTCAGATATAGTTACCGATTGGCATTTTGAAAATAGGTGCTGATAGGCATTTTAGATATAGAAGTCAATAGGTATTTCAAATATAGGTGTCGATAGGCATATCAGATATGGTTGCCGATAGGCATTTCAAATATAGGTGCTGATAGGCATTTCAGATGTAGTTTCCGATAGGCATTTCAAAAATAGGTGCCGATAGGCATTTCAGATATAGGTGCCGTTAGGCATTTCAAATATAGTTGCCGATTAGCATTTTAAAAATAGGTGCCGATAGGCATTTCAGATATAGAAGCCGATAGGCATTTCAAGTATAGGTGCCGATAGGCATTCCAGATATGGTTGCCGATAGGCATTTCAAATATAGGTGCTGATAGGCATTCCAGATGTAGTTTCCGATAGGCATTTCAAAAATTGATGCCGATAGGCATTTCAGATATAGGTGCCGATAGGCATTTTAGATATAGTTGCCGATTAGCATTTTAAAAACAGGTGCCGATAGGCATTTCAGATATAGAAGCCGATAGGTATTTCAAATATAGGTGTCGATAGGCATTTCAGATATGGTTGCCGATAGGCATTTCAAATATAGGAGCAGATAGGCATTTCAGATGTAGTTTCCGAAGGCATTAAAAAATATGTGCCGATAGGCATTTCAGATAAAGGTGCCGATAGGCACTTCAGATATAGTTGCCGTTTGGCATTTTAAAAATAGGTGCCGATATGCATTTCAGATATAGAAGCCGATAGGCATTTCAAATATAGATGCCGATAGGCATTCCAGATATGGTTGCCGATAGGCATTTCAAATATAGGTGCTGATAGGCATTTCAGATGTGTTTTCCGATAGGCATTTCAAAAATAGGTGCCGATAGGCATTCCAGATATAGGTGCCGATAGGCATTTCAGAATTAGTTGCCGATTGGCATTTTAAAAATAGGTGCCGATAGGCATTTCAGATATAGAAGCCGATAGGCATTTCAAATATAGGTGCCGATAGGCATTCCAGATATGGTTGCCGATAGGCATTTCAAATATAGGTGCTGATAGGCATTTCAGATGTAGTTTCCGATAGGCATTTCAAAAATAGGTGCCGATAGGCATTTCAGATATAGGTGCCGATAGGCATTTCAGATATAGTTGCCGATTGGCATTTTAAAAATACGTGCCGATAGGCATTTCAGATATAGAAGCCGATAGGCATTTCAAATATAGGTGCCGATAAGCATTCCAGATATGGTTGCCGATAGGCATTTCAAATATAGGTGCTGATAGGCATTTCAGATGTAGTTTCCGATAGGCATTTCAAAAATTGGTGCCGATAGGCATTTCAGATATAGGTGCCGATAGGCATTTTAGATATAGTAGCCGCTTGGCATTTTAAAAATAGGTGCCGATAGGCATTTCAGATATAGAAGCCGATAGGTATTTTAAATATAGGTGTCGATAGGCATTTCAGATATAGTTGCCGAAGGCATTTCAAATATAGGTGCTGATAGGCATTTTAGATGTAGTTTCCGATAGGCATTTCAAAAATAGGTGCCGATAGGCATTTCAGATATAGGTGCCGATAGGCATTTCAGATATAGTTGCCGATTGGCATTATAAAAATAGGTGTCGATAGGCATTTCAGATATAGAAGCTGATAGGCATTGCAAATATAGGTGCCGATAGGCATTCCAGATATGGTTGCCGATAGGCATTTCAAATATAGGTGCTGATAGGCATTCCAGATGTAGTTTCCGATAGGCATGTCAAAAATAGGTGCCGATAGGCATTTTAAATATAGGTGCCGATAGGCATTCCAGATATAGTTGCCGATAGGCATTTCAAATATAGGTGCTGATAGGCATTTCAGATGTAGTTTCCGATAGGCATTTCAAAAATAGGTACCGATAGGCATTTCAGATATGGTGCCGATAGGCATTTCAGATATAGTTACCGATTGGCATTTTAAAAATAGGTGCCGATAGGCATTTCAGATATAGAAGTCGATAGGAATTTGAAATATAGGTGTCGATAGGCATTTCAGATATGGTTGCCGATAGGCATTTCAAATATAGGAGCAGATAGGCATTTCAGATGTCGTTTCCGAAAGGCATATATAAAATAGGTGCCGATAGGCATTTCAGATATAGGTGCCGATTGGCATTTTAAAAATAGGTGTCGATAGGCATTTCAGATATAGAAGCTGATAGGCATTTCAAATATAAGTGCCGATAGGCATTCCAGATATGGTTTCCGATAGGCATTTCAAATATAGGTGCTGATAGGCATTTCAGATGTAGTTTCCGATAGGCATTTCAAAAATAGGTGCCGATAGGCAATTCAGATATAGGTGCCGATAGGCATTTCAGATATAGTTGCCGATTGGCATTTTAAAAATAGGTGTCGATAGGCATCAGATATAGAAGCCGATAGTCATTTCAAATATAGGTGCCGATTGGCATTCCAGGTATGGTTGCCGATAGGCATTTCAAATATAGGTGCTGATAGGCATTTTAGATGTAGTTTCCGATAGGAATTTCAAAAATTGATGCCGATAGGCATTTCAGATATAGGTGCCGATAGGCATTTTAGATATAGTTGCCGATTAGCATTTTAAAAACAGGTGCCGATAGGCATTTCAGATATAGAAGCCGATAGGTATTTCAAATATAGGTGTCGATAGGCATTTCAGATATGGTTGCCGATAGGCATTTCAAATATAGGTGCTGATAGGCATTTCAGATGTAGTTTCCGATAGGCATTTCAAAAATAGGTGCCGATAGGCATTTCAGATATAGATGCCGATAGGTATTTCAAAAATAGGTACCGATAGGCATTTCAAATATAGGTGCCGATAGGCACTTCAGATATAGTTGCCGATTGGCATTTTAAAAATAGGTGCCGATAGGCATTTCAGATATAGAAGCCGAAAGGCATTTCAAATATAGGTGCCGATAGGCATTCCAGATATAGTTGCCGATAGGCATTTCAAATATAGGTGCTGATAGACATTTCAGATGTAGTTTCCGATAGGCATTTCAAAAATAGGTGCCGATAGGCATTTCAGATATAGGTGCCGATAGGCATTTCAGATATAGTTGCCGATTGGCATTTTAAAAATAGGTGTCGATAGACATTTCAGATATAGAAGCCGATAGGCATTTCAAATATAGGTGCCGATTGGCATTCCAGATATGGTTGCCGATAGGCATTTCAAATATAGGTGCTGATAGGCATTTTATATGTAGTTTCCGATAGTCATTTCAAAAATAGGTGCCGATAGGCATTTCAGATATAGGTGCCGATAGGCATTTCAGATATAGTTGCCAATTGGCATTTTAAAAATAGGTGCCGATAGGCATTTCAGATATAGAAGCCGATATGCATTTCAAATATAGGTGCCGATAGGCATTCCAGATATGGTTGCCGATAGGCATTTCAAATATAGGTGCTTATAGGTATTTCAGATGTAGTTTCCGATAGGCATTTCAAAAATAGGCGCCGATAGGCATTTCAGATATAGGTGCCGATAGGCATTTCAGATATAGTAGCCGCTTGGCATTTTAAAAACAGGTGCCGATAGGCAATTCAGATATAGATGCCGATAGGTATTTCAAATATAGGTGTCGATAGGCATTTCAGATATGGTTGCCGATAGGCATTTTAAATATAGGTGCTGATAGGCATTTCAGATGTGGTTTCCGATAGGCATTTCAAAAATTGGTGCCGATAGGCATTTCAGATATAGGTGCCGATAAGCATTTCAGATATAGTTGCCGATTGGCATTTTAAAAATAGGTGTCGATAGGCATTTCAGATATAGAAGCCGATAGGCATTTCAAATATAGGTGCCGATTGGCATTCCAGATATTGTTGTCGATAGGCATTTCAAATATAGGTGCTGATAGGCATTTCAGATGTAGTTTCCGATAGGCACTTCAAAAATAGGTGCCGATAGGCATTTCAGATATAGGTGCCGATAGGCATTTCAGATATAGTTGCCGATTGGCATTTTAAAAATAGGTGTCGATAGGCATTTCAGATATAGAAGCAGATAGGCATTTCAAGTACAGGTGACGATAGGCATTCCAGATATGGTTGCCGATAGGCATTTCAAATATAGGTGCTGATAGGCATTTCAGATGTAGTTTCCGATAGGCATTTCAAAAATAGGTGCCGATAGGCATTTCAGATATAGGTGCCGATAGACATTTCAGATATAGTTGCCAATTGGCATTTTAAAAATAGGTGCCGATAGGCATTTCAGATATAGAAGCCGATAGGCATTTCAAATATAGGTGCCGATAGGCATTCCAGATATGGTTGCCGATAGGCATTTCAAATATAGGTGCTGCTAGGCATTTTAGATGTAGTTTCCGATAGGCATTTCAAAAATTGAAGCCGATAGGCAATTCAGATATAGGTGCCGATAGGCATTTCAGATATAGTTGCCGATTGGCATTTTAAAAACAGGTGCCGATAGGCAATTCAGATATAGATGCCGATAGGTATTTCAAATATAGGTGTCGATAGGCATTTCAGATATGGTTGCCGATAGGCATTTCAAATATAGGAGCAGATAGGCATTTCAGATGTCGTTTCCGAAAGGCATATATAAAATAGGTGCCGATAGGCATTTCAGATATAGGTGCCAATTGGCATTTTAAAATAGGTGTCGATAGGCATTTCAGATATAGTTGCCGATTCGCATTTTAAAAATAAGTGCCGATACTCATTTCAGATATAGAAGCCTATAGGCATTTCAAATATAGGTGCCGATAGGCATTCCAGATATGGTTGCCGATAGGCATTTCAAATATAAGTGCTGATAGGCATTTCGGATGTAGTTTCCGATAGGCATTTCAAAAATAGGTACCGATAGGCATTTCAGATAAAGGTGCCGATAGGCATTTCAGATATAGTTGCCGATTGGCATTTTAAAAATAGGTGCCGATAGGCATTTCAGATATAGAAGCCGATAGGTATTTGAAATATAGGTGTCGATAGGCATTTCAGATATGGTTGCCAATAGGTATTTCAAATATAGGTGCTGATAGGCATTTCAGATGTAGTTTCCGATAGGCATTTCAAAAATAGGTGCCGAT